>OY992876.1:97727963-97772963 GCA_963921405.1 Cepaea hortensis | reverse complement strand
TCAGTTCAATTCATCTCATTTCAGTTAAAAACTGATTAACAGCTTTATACTTCGGCCATGCCCATAGGTGCCCTGATCTCTGGGATAATAAGTCCATCCAGGTGAGGAGACTACCTGTACCAGATCCACTTCAGACATGCCCATAGGTTCTATGAACTCTTGAGTGGTGTTTGTCCATCAACAATGATGTTGAATATTCATTTCATCCAGTGGGGTTGAAAGTTTGCAGTCGTGAATTCTAAGATGGCTGGTGATGCCTATTTTGGTTTGAAACGTTCTTTGACAGTGTGGGCAAAGAATGCTTGACGTTCCAGGTGGAGGATATCCTGCAGTGTTTTGTTACACACTTGCGTAGTGATATACGTCACGAATTTCGACTTGAATATCAAAAGCTTTTAGTGAGATCTTCAGAATGTCTTTAAAGCGTTTCCTCTGACCTCCTTGGGGGCATTTAGCACAACGTAGCTCGCTGTGAAAAAAAAAAATCGTGTAAGGAGCCTGTGATCTGGCATGCGATTCAAGTGACCAGCCCAGAGAATCTGATTCTTCATTAATGGTAGAGTGTGGATACTGGGCATGGGCGCTCTTTCCAGGACTTCAGTGTCTGGGATCTTGTCTTGCCATTTAATCTAAAATAGCTTCCTAAGGCAGACTGTGTGGAAGTGGTTTAATTTCCTGGCGTGTCACTGGTAAACAGTCCAGGTTTTAAAAGCATATAGAAGTGTGGATAATACGATTGCTGTACACTTGGGTAATAAGCCCATCACAGTGTGGAGACTAACTGTGTCAGATGCATATTGATTGACGAGCCTTCCCGCTCTCCTCGTGTGCTGATCTTTACTAACCACACGAATCTTCAGTCTACTGTCTAGCAATAGATGTTGATTCATTCCGTTGAATTTCATTGCTTCGGTTGGGCTCTCAAAAGGACAAACATACACAGACTGAGATACATTCAGAGAGACAGACAGACACGATGTGATAGATATCTACAGGCAGGCAGGCAGAGAGATATACATTGGCTTACAGACAGACACACACACAGATTGACAGATAGACAGAGATAAATTGAGTGGCCGGCAGACAAACAGCCAGAAATCGACAAACAGATAAGCAGACAGACACATATCGACATCATAATCATCATGTGCTATGCCGATAAAGGAGGGAAATCATATTTAGTCATCTCACACGATCACCAAAGTCGTGGATCAGCTCTGTGTTCCTCTCTTGACAATGTTATATAATCAAGCCATACAACTATTTACTTCTCTGTCTTCCCCTTGTGCTTTCCCCCTCAATATTAGCAGCTGTCATCAAGTTCTCCAATGTATTTCTTCTCATGACGAGCCCAAATAATTGTGACTGTCTACGTCTAATTTCTCCAATCAGTTTACGGTTTTCATTTGTTTCTTGTAGGACTTGCTTATTCTTGTTTCTGTCTGTCCAGGTATTCTTTCCATTTCCCTCAGATATGTGTGTCATTATGCCAATGACCTGGTCAGTATTTGGCCGACAGCCTTTACGTCTCCAGACATTTTATGGTACCATTGTTAGGCTGGGTCGACCTGTCGCCTAGGGCAAACTTTAAAACCGACCCGATGCGGGTGCGAACTCATGACCTACGAACGGACAGGCAAGAGTCTGGTCACAATACTAACAGCCCTCGTGTTTAATGTGACCGCAGTGTTTCAGTTTCCTAGACGTGATACTGTCTGTGAGGCCAGTTCTCTTCCATGATTCTCTGCCAAACAAACAGCAGGTTTAGGCCAATCAAAAAGCAGATTTAGACCAAACAAATAAGCAGGTTTAGACCTAACAAAAATCAGGTTTAGACCAAACAAAAAGCGGGTTTAGACCTAACAAAAAGCGGATTTAGACCAAACAAAAAGCAGATTTATACCAAACAAATAGCAGGTTTAGACCTAACAAGAAGCAAGTTTAGATCTAACAAAAAGCAGATTTAGACCAAACAAAAAACAGGTTTAGACCTAACAAAAAGCGGGTTTAGACCTAACAAAAAGCGGATTTAGACCAAACAAAAAGCAGATTTATACCAAACAAATAGCAGGTTTAGACCTAACAAGAAGCAAGTTTAGATCTAACAAAAAGCAGATTTAGACCAAACAAAAAACAGGTTTAGACCTAACAAAAAGCGGGTTTAGACCTAACAAAAAGCAAATTTAGACCAAACAAAGAACAGGCTTAGACCAAACAACAAGTAGGTTTAGATCAAACGAAAATAAATTGCAGAAAATGGGAAGTAGTGGTGTGTCACAGTTATGACTTAAATGTTGTTAATATGGTAGCAGTCATGTTGATTTATAAGGTAATGACAACATTTCGGCGATATATAAGCCCATTGCAGATACGGAAAATAGCTTAAGACGTTTAATCATCCCTTGGCACTTAATCTGATACATCTTGTAGTATGTCTCTAATGTATCTTATTATTGATCCACCCCCCGGGCAACAGCTGTGAGAGGCTGGCTAAACCAGGCGCGGGTAGCCGATTTGGTGTCAAACCAAGCGGTGAACTAGGGTATGCCTACCCAGCATGTGAAGACAGGATTCGGCAGACTGCGCGGAAGAAATCATTCCTGATTCAACGGGCAAGACTGCGTTTACCTGCAAAGCGTTGTGGAACGTAATGAGCATGGCAAGGCACGTAGAGCGCCCTGGTCATCCACTGCACCTGTATTCGTCTCCAGTCGTCTTGACTTGTCTTGCCACTGGACTCAGATGGACTTAGGCGAGAGAGTGAGGTCGACGAATTGCGCAACTCTTCCTCACTTTAATCCAATTCATCGCGCAAGTCATTCTTCATCCAACGTTATATAACAACAACAACATTATTGATCCATGGTATTCTAAGAATTGTTCTCCAACATTTAACC
This sequence comes from Cepaea hortensis, assembly GCA_963921405.1. Taxonomy (NCBI): domain Eukaryota; kingdom Metazoa; phylum Mollusca; class Gastropoda; order Stylommatophora; family Helicidae; genus Cepaea; species Cepaea hortensis. The sequence continues at coordinate 97,770,066 of OY992876.1, read as the reverse complement.
TAGAACAAGACTAGATGTTGTTCTTTAGTTATAGAATATCGGGGCGATTATAGTAGTAGGCCTCTTTCAGTCCTGAAGGACTATAGAGTTGTGCCGCTTGGGAGGTGCCTGGCAGCACTGCTGGTGACTGTATAGTCCAATTCGAGAGTGACAATCTCTGTCACAGTTTCCGCATCTGTACGATGAGGCAGTAAGTGACTGCGCTTTGAGCCTGTGCCGCCTATCCTCAGTTTGTTGGATCAGATTGCGCTCAAAGAGCACCAGTCCGTTTCGTACATCTCTTCTCCGGGAGCATCTGTCTGTTGCAACTCTCTCCCACGTGCCTGGGTCTATTCCAATGGTTTTCATATCTTGTTTACACACATCCCTATATCGCATTTGAGGTCTTCCGGTTGGCCTCTTTCCTGTGGCTAGTTCTCCGTAAAGGAGATTTCTGGGAATACGTTCATCCTCCATTCGAGATACGTGGCCCAGCCACCGGAGGCGTCTCTGCTTGAGGAGGGTGTGCACTGTGGTAATATCTGCTCGTTCAAGCACCTGTTTGTTTGTTATGTGGTCTTTCCATGTTATGCCCAGGATACGTCTCAGAAATCTCATGTGGAAGGAATTCAACTTCCTTTCCTGTCCTGAGTACAAGGTCCAGGTTTCAGACCCATAGAGTAGTATGCTAACAACACAAGCTTTATATACTTGAGCTTTTATACGCTCTGTTAGTCTATTATTCTCCCAAACTCTTTTAGCTAGCCTGGAAAATGTTGTGGTTGCCTTTCCAATGCGTCTGTCGATTTCTGTCTCTAATGAAAGATTATCTGATATTGTCGATCCCAAATACACAAAATCGTGGACGACCTTCAATTCGTAATTAGCGATTTTGATTGACGGAGGCGCACCAGCATCTTGTTCCATCACCTGTGTTTTATTTAGGCTAATGGTGAGCCCAAAGTCTTTGCAGGCGGCTGCAAAACGATCTATGAGCCTTTGGAGATCTTCTGCTGTATGAGTAGTCAGTGCTGCATCATCTGCAAAAAGTAGTTCTCTTACGCATCTTGATCTTATTTTGGTCTTTTCCTTGAGTCTTGATGGGTTAAAAAGTTTGCCATCAGATCTTGTGTGGAGGTATATACCTTCAGTGGCAGTCCCAAATGCCTGCCTTAAGAGAACAGCGAAGAAGATACCAAAGAGTGTAGGAGAAAGCACGCAGCCCTGCTTTACTCCCCTGCTGATGCTGAATGACTGGGTTGTTGAGCCGTCAAATAAAATGGTCCCCTGCATGTTTTCGTGGAATGATTTCACGAGACTAAGAAGGGTGGGTGGACATCCAACATTTTCAAGGACCTTAAAAAGGCCGCTTCTGCTCACGAGGTCAAATGCCTTTGTGAGGTCGATGAAGGCAATATATAATGGCTTCCTCTGTTCTCTGCACTTCTCTTGGAGCTGCCGGAGTGAGAAAATCATATAGATGGTGGACTTGTTGGGTCTAAATCCGCACTGCGATTCGGGGTAGATTCTTTCAGCAAGAATGTGTAATCTTTTAAGGATTACTCTGGCAAAAATCTTGCCTGTAATGCTGAGTAGGGAAATGCCGCGATAGTTGTTGCAGTCGCTTCTGTCCCCTTTGTTTTTATAAAGGGTAACGATGCTTGCCGGTTAGCGGGGTAGGGGTATCCCCTATCAAAGGAGATGTCAGACGCCTCCTTTCCTCCGTTAGTCTACGGGACACCCTTGGGCAAGGTGGAGTACCCGTTTAGCCCCCCGATCAGGGTTACGTGAAGCCATGGAAGCAGGTGGTGGATGGAGTGTGAGAGCAGCCGACAGATTGTTGTTGGTTATGGTCTTGCACTCTGCGGCGATAGGCAGATGATCTCATCAGTAGAGACAATGGCTATGGCCACCGACTAGTACAGTCACTGCCCTGAAGGAAAGCAACGGCAAACTACCTTCTGCAAAACTTGTCAAGAAACCATAACAACCATGAAAGAAAACATAATAAGAAAGAGATCTGGTGGCGAGACCCCCAGGCCAGGCAGATCAGATAACACTGGGGAAGAGTGTGACGCAGGGACCAGTACTAGTAATCGTGATGACGGAGTTAATCCTGACTGTGTTACCAAGGAAATCCCCTGTGTCAGACTAAGAAACAGAGTGAGAATGGCAACGTGGAATGTGAGAAGTTTGTATGAGGGAAAGCTTAAAGTAGTGTGTGATGAGATTGAGAGGTTAAACATTCACATTTTAGGAATTAGTGAACATCGCTGGAGCGGCAAGGGACATTTTACAACTGAAAATGGAAGTATTTTCATTTATTCTGGTAGAGATGTCGGAGGCCAGAGTGGAGTGGCATTTTGTTTAGATAAGACAACTGCAAAAGCTTTAATGGGATATAATCCAGTTAGTGATAGAATCCTCAATATTAGACTTAAAGGCCGTCCAAAAAACACAACTCTCATACAGATATATGCACCTACTTCAACAGCAGAGGAGGACGAAATTGAAGATTTTTACAACACACTACAAGACACGTTAAATAAGATTGGTCATAATGATATAGCAATAATAATGGGAGATTTTAATGCTAAAGTAGGTGCAGGAAGAGCTGAAAATGAGAGACTCGTTTTAGGAAAATTTGGATTAGGAAATAGAAATGATGCAGGTGACAAATTAATTGAATTTTGCACAGAAAATGAGTTAACGATAGCCAACACACTTTTTAAACAACATCCAAGAAGACTCTTCACATGGAAGTCTCCAGACAGTTTTACCAAAAATCAGATAGATTATATTTTAATACAAAGAAGATGGAGATCAAGCATAACATCTGCAAAAACCCTACGAAGTGCAGACTGTGATACAGATCATCAGTTATTAGAAGCAGATCTGAAATTAAAACTCAAAAAGCTTACCCGAGGACCAAGGCCACTTCGTTTTGATCTCACAAAAATACCGGACGCATACAACATAGATGTTAGGAAACGCTTTGGGGTCTTGATGTCTGTACAAGAAGAAATGACACCTGATGAATTGGCAGTACAAGCTAGAGATATCTTGATAACTGCAGCCAAAGATTTCATTCCGACCAAGAAAAAGCAACTTAAGCCATGGATTACATCAGACACGTTAGAATTAATAAAACAACGAAGGGAGCTGAAACAGAAAGGAGATGAATCCGATAACAGGATTAAGTATAAATCTTTAACTCGAGAAATAAGAAAGAACACAAGAAAGGACAAAAATCAATATATACAGGATTGCTGTACCAGAATAGAGCAATATCATAAGGCTGGAAGAGATTATGAAATGTTCAAGGAAATGAAGTTATTGACAAGAAATGTTCAACCTCAATTGAATGTTATCTGTGACAAGATGGGAAATACCTTAACAGAATCTAGACAAATTCTAGAAAGATGGCAGGAGTACTGCAGTGGAATGTATGATATGAGTGACAGTGAGGATATGAATGAGATACATGAGCCAATGACAGCAGAGACAGAACCTGAACCCTCATTAGATGAAATTGCTTGGGCTATAAGGAACCTGAAGAATGGTAAATCACCTGGATGTGATGAGGTACCAGCTGAACGAATTACAGCAGGAGGAGAAGAAAGCATACACATATATCATGCATTATGTACAAAGATTTGGAAATATGGTATATGGCCAAAAGATTGGAAGAGAACTATCTTCATTCCAATACCAAAAAAGGGCAACCTGAAATTATGCACCAACTATAGAACTGTTGCCCTGATAAGTCATGCAAGTAAAATTCTACTAAAAGTCATAATGCGAAGACTTAGTAAGAAAATGGAAGAAGAAATTAACGTAGTTCAAGCTGGAATTAGACAAGGAAGAGGAACAAGAGATCACATATTCAACATGCGTTTAATAATAGAGAAGTGCAGAGAATTTAATGTAAACCTATTCTCATGTTTTGTGGATTATTCAAAGGCATTTGACTGTGTACAGCATCAGAAACTTTGGGAAATCATGAGGAATATGGGCTTTCCTTCACATGTAGTACATCTCATAAAAATGCTATATCTAGACCAACAAGCAGCAGTTAGAATAGATGGCGAGACATCAGATTGGTTTGACATCAAGCAAGGAGTCCGTCAGGGCTGCGTGCTGTCACCCTATTTGTTTAACCTGTATGCCGAAAATATAATGAGAAATGTAAGAGATGATATAAACAGGGAGCCATATGATGCCCTAAATATCGGAGGTCATGACATACCAGAGATTCGATATGCTGATGATACAGTATTACTATCCCCAACACAGAATGGCATAGAAAACCTAATAGCCTCAACACAATTGAATAGTGAAAATCACAACTTATATCTTAACATAGCAAAAACTAAGATAATGCATACAGATAAAACTACTATGGAGAAAGAAATATACATTAATGGGAGAAAATTGGAGGTGGTGGAAAATTTTGAATATCTTGGGTCATTGATTACGAATAATGGTGACACAATGAAAGAAATTAAACGGCGACTATCCATTGCTCTTCAAAGACTAAAACAGATAAATAAATTATGGTGTGGGACAGACAGAACTACAAAAATTAGATTTTTAAGAGCATGCATCTTTCCCATTGCAACATACGCCTGTGAGACATGGACACTTACTAAACAAGCTGAACAGCGCATACATGCCTTTGAATATAAATGTTATAGACGAGTTCTAAGAATATCTTGGGTAAAGAAAAGAACAAATGCATCCATACTTCAAGAGTTGAATATTGAGGAGGGATGGCTATTAAAGACGATAAAACAAAGAAAATTGAAGTATTTTGGTCACTTGAAACGTCACGACAGTTTGGAGAGAACAATAATGGAAGGGTATATGCCTGGGAAGAGAGGAAGAGGAAGGCCAAAGAGAAGATGGGTGCAAGATGTGGCGGATGATCTCCAGATGGGTGTATCAGACGCGGGACATCTTGCTTGTGATCGAGAAGTTTTCCGGAAGGTTGTTATGGGAGCGAGGTTCTGCAAAGGACATGCTATTGAATGAATGAATGAACGATGTTTGCGTCTTTCATATCTTGTGGTATTCATTTTTCTCTCCAGCAGAGCTGAAATATTGCATACAGTTCTGGGATGATTGTTTCTTTGCTACATTTTAAAATTTCAGGTGGAATACTATCTTTTCCAGGTGCCTTGCCGGATTTGAGAGAGTCTAATGCTTCGCTGATTTCTGTGAGGCAAGGTTCGTTATCCAGGGCATGCATGGCAGACTGTTGATCGATGGCTTCCAGAGCTTCTTCACTGACAGTGTTATCCACTGACTATAGCTCTGAGTAGTGTTCTACCCAGCGATCCATTTGTTTCGCTCGATCTTTTATGATTACCCCCTCAGTTGATCGTAAAGGGGCCATCTTATTTTTTGATGGACCGACAGCTTGCTTGATGCCCTCGTACATTCCTCTTATATTTCCAGTGTCTGCACAAGTTTGAATTTGAGCAGAGAGCTGTAGCCAGTACCTGTTCGCACATCTTCTTGCCATCTGTTGTACTCTATTTCTGGCCATTCGCAATGCCTGCAGTGTTTTCTCTGAAGGTGATGTTTTATACATTGAGAATGCACATCTCTTTATCTCCAGGACTGGGAGCATCTCTTCAGAGTGTGCTTCAAACCAGTCGGTTGACTTAGTTTGCTTCTTGCCAAATGTTGATAGTGCTGCATTGTAGATGGTGTCGCGAAAATGACTCCATCTCTTGGTGGAATTTCCATTTGTGGGGTCAGGCAGAGTATCCGCTAGAGCCTGCATGAATTTGTTGACCCTCTCCTTATTTTGGGCGCCGCTGGTGTCAATGAGCGGTCTTCCTTCTGTTCGGCTTCTGTAGATTCTCTTGGGCTTTATCTTCACCTTGCTGGAGACGAGTGAATGGTCGGTGCGGAGGTTGCTGCGTTTAGTGAGCACCAGGTCGAGTTGGTGCCAGTTCTTTGATCTGGGGTGCCTCCATGACACCTTGTGTTGAGGTTTCGTGTCAAAGAAGGTGTTGGTCACGCACAGACCACGGCGGCTGCAGAATTCCAAGAGATGCTGTCCATTATCATTGATCTTCCCAACGCCAAACTGTCCTAGACATGAAGGCCAAGATTTGTGGTCGGTGCCAACCCTGGCATTGAAATCCCCCAGGATAAAAAGACGTTGTTTCTCTGGTGTTTCACTGACTTCTTTGCTAAGGTCGTCATAGACCTTGTCTTTAGATTCTGATGCTGCAGTTAGTGTTGGGGCGTAAACGCTTATAATACTAACTGGGCCTGCCTCTGTCTGGAGTTGGAGCTTCAGTATTCTTTCAGTGCCATCACTTGGTGGTATGATGGAATTAAGCAGCTTGTTTCTGACAGCGAAGCCAACTCCATGCTCCCTGGTCTCTCCGCACGGCTTGCCATGCCAGTAGAAAGTGAAATCCCTCTCCTTGATGCTTCCAGATTCTTGGAGTCTGGTCTCTTGCAGGGCGACAATGTCCATCCCCAGTCTTAGTAGCTCATTGTCTATCACTGCAGTTTTGCGGGCATCCACAATCTCATTTAGATCGTCTGAGATGCCAGGGGTCATGGTTCTTACGTTCCATGTTCCCAGGCTTAGGGCCGGTTGTTTTGTTTTTTTCTTTCTGCTAGGTGTATAGATTGCGGTCCATGTGTCAGGATTTTCCCCCAAGCTCCACACACCCTCAGGAGCAGATGAACCGTGGTGAGACAACACCTTATTGACTGGGGGCTGCCCAGCCCAGGCGGGCGGTAGCTGTCTAGTGAGATACGATGATCTCTCCCACCGTCGGAAGTAGTCCCTGGCGCCTTGCTCTACGCCAATCGAGCATTAAGACTTATAACCGGCAAAATGCTGCTTCCCGTGTTGTGTCACCGCTTTACACGGTGCCGAAGTGACCTCTTCAGAGCACAAGCCTGGGCAATGGAAATCGGAGAACCAGCTGTTGCCCAGTAGCAGGTTCCCCCTCTCCACGTCGCCGATGTTGACCAAGGGAAAGGCAGTAGCCAATGCAACTTGGCATCGGTGCCGTCGCAGGAGTTGCCAGAACTATGTTGTTTACAACATGGAACTGCCTTAGGGATTCCATCTCCGGATTTGTCCTCAGGGTTTACTCCCGAAGCCTTTCCCATATGGGTATACCCGCAAGGCAGCGGAGGTTTCAGATTATATGTGAACAATAATCGCTTTCACGTTAATTTGCGATATGTGAGTGGACACCTATTATAACTTTTCTTGTGAGGTTGATCGGGTTAGAGCTGTGGCTATTGAAGATCAGTGAGGAGAAAAATAACATATAAAAATCTCTCCCTCTCGAATAAAATACAGGACTCTACGCAAGCCTGCGCAATACAGGTCTATACAAATATGGATTTAGCACCTTATGCCTTGTGTATGTAACAAAAGCCCTATGCTTATTTCTTTTTTGTTTTCTTAATTCGAATTTCTGGGAAGAAAATAAATGAGGATAACAGGGGTCTTTGAACTGGAACAATATAAAATAGCGTAAAGTAATGCAGCTTTACAAAACACACCATATAATTATGGAAAAGACCATCCAATGACTACAGTAAGGCATAAGAACGATATGGGGAGATTCAAAAGAATGAAAAATGAGAACAATAAAGAGAAAATTAAACTTTGAAAAACAAAATATTTTGCTACATATCTCAGAATCCCAGGCGTTGGTACTCAGATAATTAGCAAACAATGTTTTTTATTTCACATTTTCATTTCCTCTTTATTGTTCTCATTTCTTTTTCATCTTTTGAATCTTCCCATATCGTTCTTATGTCTTAATGTGGTCACTGGAGGGCCTTTATGTATTTGTTTGCTGATGAAGGCTAGTGGCCGCAATGTCCTATATTTTTCGTAATTCTGTTTTGTAAAGCTGCATTACTTTGTGTTATTTTATATTGTTTACATTCCACAACTTTACCGCAGTTCCGCCAATTTTATTCATTTGGATAGAAGGATGATATATCGCTATACTATAGTAGTGGTATTTGTTTTGTTTCGTGGTATCCTCCGCAGCTTCAATGCTCAGTGAACGGAAATTCCCATTATAATACTTGTTCATGTGATTTGGTATCATGTCTGTTCTAAATCTAGTTTTTGTTTGGTAATGAATCTATTAAATGTTAGAAGTGTATCTGACGTATGTAGGGCGTAGTCATTGTATATGTTTATTAGCTTGACCTAGAAAGAAAGGATTTCCACATCTGCTGCCCTATTGCTCGCACGTGAGTTCCGACACACCGAGTTATTGCATGACAACGCTCTGATAGCATTAGCATTTATGTAAATATCACATAACTTACCCGTTGATCTCATACCCCGGGTCGCATGCATACCTGGAAATATGGGTGTATGGAAGGCGCAGGTGTCGCTGGGGTTCAAATGTCAGACATGACGAATATTGGAGATAATGTCGGTGCGTTGCGTCGTAGACATTCTAATCTCCAGGGGGCAAATGGGAGGGTGGGAAAGCACGTAGAGGAAACACAAGAGTTGGAGGGTAGATGAGAGCCAAGAGGAAACACAAGAGATAGAGGGTAGATGAGAGCCAAGAGGAATCAAGACAGATGGAGGATAGATGAGAGCCAAGAGGAACCAATAGAGGATAAAGGTTGAGGAGTAAGTAGTGATAGTAAGTAGATAGAGTTGATGGCGGTGGTGACATTGATGGTGATGATGATCCCGCTCTAATCCATTCCACCATGTTAACCTCCTTCTGGCTGGATTATCCTTGTTCTTGTCACCGCGCATGTCTGTTCTCCGGGTAGTGGCTGCTCCTTCTGTACATTCCCCCACACACATTAGCCACAACAGTGGTCGATCAACTTCATGGATCACCCAGTAAAATAATAGAGAGGACGATCAACTTCATGGATCACACAGTAAACTAACACAGAGGACGATCAACTTCGTGGATCACCCAGTAAACTAACACAGAGGACGATCAACTTCATGGATCACCGAGTGAACTAATACAAAGGACGATCAACTTCATGGATCGCACAGTAAACTAACACAGAGGACGATCAACTTCGTGGATCACCCAGTAAACTAACACAGAGGACGATCAACTTCATGGATCACCCAGTAAACTAACACAGAGGACGATCAACTTCATGGATTACCCATTAAACTAACACAGAGGACGATCAACTTCATGGATCACCGAGTGAACTAGCACAGTGGAAGATCAACTTCATGGATCACCCAGTAAACTAACACAGAGGATGATCAACTTCATGGATCACCCAGTAAACTAACACAAAGGACAATCAACTTCATGGATCACCCAGTAAACTAACACAGAGGACGATCAACTTCGTAGATCACACAGTAAACTAACACAGAGGACGATCAACTTCATGGATCACCCAGTAAACTAACACAGAGGACGATCAACTTCATGGATCACCGAGTGATCTAGCACAGTGGAAGATCAACTTCATGGATCACCCAGTAAACTAACACAGAGGACGATCAACTTCATGGACCACCTAGTAATCTAACACAGAGGACGATCAACTTAGTGGATCACCCAGTAAACTAACGCAGAGGACGATCAACTTCATGGATCACCCAGTAAACTAACACAGAGGACGATCAACTTCGTGGACCAATGAGTGAACTAAAACAGTTGAAGATTAACTTCATGGACCATCTAGTGAACTAACACCGTGAAATATCACTTTCATGGGTCACCGAGTGAACTAAAATAGTGGAAGATCAACTTTATAGACCATCGAATGAACTAACGCAGTGGAAGATCAACTTCATGAACCACACAATGAACTAACACAGTGGAAGATCGACTTCATGGACTTTCCAGGGAACTAACACCCTTTAAGATCAACTTCACGGACCACCCAGTGAACTAATACAGTGGAAGATCAACTTCGTGGACCATCTAGTGAACTAACACAGAGAAAGATCAACTTAATGGACCACCTAGTGAACTAAAACAGGGGAAGATCAATTTCGTGGACCACCGAGTGATTTAACAAAGGCAGTGAAGATTTTATAAGAGACAGCATTGCAGATATATTCAATAAACTAGGTCAAGATGTCGTAATGGATTAGAGCGCAAGCCCTTAAATTCGCGTGTGCTGATGGCGAGATAGTGGGGCCAACCCCGACTCAGCTGGACTAAACATGTTGACTTCTCTTCTTTGACTTGGGGAATAAGTTACAAGTGTATTAGAAGTGTGAGTAGGTTTGCCTGATGGCGAGGAATAATGCTAATAAGTAAAGCTAATGCACACGCAAAAATTAGTCCAGCCTGGATTATGCGGTCAAATAGAGCGAACGAAAAGAAGACAAGTAGACAATAAATTTCGAGAGAACAAAATTAGAAGAGGGAGATTAGCATTATTTTCAGTTTTACTTACCTTATTTTATCCACTGTACTAGTTTATCAAATGCTTACTTTACTACTGTATCATACGGTTACTTGACTTTATCAAATGCCCACTTTACTACTGTATCATACGCGTACTTGACTTTACCAAATACTTACTTTACTACTTTATCAAATGCTTACTTTACTATTGTATCATACGCGTACTTGACTTTATCAAATGCTTACTTTACTACTTTATCAAATGCTTACTTTACCACTTTATCAAATGCTTACTTTACTACTGTATCAAATGCTTACTTTACTACTGTATCATACTCGTACTTGACTTTATCAAATGCTTACTTTACTACTGTATCATACGCGTACTTGACTTTATCAAATGCTTACTTTACTATTGTATCATACGCGTACTTGACTTTACCAAATGTTTACTTTACTACTTTATCAAATGCTTACTTTACTACTTTATCAAATGCTTACTTTACCACTTTATCAAATGCTTACTTTACTACTTTATCAAATGCTTACTTTACTGCTGTATCATACGCGTACTTGACTATATCAAATGCTTACTTTACTATTGTATCAAACGCATACTTGAATTTATCAAATGCTTACATTACTACTGTATCATACGCGTACTTGACTTTATCAAATGCTTACTTTATTACTGTATCATACGCGTACTTGACTTTATCAAATGCTTACTTTACTACTTTATCAATTGCTTACTTTACTACTGTATCATACGTGTACTTGACTTTATCAAATGCTTACTTTACTACTTTATGAAATGCTTACTTTCCTACTGTATCATACGCGTACTTTACTTCTTTATCAAATGCTTAATTTACTACTCTCTCATACACGTACTTTACTTCTTTATCAAATGCTTACTTTACTACTTTATGAAATGCTTACTTTCCTACTGTATCATACGCGTACTTTACTTCTTTATCAAATGCTTACTTTACAACTCTATCAAATGCTTACTTTACTACTTTATATTACGCGTACTTTACTACTTTATCACATGCTTACTTTACTACTTTATAAAATGCTTACTTTACTACTTTATCAAATGCTTACTTTACTACTGTGTCATACGCGTACTTTACTTCTTTATCAAATGCTTACTTTACTACTTTATCATACGCGTACTTTACTTCTTTATCAAATGCTTACTTTACTACTTTATCATACGCGTACTTTACTACTTTATCAAATGCTTACTTTACTATTTTATCAAATGCTTACTTTACTACTTTATCATTCGCGTACTTTACTACTTTATCAAATGCTTACTTCACTACTTTATCAAATGCTTACTTTACTACTTTATCAAATGGTTACTTTACTACTGTATCATACGCGTACTTTACATCTTTATCAAATGCTTACTTTACTACTTTATCAAATGCTTACTTTACTACTTTATCAAATGTTTACTTTACTACTTTATCAAACGCTTACTTTACTACTTTATCTCATCTCATCTCATCTCATCTTGTTCCTCTTGTACCTTGCCTTGTCGAGGTGAAGTATAAACATCGTGAGAGTGCCCGATTATGGGCTTCATATATCGATATTCCCATGGACTCTGCTATTCCCTCCGTCCAACGTTTACGTGGTAGGCCTCTTCCTCTGTTTCCATCTCGTCTGTATATCATTGCTTGTTGTGGTATGCTGTTGAATGGTAACCTACTTGCATGGCCAAACCATTTGACTTTTTTTCTAATAAAATCTAATGCTGCTATAGTATATATATACTTTAGTCCTGATTTCTTCATTTCTGATCTGGTCTCTTCTTGATACGTTGAGTATTCTTCTCAGGAATCTCATTTCTGTTGTTGTGATTTTTCTTTTCTCTTTTTCTGTCATTGTCCAGGTTTGGCATTGGTAGCATAGAGTTGGTAGGAAGATTGTGTTGTAAAGTGCTTTCTTAGTAGTTATTTATACATGTAGTGATAACGGGGGCTATGGCTCGCCATAGGGGATGGACTCCCTGTGGTCAGATTTGTGTCCTAAACCTGCGACTGGCCTAGCAAGCCGGCAGGGAATCTTCATACTGTTCGTAGAAAAACTCAGAAGTATAAACTACTTTATCAAATGTTTAATTTACTACTTTATCAAATGCTTATTTTACTACTTTATCAAATGCTTACTTTACAACTAGAACATTATATACAACAATAAGAAAGAAACAAACAGCTTTTTTGGTCATGTGATGAGAAGAGAGGCGTTTGAGAACATCGTGACAACTGGAAATATCGAGGGGAAGAGAGACAGAGGCGGACCACGAGAAATGATGCTGGATGGATTGCGACGGTGGTATGGAGGAATATCAACCACAGAGTTGATCCAGAAAACTATAGACCAAGCTGTGTGGAGAGTCATGAACGCCTACGCCAGTCGGCATGGCACTTAATGATGATGATGACCAAATGCTTACTTTATTGATGATTATTTATAAATGATTATTTTACTACTTTATCAAATGCTTAATTTACTACTTTATCAAATGATTATTTTACTACTTTTCACAAATGCTTACTTTACTACTTTATCAAATGCTCTTTCTAAATCTACCCAACCCCTAGCTTCTCTTGAAATTCAATCTTTCCTTCTTGAGCTATACATTTGTTATTTGATCTACTTTGTTTTTAATTCAAAACGAAAACAGCGGGCGAATTTCCTCCAGTAACTACTTATTTACAAATTAGACATCATTTTGTTTTCCTAGTTTAACTAAATAATCACATTTCTGAAATGTGATATCTTGTTTTCACTCTTTCACGCATGATTTTCTTTGTGTTAATTTTCTATCGTCTACAGATAATTTTCATCCGTTTTCTATCTTTCACGGATCATGTTTCTCTTTCTGCCGTGTTTCACACACGGTGTCCCTCTTTTCTATAAACCAGACACAATTCTCCTGTTTTCTATCGTCTGTGTATGCTTTTCCTGTTTCTATTTCTCACACACGATTCTCCTCTACCTTCTATATATCATAAATTATGTCGCTGTTTCTGTACACCAGACAAGATTCTCCTCTATCTTCTATATTTCACAAATTATGTCGCTATTTCTATAAACCAGACACAATTCACCTCTATATTCTATATTTCACAAATTATGTCGTTGTTTCTATACACCAGACAAGATTCTCCTCTTCCTTCTATATTTCACAAATTATGTCGCTGTTTCTATACACAAGACAAGATTCTCCACTATCTTCTATATTTCACAAATTATGTCGCTATTTCTATAAACCAGACACAATTCACCTCTATATTCTATATTTCACAAATTATGTCGTTGTTTCTATACACCAGACAAGATTCTCCTCTTCCTTCTATATTTCACAAATTATGTCGCTGTTTCTGTACACCAGACAAGATTCTCCTCTATCTTCTATATTTCACAAATTATGTCGCTATTTCTATAAACCAGACACAATTCACCTCTATATTCTATATTTCACAAATTATGTCGTTGTTTCTATACACCAGACAAGATTCTCCTCTTCCTTCTATATTTCACAAATTATGTCGCTGTTTCTATACACAAGACAAGATTCTCCACTATCTTCTATATTTCACAAATTATGTTGCTGTTTCTATAAACCACATAAGATTCACCTCAATCTTCTATATTACATACATTATGTCGTCGTTTCTATAAACTATACACGATACTCCTCTATTTTTTTATATTTCATTAGTTATGTCGCTGTGTCTATACACTAGACACGATTCTCCTCTATCTTCTATGTTTCACACATAATTCCCCTGTTTCTATAATCCAAAAACGATTCTCCTCTGTCTTCTATATTTCACACGCCAGTCAGCTTTATCTTCTATATTTCACACACGATGTGCCTGTTTATATAATTCAAAAACCATTCTCCTCTGTCTTCTATATGTCACACACCAGTCTCCCCTATCTTCTATATTTCACACGCTATGTACCGGTTTCTATAAACCATACACAATTCTCCTCTATCTTCTATATACCACACATGATTCTCCTGTTTTCTGTCTTTGACGTATGCTTTTCCTATTTCTAGCTTTCACACAAGTTGAATTGATTTCTTTCTTGCAGGTATGATATTCCCATGTTTTCTGTCTTTCAGTTTGCTTCTCCTATCTGCCTTTGACAAATGATACCCTTTCATAAACGTATTTCCCCCCCCCCCCGCCATTATTTTTCTCTTTGTCACACACGATTCTCCTGTTTTCTAAAGTTCATATACTGCTTTCCTTTGGTTTCTATCTGTTCTATATGATTCTCTTCTGTAATTTATTTTTCATACATAATTCTCCTCTGTTGTCTATCTTACATACAATAGCGTGTTATGTTTTCTATATTCCATACATGATTCTCCTCTGTTTTCTATCTTACATACAATAATGTGTCGTGTTTTCTACATTTCAGGTATGATTCTCCACATATTCGTCTGTTTCACCGCCATCCTCGGACAACCAACTGACGGTACGTTTCCAGTTCTGTTTTCTTTCTTCGACGTTTATAATCATCATAATTATCGTCATCCTATGGAGAGGCTAGCGTTGCCGAATGGATAAGAGTGCTTGATAAGAAGTATGGTAAACAAGAATGAGGGGAACTGCAGTAAAGCTTAAAAAGGCAATAAATGAATCACCCAAAAAACGAAAAGTAGATTGTGAGCTTTACTAAAACACGACTACAAGAGACAAATTGGACATTGCTGCCAAAGCCTTCGTCAGCACAGGACAAACAAATACAAACCGACACAAACCTACATGAAACACACTATGACAATATTAAACTAATTAAAGGTACTTATCTGAATCTGTATCCTAGCTTGGAAAGACTGACACGCTTAGGGCTGTCAATGGATTAATATGTGATATCCGGTCTATTAATCCACTGACAGCCCGTTCCAAGCTAGGATACATATTTAGATAAGTACCTTTAATTAGTTTAATATTGTCATAGTGTGTTTCATGTAGGTTTGTGTCGGTTTGTATTTGTTTGTCCTGCGCTGACGAAGGCTTTGGCCGCAACGTCCAATTTGTCTCTTGTAGTCGTGTTTTAGTAAAGCTCACAATCTACTTCTCGTTTTTTGGGTGATTCATTCATTGATAAGAAATAGACAACCAGCTTTCTTTGGTCATGTGATGAGAAGAGAGGTATTGGAGAACAGTGTGACGACTGGAAAGATCGAAGGGAAGAGAGGCAGTGGCTGACCAAGAGAAATAATGCTGGATGGATTGAGACGGTGGAGTGGAAGAATATCATCAGCGTTGATCCAGAAGACCAAAGACCGAGATCTGTGGAGAGACATGAACGGCTAGCCTAGCCGCCAGGGCACTTAATGATGATGATTATAATGATGATGATGATGATGATGATGATGATGATGATGATGATGATGATGATGATGATGATGATGATGATGATGATGATGATGATGATGATGATGATGATGATGATGATGATGATGATGATGATGATGACATATTTACACAATACGTGCTCCAGTTTTCCACTATAGATTTGTACGATGAGAACCTCAGGGTACACAAACTATGTAGCGCCAGAACAGTATAAACATTATAGATAGGTATAGCGACAGACGTTGACAGTTATCCGCAGCCAATTTTGGAGAAGATCGTTTTGCGTTGATATTCACTGTGAGATGATCGTGGGTCGGAAGACGAAGTAGTCGAGTGGCTAGAGACTTGTCTGTCGTCCTGGTGGTTATGGGGTCTATCCGCATGGGGTGTTTATGCGTGTGTAAGTGGGGGAGTGGGTGGATTATAGAATTCTTAAAATTTTACAGCACGAGAATGGGGGTGGAAGCAATAACCGCAGCCTTCCGATGGTCAGAGGGGATCACTGCAATACACATTGTATTCATTACGGATTCAAGGAGTATGCTTAGTAAGGTGGAGAAAGGAATGTTTCGTGCTAAATGGGTAGCCTCGCTTCAGAGGTCACAGAATGTAAGAATTGTATGGATTTTCGGCCCTGGCCATGCGAGAAGCGGTGGAATGAACAGGCTCATAAGCCGGCAGGGAATGCACCTCTTGGTGGAAGATTACCTTTGGACAAGGGAGAGGTGATCGGGAGTATGTGGGATTGAGGTGGAGAAAGCAGTGGAACAGACTGATAACCCGTATCTGGAAAGAATGATATAGCGGGGGATCAGCAGGGGTTCTGGACGAATCTCACAACTGAGAGGACGGCCAGGAGAATTTTCATTCAGATAGCGATGGTAACGATTAGTAGGATGACTCTTCGCTGGCTGTTGAACTAGGTGACGGAGCGCGTGTGGGAATGTCCTGAGTGCAGTGATGTCGGCTCTTAACTCACAACTCATAACTCTTAAAATGGCACTGATGAACCCCCCCCCCCCCCCTCCCTCTCCCCAGAAAAAAATAGACAATCCAAAAAGTATACAATAAAATAATAAAATAAAATAAAAATAAATATTCTAGGACACAAAAGATGACGTTTCGATTATGTAAGTCTTTATCGGGAACGGGACAACACAAACACATCTAAAGAAAAAAAAACATTACATTATAAAATAATATTAAAACACACCTCCCTCGTTGTCCAGAAGACACATGCCAATATATATATATATATATATATATATATATATATATATATATATATATATATATATATATATATATATATATATACCAATGAAGGATAGAGGAATATACATATATATATATATATATATATATATATATATATATATATATATATATATATATATACCAATGAAGGATAGAGGAATATATATATATATATATATATATATATATATATATATATATATATATATATATATATATATATATATATATATATATATATATATATATATATATATATATATGCTGAAATGGAGCGTGTTGGAAACTTGCGTTATGAGCAGCGATTTGTGGCATAATTTATCGTTGCAGTGAACGAAACTATGGTGAACATTCACAAGCGTCCATGTGATGTGTATGGAAGCTTTACAGTCGACAGGAGTACAGTCAGTCGCTGGGTTCAGTGAATAAAGAATCAGGAAGTGGAGATACGGAATTCAAGACAGCTACTTCAGCTTGAAAAGTTTTGATCATTGTCTTTTGGGACATTGAAGGTGTGATTCTTGTGGATGTTATACCAAGAGAAGAGACAATCATTCGGAATCTTACATAAAGGCATTGAAAAAAACTCAATCGACGTTTTCGCACAGTTCGGCCGTATAAGAATCCAGCAGACCTGTTTCTCCTTCACGACAATGCGCGCCCTCGCACAAGTCTGTCAGCAAGGAAAGCAATCGCCAAATTGGGTTGACTGTACTACCCCATCAACCCTATAGGTCGGATTTGTCACCCTCTGATTTTCATCCATCTGGTCCACTTAAAGATGTGCTCCGTGGGACAAGGTTTGAAGATGATGAAGGAGTGATTCTTGCAGTAAATGTAGGGGTTTATCACTATATACCCAATACGGCCATGGATATATACAACAAGGATACAGATAAGTAACTGTTATATTTATATTTTCCTGTGGTGTTTTTCATGTTGTTGTGTCGGTTTGTGTTTGTCTATTCGGTGCTGACGAAGGCTTAGGCCGCAACGTCCATTTTCTTTCTTGTAATCATGTTCTAGTAAAGCTCACAATCTACTTATCAATTCTGGTGATTCATTTACGATATATATGAGTCCTTTACTTTTTAACTTACTTATGAGCATTGATCGATTACAAAGCAATAGCAAACTACTGAACTTAAACTTGCCTGGAAAGACACGAAACATCCAATACATTGATACATTGTAGGGGTTGATTGTAACAGCCTGCAAAGGAAATACAGTTAGCCTTTATTGTCTTTTTTAAATAGCAACAGTCACAATAAATGATGTCCTCTTTGCAGACTCGCCATCCTCCTTGATGATCGGGCCTCCTCCGATGATTCTCGACGAGATTGAGCCGCATTGTTGGAACTTTACTTACGGAAACTGGAGAGTGCAGGAGTTCTACACGCCCAACTACCCGGGAGAGTACCTCAACAACGCAGATTGCGTGCTGTATCTGGAAGGTAGGGGATTGAATCCTATACTCATAGAAAGGCTAATTCATGTATTCACTTCACATGACTTAGTGAATTAGTTAATTAGTCGAGGTCCAACTTCACGGCAACGGGTAGTCCCCATTATGCTCCATTCCCATGCCAGCGAATATCACACAAAATGCTCCCCACTGTCCAATGTGAAAAGTGGAATAGACGGGAGTCTCGACAATCCAACAAGCCCGCACAGGTACACTGTGCATAATGCCGCCATCAAAATGTCAACACAAAATTCATCCACGAATACCACATTTCATCGTCGATGGACTCGGCAGTCACCAAAAAGACCTCATTGACCCGGGTTTTCTCACATGGCTCGGTCTCTTACCGCAGGGGACCCGCCGAAAGTGTAGCACAAAGCACGAACTCCGCAGCTTCAACGCCGACTTCTAGGAGTCTCCTGAAAAATGCACTCGTGAACCGAAAGGGCAAAACAGTCAATTCAGCCATTTTACCGAACATGCAGTTCACAGTACAGGACAGATGTAAAAGCATTCCATGCGAATTTCACAGCTCACGATGTCGCCCACGCACTCACTCAGTAGCAGAGCGACGGAACCATTACGCACGTCTTCGTGAATTTTAACACAGAAGACAAATAGTATTCTGCACGATTTATTGCCTCGCATATTGTGATTATAATAGAGGCGGACCTAAAAGGTCAGTGAGAAAAGAAGCGGAAACAGAAATGGACAATAAGGGAAGGGCATGGGTAGAGCAGTATGGGATAGCTACAGATAGTGGGATGGGAGTGAGTTGTTTGAGGGCCTTTGCCCCATGGGATATAGTTGACAAACGAAGAAGAAGAAGAAGAAGAAGAAGAAGAAGAAGAAGAAGAAGAAGAAGAAGAAGAAGAAGAAGAAGAAGAAGAAGAAGAAGAAGAAGAAGAAGAAGAAGAAGAAGAAGAAGAAGAAGAAGAAGAAGAAGAAGAAGAAGAAGAAGAAGAAGAAGAAGAAGAAGAAGAAGAAGAAGAAGAAGAAGAAGAAGAAGAAGAAGAAGAAGAAGAAGAAGAAGAAGAAGAAGAAGAAGAAGAAGATATTTTGAATCTACGATTAACGTCGGGGTATCGTCGGGGTAATTGATGCCCGACATTCGAACAATATCAGTGCAATGGAATTAAATATCTCTTCCCTGAGCGGTCTTTGCCAATGACATCCCACAGGTCTCCGCCACCTAACTAACCAAATGTTTCCTGATTTCGTGACAGAGTCCCTCCAGGATGCCGAGGGTCCAATTTTGATTCTAGGGTCGATATTGGGTCTTGAGTTTACATTAGTACTGTTCATGATAAGTACCGTGATTGACTGTGGTGAACACCACTTTAAGAGGTCATTTAGTAAGTGTCTGGTTAGAACTCTTTCACGCATCCATCATATACATGTGGAACCACGACGTAACACTAACTATGAAAGCACCGCACCAAAACTCCGAACAAGTTCATGTACTCTATTTTACTGAGGCAGTTACAATAATCATACATCTAGTATATAAACAGCTGCGACACCATCGTCACCATTGCCCACAGCGAACGGGTCTGACCTGATCCAGTCTCGGCCGTGGTCCTTCGCTGAGTGTCGAGGTTTAGAGGTATCTCTCCCCTGGCCATCGCTAAAGCGTGCCTCTCTCCGTAAGACCGGTTATACGCTCAATGTGATCAGAGCTCATGACAATCAGTGACTATGTGTTTAGTATTTCAAAGAAAGTATAATTTATTTATTCACATCATATGATATGAGACTCTGCAGTGTGCATGTGAGGAGATGCTGTGAAATATGCCAGGCCATAAATACTGCAACCTTTGTTAGTGGCTGTTGCGTTTAATGCCTATACTAAAAGTCGCGGATAGTTTTAGAGAACACATGAGGCCATCAATGTATTTATAATGTTGATGCTTTCAACGACTACCGGATAGATGTTTATAACGGCTATCCAGTCCAAAAATAACAATATACGTCTTCTTCTTCTTCTTCAGCGTTCCGAGCCATTGAGGTTCTTTGCTGCAAATACAATCCGTCTCCATTCGTCTCTGTGGTTGACCTTATCTTGCCAGTCGTTGATTCCAAGTGCTTGTAGGTCTGTACATGTATTATCTCTCCACCGCCTTCTTGGTCTACCTCGGGGTCTACGGTCATTTATTTCCTGAGTGTAAGCGAGTTTTGTTTCCCTATTATCTTCCATTCTTTCTATATGCCCCAGCCATTGTAGTCTATTAGCCTTCATGATACCAGTGGTTAGCGGGGACTTAAACAGATCATAAATGTCTTTGTTACTTCTTCTTTTCCACTCTCCACTTTGTGTATCCCTAATGGGTCCAAAGATGCGTCTTAAAATTTTGTTCTCAAAGGTTTGTAACAAGGCTTCGTCTCCTTTCGTTGTACTCCAGGTTTCACAGCCTTACAGCACAACTGGTCTGATCAGTGTTTTGTATAATGTGATTTTGGTGTTACGAGACAGCGCCTTTGATTTTAGTAGATGTTGTAGTGCATAGTATATCTTATTTCCAGAGTTGATTCTAGTTTGTATTTCTTCCCTTATGATGTTGGAGCAGTTGAAGATCGTACCCAGGTATTTGTATGTTTCCGTTCTTTTAATGGTCATATTATCTATTTGTATGTGGCCAGAGTTTCTAGCCATTCCGTCTCTTGAAATTACCATATATTCTGTCTTATCTTGGTTGATAACCAGCCCCATCTGTTGGGCTTTTTCCTTTAAGTGAGTCAATATTTCCAATGTCTTTTGTTCACTTTGCCCTATAATATCTATATCATCTGCATAACCAAGCAGCTTGGATGTTCCTCCAATATCACATTCCTCCTTTACCTTCCTTACAACTTTCTCTAGAGCCAGATTGAAGAGTAGCGGCGATAGTGCATCACCCTGTTTCAAGCCAGATGTTATTTGGAAGGGGTCTGATTTCCTGCCTTTATATGTTACTATATTATAAGTATCTTCCATGCATAGTCTGGTCATGTTGATTAACTTCCTTGGTATTCCAAATTCCTAGCATAGCATTCCATAGACTATTCCTATGGACACTATCATAAGCCTTTTTAAAATCCACAAAAATGTTATGGAGATCTCTTTTATATTCCCAATTTTTCTCGGCTATTTGTCGTAAGATAAATATCTGATCTATTGTTGATCTGTTTTGTCTAAAACCCGCCTGGTAGTCACCTAATATGTCTTCTGAATATGGTTTTAGTCTATTTAGTAATACTGCGGATAGTATCTTATAGCTTGTGGACAGTAGTGATATTCCTCTATAATTTCCACATTGGAACTTGTCTCCTTTCTTAAAGATAGGTATCAATAATGACTCTTTCCAGTCATGGGGTAATTCTTCTGTCCTCCAGATTTTTATTATTAGTTCGTATAGCTTTAGATGTAATGCATGGCCACCTGCCTTTATAAATTCAGCAGCAATTCCATCAGTCCCAGTTGCCTTATTGTTTTTAAGTCGTGTGATTACTTATAGGATTTCTTCAAATGTAGGTTCTTCAATTTGTGGTTCGCATGTTAGAACCTCTTCCTGTGAGAAAATGTTACTTGGAGCTTCACAATTTAGTAATTCAATAAAATATTCTTTCCATGTGTTGCACATTTCCTCATTGGTATTTATCATATTCCCATTTTTGTCTTTTAAACCATATGTGTTTTGTTGGTGCCCTCGTTTCATTGACTTCAATTCTTTAAAAAATTTTCTGGATTCATTTTTCTGGTGATTAGTTTCCATATCTTTGATTATATTACTCATATATTCTCGCTTCTGCTGTCTGACTATTTTTGTAGCCTCTTTCCATTCATTTCTATAATTCTCTTCCTTTTGGATGTTATTGATGTCATTTAACCACACATGTCTGGCATTCTTCTTCCTAATGACTGCTTCTTCACATTTTTGATTGAACCATCTGTTCTTTCTATGCGTGGTTAACACACCGAGACATTCTTCTGCGGTAGACTGAATTGTATTCTTGATGTTCAACCAAGTTTGGTCAATGCTTTCCTCCAAAGGGGTTTGCAGAGTTTCAAGTTTACATTTTATTTCATCTGTAAATTTCTCTTTGACTGTAATGTCTTGCAGTTTTTCTCTGTTATATGTTGGGGGTAATCTTTGTAATTTAGTATAGAAAGCTCTCTTAAGTTTTATTTTAAATTTTGCTCCAAGGTTGCTGTGGCACTCAGCTCCTCTATAACTTCTGACTTGCTGTATGTTTGATGCATTTCTGTTGTTAATTAAAATGTGATCTATTTGAATAGGTTCTCTTGTCACATGATTTCCAAGTTTGTTTGTGTATATCCTTTCTTTGTAGTCTGGTACTGCTAATCTGCAGTCATTTGGCTTCTGCCAGGTTGATGACTCTCCATCCATTATCATTTGAAGTTGTATGTAGGCTTTCCATACTTTTTTATTAGTTTGCTCTCTACCTATTTTTGCATTGAAGTCTCCCAGCACAATCAGGATGTCCTGTTTGGGGGTTTCTTCTATGACATCTTCCAGATCATTATAAAAGTCTTCTTTAATATCATCTTCTTTCTCTTCAGTAGGTGCATGTACATTAATCATCGTTATATTTTTCCATTTACCTTTTATTCGTAATTTACTAATCCTGTCATTAAAAGCTTTAAAGTTTAAAACGTTCCCCCATAACTCTTTTTTGATGACAAATCCTGTTCCTAATTCATGTTTATTTTGGGTGTTTCCTCCATATATTATAATCATTCCATTTTGCTCTAAAGTACCCTCTCCTGGCCACCTTATTTCTTGAATTGCTGTTATATCCATTTGATATTCAATCAGCTCCCGGGTTAGTTCTTCGGCCGCTCCAGCTCGATATAGTGTCCGTACATTCCATGTTCCAAATCTCAAAAGTCCTTTAACGTTCCAAGGTCGTTGTCCAGATAAGTCAGTCCGATATCGAGGCTCATGTATTTGTTTCGTAACAAAGAAAGTCCACTATGGTTTGCATATTCGGAAAATGACCGATTGCTGAACTAACTGCTTTTGCCTTATGCAGTAATATGTGCGCAACTGCTAGTTTACTAGTGACTGCCGCTTCCATTAATAAATTGTAATTTTAGTGGTGGATTGTTGTATTGGTTGTTGGGCAGCGGCCTTTTGATGTATGCATGCGCGTGCTGTTGGTTTGTCGGGACTGGTGTCTGTTCCACTTTTCACATGGGACAGTGAAGAGTATTTTGTGTAATACTACACACGGAAACTGAGACTAACTAACAGGGTAGAGGCCAATGAAAGAAGAACAGTATATACAACTACAAGAAATGCCGGGGTTGGAGGTTCAACCCCTGAGTGGTGCATGATAACACAGACGTGGCCGGGGTCCTTTGGGATCGCGTGTATAGTGCAGAAAAACAGATAGATTATCATAGCCTGGAGAGAATGGTGCTGAAGGGAGTGACCTGAGGATCTGGCCGACACTCAAGACTTCGAGGAAAGGCCAGACGGACACATAATCTGACTGCTACTTGTATCATTAGTGTAGGCACTCTTCCCTGGCTGTTGAAGATAAGAACAGAGCACGTATGGAAATGTCCCGAGTGCAGTGATGACGGTTCTTGACTTAACTCAACTCAACCTGTAGAAACAAAACTGCTCTTGGTCGCGTGTTTAACCCTTCATGCACCACCTGCTGTACCTCTTCATAGAAGTCTCGTCGTTTTTAAACTTCCTACTCCACTCAAACACTTGCTGGAATAACAGGCGCGAGCGCAATACAGGACCTTCGTTTACCGATGAACTTCAATAGGTGTCACCCCTTCACTGATCACCAGTCGGATAACAGAACGCTGCTCCTCTTTGGTGCATGTCAAAAGTATGGCGGCCATCTTTAAACTTATGACAACGCCGTATTCGTCATCCTTAACAAACATACTAACAGGTTACAAGACAATGGCATAATTACTGTGATTTCTATCACACGTTTAAAGTTTTCATTTGAAACCACCTTATAAGAAAGACACACATACAAGCACACATACACACAATATGTTGTATCAAAATATAATATCCTATCGTATCTGGAGTGTGAATCTGATCGTACTTGCACTGACACATAAATCAAGTCCTGTTTCTTCTAAATCAACTCCTACTTTTGATGTTTGTTGTGTTACATTCGCTAAGATAGTTTCCGTGTTACCAATCATATTCCAAGCTAGTGGAAACACGTTGAGGTCATACAAATAACAGGCGGGAGAATTTGATGTTTTCGTAAGTAAACCTTCAAGTTGGACAGTCTGTGCTCAAGTGCAGTATGTAATCAAACACAAATGTTTTTGTAATCCCTAGGACACGCAATAAAAACAACCAAATAATCATATCTAACTTAGGTCTCAGAGAGGTAGAGTATCTAGGTATGTATGAGTAGATATTTGTAGTGCCTGATTGTGAGTGTGTATATATGTGTATGCGAGTGAGTGTGTGTTGTTGAGTGGGTGTATTTTTGTCCCGTTCGCTGGCTTTGACCTCAGGTTTAGTGCATTTTTGTGCTACTACTCCTAGGGCACTGGCCTGATTTTTGCGTACGGGTTAGCTTTCCCTATTACCAGTGTCCCTCGTTATCAGGTGAACCCACTTCGACTTCAGAGGTTGTGGGTGTATAACTTTGAGGATTTGTGTAACAGATGTATATATATATATATATATATATGTGTGTGTGTGTGTGTGTGTGTGTGTGTGTGTGTGTGTGTGTGTGTGTGTGTGTGTGTGTGTGTGTGTGTGTGTGTGTGTGTGTGTGTGTGTGTGTGTGTGTGTGTGTGTGTGTGTGTGTGTGTGTGTGTGTGTGTGTGTGTGTGTGTGTGTGTGTGTGTGTGTGTGTGTGTGTGTGTGTGTGTGTGTGTGTGTGTGTGTGTGTGTGTGTGTGTGTGTGTGTGTGTGTGTGTGTGTGTGTGTGTGTGCGTGCGCGCGCGCAGGGTGTTTGTAAAGTCTCTCTAACTTTGTATATAGCACAAATTTTAAAAAATGAAGTACATGATGTCATACAAAAATGTTCTTACAAATTCATTAAATTAGTTACAATAGTCACTGCTATGGTCTAACGCAGTTTTGGGGAATCTGGAAAATGCCAATGAAGTATTCATTATAACTTATTCAACAAATATCTAACCGTAATGCGATAAATCTTTGACAACCATCCGTCTGTATCGACAGCCATTTCGAAAAACTTGTTCAACCAAAACAATTCTTTCTTCCTTTCTTCCGTTGATAACACCTTTCTGTTTGTAGAGCAAAGAATTACTTCAGCAGACGACAGCCATTCGCTGCGTATTGCTTCACGATGAACTGTGGAGCACATTTTTGATGACGTCATCTACTTCATTTTTTAAAACTATTCTACATACAAAGTGTAGTGAGACTTTACAAACACCCTGTAAGATATATCTGCCTGTCTCATGCCATGGTAATATGCATTGTTTATGTTCACAGCATTAAGTTTACAATGTGTTTTCTAGGTCAATGTAAATGCACAACAGATAATTCATGTATGAAACGGGTGATTGGAGGCCACACTTGCCTGCTGACCCTGTGGTTATTTGTTCGCATCCCCAGGTAGTTTTTTGTTTGTTTTCTAATTGACATGGAAGCCTTGGAGATGCAGTTTTATAGAAGAATGCTGAAAATTAATTGGACATCCAAAATGAGCAATCTAGACGTTTTGAGGGAAGTTAAGTCGCAAAGCAAATTATTGCAAACATCAGAAAGAGGCGGTCATCATTTCTTGGCCACGGTATGAAAAGACAAAAATGTGAACATGGTGTGACAACGGGAAAGATTTGCGGAAATAGAGATAGAGAAAGACAGTGCGAGAAGATCCTTGACAGTCGTGTGTCATGACACGGAAGGGATTCAACACACGAATTGATCCATGCCGTCGGAGAATGCAATTTGTTCAGAGGAATGATCACCAAGGCCAGCCGACAAAGCACTGGATGATGATGTCTTTACAGGTTGACCCGAGCCAGGGTACCCGCAAATCCTGACCGCCTTGCACGCCAGGGTCTTCTCCTTTTGTCGGCCCCGTGTTTTTAGACTTCTCTAGTCCACGCCATGTTTTCGTTGGTGATATGTCCGTCCGTAGTCTTCTGTCGCGTGTGCTGCCCATCATTTCTGATACTGATGTTCCTTAATGCCATGAAGTCAAACTGTCCATAATCTTCTGTCTTGGTCTGCCAAGTCTGTCCTCCCCTCCAACTTTCCTGTTGTCACGACATACTCCACCTGTCCCCTTCCCATGACACGCCCAAAGAATGTGGACTGTCTTCCCCTGATGCAAGTAACCAGTTCTTTTTGTGAGTTAACCTCCGTCATTATTTCTTCATTGATCTTTCTGTCTGTACACTGTTCTCATCATTCATCTATAAAACCATATCTTCTCAGCTTAACCACTATTTTCCTAACCTGGATGACAAAGGTAAATTGCAGACAATATTCTTCATATTATGACATGCTGCACGCGATCTTCCATCTGCTATATCTGACCGTCCATTATTCTCTATTATAGCTCGCCTTTAGTTTCTGACCGCCCATTATTCTCTATTGTATCACATCATCTATGCCTATATCTGACCGCCCATTATTCTCTATTGTATCACATCATCTATGCCTATATCTGACCGTCCATTATTCTCTATTGTATCACACCATCTATGCCTATATCTGACCGTCCATTATTCTCTATTATAGCTCGCCTTTAGTTTCTGACCGCCCATTATTCTCTATTGTATCACATCATCTATGCCTATATCTGACCGTCCATTATTCTCTATTGCAGCACGCCTTTAGTGTCTGACCGCCCATTATTCTCTATTGTATCACATCATCTATGCCTATATCTGACCGTCCATTATTCTCATTTTTTAATTGCATATCCTTTACAGGACGTTGCAGTCAACACCAGCATTTTACTACCTTTGTTGATGTCTTGACAGGTTTTGCGTTCAGTAGTTTGCCATTTATTTCTGAACGACCGGCTCCCATACCAATACGTTAAAACCAGCCAAATCGGTCACCGCTGTGTTTCGAACGAGGGTAAGCGGCATTACGAATCGCGTCCTCAACGCCATTGCCACCGAGACCGGCATTCTTTATTTAGCATACTTACAATGTCTGGCCGTCCATTATTATCTATTATAGCACACCTATAATGTCTGACCATCCACTATTCTCTATTTTATCAACCTATAATGTCTGACCGTCAATTATTCTCTATTGTTGCCCGCCTTTAGTGTAAGACCGTCCATTATTCTGTATTGTAGCATTCCTTTAGTGTAGGACAGTCCATTATTCTATGTTGAAGAAAGCCGGTAGTGTAAGACAGCCCATTATTCTCTAGTGTGCCATACCTTTAGTGTAGACCATCCATTATTCTCTATTGTAGCATTCCTTTAGTGTAAGACCGTCCATTATTCTCTATTGTAGCATTCCTTTAGTGTAAGCCGTCCATTATTCTCTATTGTATCACGCCTTTTGTGTGACACCGTCCATTATTCTCTATTGTATCACGCCTTTTGTGTAACACCGCCCATTATTCTCTATTGTAGAAAGCCGTTGCCGGTCTCTCTGGCTGTGGGGTTACAACACTTTCTCTCTGTAATCCCGTTTATCACGCAGAGTCTCGTAGCGGAGCGAGAGCTGAGGCGGTTCGACGCCCGCTCGTGACTTGCGGGATACTGAGCCGGCCGCTCAGAAAGCAATGGCAAACTACTGAGCGTAATCTTGCCAAGAGATCAACATACAGCTGAAAGATGCTGGTGTTGACAGCTAAGTCCTGTAAAAGGATATGCTAAAAAAAAAAAAAAAAGAAAGCCGTTAGCGTAAGACCGTCCAGTATTCTCTAGTGTAGCATGTATTTTGTGTCAAACCGTTCATTATTCTCTATTGTAGCACTCCTTTGGCTCCATGGCTAAGAGGTTACGGACGCTGTTCGTGATTCCGCATACACGTGTTCGAAACACAGATGTGCGCGATTTGGCAGAAGATCGCGATGCGTTGTTTTCTTTTTTACGAAATGGTATGAGTGCCGGTCGTTCAGAAAGCAATGTCAAACTACTGAACGTAAAACTTGCCAAGAGATCAAAACAGCCAATAGTGCTGGTGTTGAGTGCAACGTCGTTTAAAAGATATTCAACTAACTTTTTTTTAGCACGCCTGTAGTGTCTCAACGTCTATTATTCTCTATTGTAGCACGCCTTGAATGCCCCACATTCCGTACACACATACACCAATCTTATCCATTCACACGTATAAGCCAACTCCATTTTACCTCAACTGTTGTAACTCAATGCTCCACCGGGAACACCTCAACCGAATGACAACAACGCAAGATAGTATTTCTAGTCGCGACGACATCAAAGCTAATAACAACAATATTGCCCGCTGCTCCACTTGTTCAGCCGGCCGGCCTTGTATAAACACGCACAGCTGGAGAAGTCTGTCTTATGAAAACATTGCAGAAATCTGCTGCAGATATGTCTGAACAAATCATGTGGGTCAGCAGTTCTCGGGCTGTGTGGTGTCGGATGCAAAAGAAAGGTAGCGTAAAATTAAAGTACATCATTTAGCGTCTTGGGGCCTGATGGTTAGTGAATGCAGTTTCATAATTTACCGACATAAGGGGTTAGGGTTCGAAACCAGCTGCCTGTTATTTGAAAGCAGCTCGCTTTGCGTTGACTTTAATGGTATGGGGTGTTCAAAAATCAATGGCAAACTACTAATCGTAAAATTGTCTAGTAAATCACAAATAGCCAATAAATTGTGGGGTTGACTGCGAAGTCCTGTAAAGATTATGCAACTAAAGCTGTTAACCCATTGTCACGTCGTGGGACATACGTGACAATGGGTTAACAGCTTTAGTTAATAGTTATAATAGGCATATAGTTAAAGTTAGTTGTATATCCTTTACAGGACGCCGCAGTTAACTCCTGCATTTTATTGGCCAGTTGTTATTTCTGGGAAAGTTTACGTTCAGTAGTATGTCATTGCTTTTTGAACGATCGGCACCCATACTATTGCATTAAAAAAACCAACGCAAGGCGGTCTGCTGCCAAATCGCTCACCGCTGTATTTCGAACGCGGTATGCGGGATTACGAACTGCATCGGTAATTCCTTCTCCACAGAGCCGCCTTTTCCATGACGTTGAAGTAAACTGCCAACATCAAGTTCATGTACTAGGCAATGTGACGTTCTGTGCATTCATTCATTCAGTTGCATGTCCTTTGAAGAACCTCGCTACCATAACAACCTTCCGGAAAACCTCTCGATCATAAGCAAGATGTCCCCCATCTGGAGATCATCCGCCACATCCTGCACCCATCTTCTCTTTGGCCTTACTCTTCCTCTATTCTCAGGCATATACCCCTCCATTATTATTCTCTCCAAACTTTCTGTCAGTAGTTTGTCAATAATAGTTTGCAACCTAAAGGCAAAATGTCATGGCAGGGCAGACCAGGTCCTAAGCTTTGGTCTGCAACTGATCTATGATCGAATCTTCGACAGGCGGACAGTTGGAATTGTTCTTTGCTATTCCGGCAGCTTCTGCAGCTTGCCTTGTTCCAGATGTATAGGTGTTACCTTTCCTATGGGATAAACTAGGCAGGCCGAGAGAGGGACTGTGATGCATGGGCAACACATGGTCTCTACAATTCAGTCCAGGCTTTGAGTTATGGAGAGGTTTTTGTACCATTTTTAAAGTACAATAACTATCGTCAGTAAACACGTTTTGGTGTTACCTTTCCTCTAGAGTAAACTAGGCAAGCCGAGGGAGGGATCATGCTGCATTGGCAACACATGGTCTCTACAATTCTAGCCAGTCTTTGTGTTAGGTTATTATGCCATGTTTTAAGCACAATAAGTATCGTCTGTCAAGACGGCCAGGTGCCAGTACATTTTGCCATAGGTTTCTGAAAGAGAAACCAACGTTGAAGTCCAACTAACCCGTGTAGGGAACTACTCCACTACTCGCCCTCAGCGCACCGGTACTGTACGCGCAAGCTCAATAACCCCTGCTGCCGCGCTGACTTCTTATGATTAGAGCTGGGGGATTTATGAGATGAGGTTCCGTTATGGAGTTGAGTTAAGCTGAGCTAAGAACTGAGATCATTGCACTCAGGACATTCCCATATGCGCTCCGTCCCCTCGTTAAACAGCCAGCGAAGAGTCACACTACTAATCGTTCAAACTGCTATCTGACTGAAGGTTCTCCAGGTCTTAACTCTCAATTTTGAGATTTTACCAGAGCCCCTGCCAATCCCCAGTAATTTCATCCTTTCCACATACGGGTTCTCAATCTATTCCTATACCTTCTCCACCTGATCCCACAGACGTACGACCACCTTTCCCTTGTCCATAGGCAATGTACCACCAATAGGTGCATTCCCTGCCAGCCTATCATCGTGTTCATTCCCCTGCGCTCCTGCTTGATCAGGGTAAAATATCCACACAATTGTCACAATCTGTAACCTCTGAAGCGTGATGAGCCATTCCACAGGAAACATTCCTTTCTCCACCTTACTAAACCAGTTATGGTTGATTTATTATTATTATTATCAAGGTAACAAATCACAAACTATCCGTTGCGGTTCTAGTGTTAGATCATTTATTGTATAACTCAAGGTAACCAACTATTGAACTATCATGTTGAGTTCCAGTTATGGTTGATATTTGTATGCAACAAAGAACCCATGAGTGTTATTTAAAATGTTGCATTTCCTTTGCTGGACGTTGTGATCAACAATAGGTTCATTTGCTATACGATTTCATTTTCAGTAGTTTGCCTTGATTTCTGAACGGCAAGACCAATTGTTATTGACCAATTAAGTGCAATTGAGCCATGTAAGGAAATAATCCTTTACCCAGAAGAAGA
Source organism: Cepaea hortensis (assembly GCA_963921405.1). NCBI lineage: Eukaryota > Metazoa > Mollusca > Gastropoda > Stylommatophora > Helicidae > Cepaea > Cepaea hortensis. The sequence continues at coordinate 97,738,698 of OY992876.1, read as the reverse complement.
AGAAGAAGAAGAAGAAGAAGAAGAAGAAGAAGAAGAAGAAGAAGAAGAAGAAGAAGAAGAAGAAGAAGAAGAAGAAGAAGAAGAAGAAGAAGAAGAAGAAGGGGAGGAGGAGGAGACGAAGAAGAAAAAGAAGAAGAAGAAGAAGAAGAAGAAGAAGAAGAAGAAGAAGAAGAAGAAGAAGAAGAAGAAGAAGAAGAAGAAGAAGAAGAAGAAGAAGAAGGAGGAGGAGGAGGAGTAGGAGGAGTAGGAGGAGCAGCAGCAGAAGGAGGAGGAGAAAAGGGGAGAAAATTAAGTTGGAGGAGGAGATGAAAAGAAGAAGACAATCATGATGATGATGATGATGATGATGATGATGATGACCTGAAACCAGACACCACCTTCACAAATACAAAAACCTACACCACAAACGGTTTCACACTAAAAAGCCTAAAACCAGAAAGTGAGACCAGAATGTCAGTTCTTTGAGCCATCTCGGTGTTTATTTAAATACACGACAGTCAACCTGGCTCGTTGCGATAATTACGCTATAAACTTGCCAGTCTCTGCCGAATTTTTCGTCCAGAATTACAAACAAACAATAAAAATAAAAAAGACTTACTCGGCAAATAACGGCGACGCAGTTATCTGGCAACTGTTCCGCTTCACAAAATGACCTTCTAACCTTTCAGGGGCGGATCGTTTCGAGGGAAGTTCAGAGTTTTCTTGTTGCTAATGTTACCCGCTTTATGTTTGTTCTCGATTTGTATACAAGTTATTGGGTTCAATTCTTTGTTGTTTTTGTTATACCGGTTGTTTACGTAATTGTTCGGTGAATGCATCTCTTCTGGGTCTATCTTTTGTCTATCTTCCTCTCTGTCTGTCTGTCTGTCTGTCTGTCTGTCTGTCTGTCTATCTGTCTGTCTCTCTCTCTCTCTCTCTCTCTCTCTCTCTCTCTCTCTCATTTCTCTCTTTGAGTTGAGTTGAGTTGAGCCAAGAAACGACATCACAGCACACATGGCATGCCCATACGTGCTCCATCCTTATCTGTAACAACCACCGAAGAGTCCCAATATTCATGGTTCTCTATATCTCTGTCTCTCTATATCTCCGTCTCCCTCTTTCTCTGTATCTCTCTGTCCCTCTATTTCTTAGTCTCTTGCTCGCTCCATCTTATTATACCTTAATCTATCTCAATATTTTTATCTCTATCTCTATCTTTCTCTCTGTCCCTCTCTGCCTCTGTCTACATCGGAATGCCCCAAATTATCTTTGGCCATTGTTTAAATATAATACTAGACACAATCAACGATTAAATATATTACACATTCCGAAGCCTAGAATTGACATATACAAAACAAGCTTAATGTACTCTGCAGCTCAGCTGTGGAACAATCTTCCACAAGAAATCAAAGGCATCACCAATCCCTATACATATAATCGTAAATTATTCGAACACTATCCCAATACGGATTACCTTCCCCCTTAATAATAATAATAATAATAATAATAATAATAATAATAATAATAATAAAACCCTAGTATAACAGTCAGTCCCCTTTTGGTAGGCCAGTGTATTCCACATAGCTAATAACAAGTGCCACACCAGTTATTACTATTACTGAGTCGTGTAGTATAGATTTTTGCATTTTCCCCATGCCTGTATAATGCATATCGTTTACATTGTTGCTGTTCTCAGTTAGCCTTGAATCGTGTTTGAATGAAATAATGTATGAAAGAGAGTGATAGAAGGGCAGAATGTTAGACGGGCCTGCGTGCCAAATTCTTAACCCTTTGAAAATAAAGTTTGTTCGTTCGTTCGTTTCCTTTACTCTCTCCATCCCTCCCTTACTACTACAGCTACTACTACAGCAATGATAACTACTGCTACTACAGCTACTACCACAGCAATGACTACTACAGCTACTACCACTCACAAGTTAACTGCTACAACCAATTCCTCCACAACTCCTACTGCTGCTAATGAAACTAAAGCCACTCATCATGGGCCATGCCGATAAGCGTGGGCGATCATACATCGCCATCTCACACGGTCACCAGAGTTGTGGGTCTGTTGTCTACTACTACTACTACTACTACTACTACTACTACTACTACTACTACTACTACTACTACTACTACTACTACTACTACTACTACTACTACTACTACTAATAATAATAATAATAATAATAATAATAATAATAATAATAATAATAATAATAATAATACTGCAGCTGCTGCTGCTGCTGCTTCTGCTGCTGCTCCTATTACTACTACTACTAGTACTACAAAATAATAAAATAAACTACTACTGCCATGAGACTACTTCCACCATTTTGATGACTGGGGAGCAAGGAGAACGAAGTGATTATTCTCAAACAGGGCTGGTCACGTGACGTCTATATCTTCTATATTAGAGAGCAGTACAAACTGGCATATCATTGGGGGCCAGTATAATTTATTAAGTATATATATACATACTGTATATAGATCGTGGCTAAAGACTTGCGAACGCGGTTCGTGAGCCAGGTACCAGGCGTTCGAAGCTCAGCTGCAACTGACTTCTGCAGCAGACCGTGTCGCGTTGTGTTATAACGTGCTGGTATTGGAGCCGGTCGTTCAGAAAGCAAAGGCAAACTACTGAACGTAACACTTGCCTAGTATATCAACAGCAGCTGAAAAATGATGATGTTGAATGCAATATCCCGTAAGGGATACGCAACAATAAAAAATAATATATATCTTATATATAAAAGGCAATGTGTGTGGATGTGTATGTCTGTATGTATGTCCTTTATGCGTTCGCGAACGGCCCATCCGATTGAGATGAAATTTTCTACACGTCTTCCTCTCATTCCAGCGCTGCCAACTGTCATATTTTTTTTGTCTTCTTCCTCCTCCTCCCTCCTCCCCCTCCCTAAATACGTACGTAAATATATGATGATGATGATGAAAGAATCCCCGAACCAAAACGCTTGAAAAAGCGAAGAAAATGACGTGACTACACAGAATCGCCACACGGCAATCATCATCATCATCAAGTGCCGTGCCGGCTGGCGTAGGCGTTCATGGCTCTCAGTAGATCTCGGTCTTTGGTTTTCTGGATCAACTCTGCTGCTGATATTCCTCCATGCCACGGCAATATCAATAACAATTCATCTTTTTATGTGTACGGAAGTTATCTACAGTCATGTAAAAGGGAAGAACAATCAATGGAAGGACCGAAATCACAGAATCTAGACGAGTATGAATTCAGAATGGCGAACTCCCTCTTCCTCTCTTCTCCTCCTCCCTCCTCTTCCCTCTACCTCCTCCCTCCACCCTCCTCCTCTTCCTCTTCCTCCTCCTCCCTCTCCCTCCTCCATCTCCCTCTTCCTCTCCCTTCCTCCTCCATCCTCCTCCCTCCTACTCCTTCCTCCTTCCGCCTCCTACCTCCTCCTCCTCTCCCCTCCTCCTCCCTCTTCCCTCCTCCTCCCACCTCCTCCTCTCCCCTCCTCCTCTCTCCTCCTCCCTCTACCCTCCTCCTCTCTCCTCCTCCTCTTCCTCCTCCCTCTACTTCCTCCATCCTCCTTCTCCCTCCTCCCTCTTCCTCCCCATCCTCCTCTCCCCTCCTCCTCCTCCTACCCTCTTCCTCTTCCCCTCCGTCTCCTCCCTCCTCCTCCCTCCTCCTCCTCCTCCTCCATCCTCCTCCTCCCTCTTCCTCCTCCTCCTCCCTCTTCCTCCTCCTGCCTCTTCCTGCCTCCTCCTCCTCCTACTTCCTCCCTCTACATCCTCCCTCCTCCTCCCTCCTCCTCCTTCCTCCACATCCCTCCTCCTCCCTCTTCCTCCTCCTCCCTCCTCATCATTCCTCCTCCTCCTCCCTCCTCCTTCTACCTCTTCCTCCCTCCTCCTTCTCCCTCCGCCTCCTCCCTCCTCCTCTCTCCTCCTCCTCCCTCCTCTTCCTCCCTCCTCCTCCCTCCTCCTCCCTCCTCCTTCCTCTCCCTCCTCCCTCCTCCTGCGTTCTCCACCTCCCTCCTCCTCCTTCTCCCTCCTTCCCCCTCTTCCTCCTCCCTCTTCCTCCTCCCTCCTCCTCCCTTCCTCCCTCTCCCTCCTCCTCCCTCCTCCTAATACCTCCTCCTCTCTCCTCCTCCTCCTCTCTCCTCCTCCTCCTCTCTCCTCCTCCTCCCTCCTCCTCCTTCCTCCTCCTCCCTCTTCCTCCTCCTCCCTCCTCTTCCCTCCTCCTCCTTCTCTTCTTTCCCCCTCCTCCTACTAATCTCTCCTCCTTTCTCCTCCTCTCTCCTATTCCTCCCTACTCCTCCTCCTCCCTCCTCCTCCCTCCTCCTCCTCTGTCCGCCTATCTCTTGCTCCCTCCTCCTCCTCCCCCCTCCTCCCTCTTCCTCTTCCTACCTCCTCCTTCTCCTCCCTTTTCCTCCCTCCTCAACCTCCCTCTACCTCCTCCCTCCTCCTCCCTCCTCCTCCCTCCTCCACATCCCTCCTCCTCCCTCTTCCTCCTCCTCCCTCCTCCTCCTCCCCCTCCCTCCCTCCTCCTTTTCCTCCTCCTTCTACCTCTTCCTCCCTCCTCCTTCTCCCTCCACCTCCTCCCTCCTCCTCCCTCCTCCTCCCTCCTCTCCCTCCTCCTCTCCCTCCTCCTCCTTTGTTCTCCTCCTCCGTCCTCCTCCTCCCTCCTTCTCCCTCTTCCTCCTCCCTCCTCCTCCCCTCCTCCCTCTGCCTCCTCCTTCCTCCTCCTCCTCCCTCCTCCTCATCGCTCCTCCTCCTCTCTCCTCCTTTTTCCTCCTCCTCCTTCCTCCTCCTCCCTCTTCCTCCTCCTCCCTCCTCCTCCTTCTCCTCTTTCCCCCTCCTCCTCCTAATCCCTCCTCCTCCCTCCTCCTCCCTCCTATTCCTCCCTACTCCTCCTCCTCCCTCTTCTTCCCTCCTCCTCCTCTCTCCGACTATCTCTTCCTCCCTCCTCCTCCTCCCTCCTCCTCCATCCTCCAACCTCTTCCTCCTCCCTCCTCCTACTCCTCCTTTTTCTTCTTCTTCTGCTGCTGCTGCCGCCGCTCCATTTACCCAAGTTATTTGTTGGGGGAAGATGTAAAGATCTTTCAAATGCTCTTTCTAATGCTTTTTGTAAGTTAGTCTACGTTTATCTAAGGTTGTTCTAACCGCAACCAATAAACGATTAGACAGGCAGACAGACAGACAGAGAGGGAGGGACAGACAGACAGACAGACAGACAGACAGACAGACAGACAGACAGACAGACAGACAGACAGACAGACAGACAGACAGACAGACAGACAGACAGAAAGTCGGGAACGGGAACTGATATGAATTAAATTAGATGCTCCCCATTAGGGTCTGGGCGAAGCCGCGCCGGGTCAGACAGACAGACAGACAGACAGATAGACAGACAGACAGATAGATAGTCGGGAACGGGAACGGGAGCTTATATGACTACTTATAAGAATTAAATTAGATGCTCCACACCAGGAGCAAGGCGATGCCGGGCAGGGTCAGACAGACAGACAGACAGACAGACAGACAGACAGACAGACAGACAGACAGACAGACAGACAGACAGACAGACAGACAGGCAGACAGTCAGACAGACAGACAGGCAGGCAGACAGACAGACAGACAGTCGGTAACGGGAACGGGAACTTATATGACTACTTATATGAATTAAATGAGATGCTCCCCACCAGGGTCTGTGCGAAGCCGGGCCGGGTCAGCTAGTATATATATATATATATATATATATATATATATATATATATATATATATATATATATATATATATATATATATATATATATATATATATGCCGGTCTCTCTGGTCGAAGGGTTACACGACTTTCTCCGTAATCCCGTTTATCCACGCAGGGCCTCGCAGCGCGCGAGAATTGGAAGCGGTTCTACCCGCGTTGGTGACTTGCGGTATACTGAGCCGACCGCTCAGGAAGCAATGGCAAACTACTGAGCGTAATCTTGCCAAGAAATCAACAATCAACTGAAAGATGCTGATGTTGACAGTGATGTCCTGTAAAAGGATATGCGAATTAATATATATATATATATATATATATATATATATATATATATACATACATATAGCAATTGCTTGCCTTCTTTGTTATATTACGGCCTTCTATTATATGTGCGTGTATATATGTATATATATACACACACGCATATTATAGAAGGCTGTAATATAATAAAGAAGGCAAGCAAGTGCTATTGTGTATGATTATGGTTACGGATGCGGTTAGCATTAGCGTTAGGGTTAGGGTTTGCGTTAGGGTCTGGGTTAGGGTTAGGGTTAGGGAATACATGTTTCAGGGCCCTGTTTGGGAATAAAGTCTCCCCAAGGAGAAACAGGTGGCCAGGGTTTTCCTCATATTGACGAGCGACGGGCCCAGGCATCGGGCCCGAGCTCATGACATTACCCGAGCAGTTCCTTTTCCACTACGCTAGCGCGTCTGCCACAATTATTATTGCCATTACTACTACCACATGTACAACTGTTACTGTTATATCAATCAATCATGTGCCATGCCGGAAAGCGTGGGCGGTCATGATTCGCCATTTCACTCGATCACCAGAGTCGTGGATCAGCTCAGTGTTCCTGTCTCGTCCATGCCATGTGGCCAAGCCATCCAGGTATTTTCCTCTCGGTCTTCCTCTTGGTCTGTTCCCCTCGATCTTGCCAGCTGTCACCAAGTTCTCCAGTCCATTTCTTCTCATAACATGTCCAAAAAATTTTGACTGTCTACGTCTAATTTCTCTAATCAATCTACGATTTTCATTTGTCTCTTGTAGTACTTGGTCATTGGTTTTTCTATCTGTCCATGGTATTCTTTGCATTTTCCTCAGAAACCACATTTCTGCAGCCATCAGATGTTTTTCAGCTTGACTGCACATTGTCCAAGTTTCACATCCATACAAAAGAACAGGCTCTATGTATCCCCTCAACACTCTTTTTCTCGTTTCAATTGACATCATTTTATTGGTCAGAATGTTTTTCATCTTGCTAAAGGCTACTTTCGCAATGGCGATTCTTGTTCTAATCTCTTCAAGGCATCTGCCATCAGATGTTATGACTGTTCCGAGATAATTGAACCGATTCACTTGTTGAAGAATATTCCCATTTACTTGTATATTACATTGTGGTACTTCGTTCTTCCTAGTGACGACCATAACCTGTGTCTTCCTACAATTTAATTCCAACCCCAGCTGCTCACTGTGTACAACCACAGCGTCTACTAATTGTTGCAGATCCTGTGCATTGTCTGCAATCAATACTGTATCATCTGCATATCTAATGTTATTTATGTTTCGTCCTCCAATGCTGATTCCATTTAGGTCTTCTACATTTCTGAAAATATTTTCACTGTATAAGGAAAAAAGATCTGGAGACATTACACATCCCTGCCTAACACCTCTCTTAATAGGTTGGTATTGTCCTACTACATTATCAATTCTTATGGCAGCTTGTTGTTTCCAATATATGTTTTTTATAAGTCTAATGTCTTTCCCATCAATTTGTAGATCTGCAAGCATATCCACAATGTTGACATGTCTTACTCTATCAAAAGCCTTTGTGTAGTCAATAAAGCAAAGATGTATATCCTTGTTTACTTCTAAAGCACGTTCAATAACTGTTCGCAGCATATACACAGCATTTACTGTACCCTTTCCTTCTACAAAACCACATTGTTCTTCCCCTATTTCAGGTTGTAATTTCTTCCTCACTCTTTGCATGATAATTCGTAACAAAATCTTTGTGATGTGACTCATTATACTAATTGTTCTATGTTGATCACATTCTAAGGTTCCTGATTTCTTTGGGATTGCAATAAATACAGAATTACATAATTCAGAAGGTATATCTCCAGTATCATATAATGTGTTCAGCAGTCTAGTAACTTGCTCTAGTCCAAATTCTTCTAAAGCTTTAATCATTTCTGTTGTGATGTTATCTGCACCGGGGGCCTTGCCAGCTTTCATATGCTTAAGAACATTTTGAACCTCCATCTTTAAAATTGCTGGTCCTTCATTATTAAATCTAATAGCATACTGTTCCTCTCTGTTATCATTATAAAGGTCTTTCACATAATCTGTCCATACATGTAGAATCTGATCTTTTTCTATTATGATTTTGCCATCTTTAGTTCTTAGACAGCCTGTTGATGTACTTGTTCTTTTATTAGTAAGTTCCTGAATCCTTTTGTGCACTAATTTGGTATTTTGACTGTTGTGTTGTTTTTCAATTTCTAAGCACTTTTCCTCAAGCCATGATTCTTTTGCCTTCCTACATAATATTCTGACTTGTCTGTGAATTTCTTCATATTTGGCAGGATTATTTTTGTTGAGTCTTCTTGTTTCCATTAAGTGTAAAATTTCCTCAGTCATCCATTTCTTACGACCCACCTTCTTTAATTTTGGAATAGTTGTTTCTGCAGCCATATTGATTGAATTCTTTAACATTTCCCATTGATCATCCACATCCTGGAATAGGATCTCTAGATCAGACAATATTTCAAATCTGTTCTGTACTTCTATGTTGAATTTGTTTTGTATTTCCTTGTCATTACTCAATGTACACAAATCATATTTAGTGTTCCCTGTTGTATACTTGACTTTCTTCAACTTTATCCTCAATGTTCCTGTGAGTAATCTGTGGTCACTATAACAGTCAGCACTGGGAACTGTTTTTGCTACTGTTAGGGCGTTTCTAAATCTTCTGCTAATGAGAATGTAGTCAATCTGGTTTCTAATCCTGCTATCAGGACTCCTCCAGGTCCATAATCTTCTAGGGTGTTGCTTGAACCAGGTGTTTCCTACAATCATTTCCTGTTCTTTTGCCCACTCTACTAGTCTGTATCCTCTTTCATTTCTCTCTCCTAAACCATAGTTTCCTACTGTGTATCTATCCCCTTGATTTCCTACTTTTGCATTGAAGTCCCCTATTATAATGTTTATTTCTGAATTTTTACATTTCTTTAAGGCAGACTCTATGTCATTATAAAATTCCTCTACACTATCTTCACTGGACTCTCCTGTTGGGGCATATACTTGAATAACATTTATGTTAAAAGGTCTGCCACTCAATTTAACTAGTAGTACTCTGTCCGACACGGCCCAATATCCCTGAACAGACGTTGATGTTTTCCGGTCCAAAACTATTGCCACTCCCCCATGCCGATCCTCACCTCCAGAATAAATAATCTTAAAATCTTTATGTATCTTGATGCCTGCTCCTGTCCATCTCGTTTCGCACATACCTAATATATTAATTTTTTCTCTTTGAATTTCTTGTGTTATGTTCTCTAATTTTCCGTCGTTGTTTAGCGTCCTAACGTTCCATGTTCCTAATTTTAATGTCTCTGTCCTTGTCTTGCGATGATCAGTCTTTAAGCGAATCATAATAAACTAGGCAATTTCAAAGAGGTAGTTTGCCGTTGCTTTCCTCTATGGCAGTGACCATACTGGCCGGATGACCGCAATCAGTGTCTCTCGAAAGAGAGAAAGCTTGCCGTCGCGAAACTCGAGACCATAACCAACAAATATCTGTCGGCTGCCCTCATAATTTCATCCACCACCTGCCTTCCGTGGCTTCTTTTGAACACTTCCAATTAACGAACACGAAATAACATCACATAATCCAAAGGAAAAACACTATCCACACGAATTTCACGGGAATTTCCATAAGGAATCCACAGAAAAACACTGAACAGCTTCTCCCCCAAGACAGCGAGTCATCGCGTCGCCATTACACCGGAAGGGGACATTGGCAACACTAACAATACTGTTATAACTACTACAATTACTACTACTACAGTTAATACTTCTTTAATTGTTACTACTGCAATTGCTAATACTACTACAATTATTACTACTATCATTAGTACTACAACAATTACTACCACAATAATTACTGTTACTATAATTACTACCACTGCTACAATCACTACAACTACTACTACAATTACTACCACTACAATTACTTAAATAACAATTACAACCACTAAAATTACTACTACCACAATTAGTACTACTTCTACAACTACTACTATTACTACTACAATTACTAATATTACAATTACTGCTACTACACCAACTACAATTTATCCTATTACTACAATTACTACCACTACAATTACTACCACTATAATTACTTAAATTACAATTACAACCACTAAAATTACTACTACCACAATTAGTACTACTTCTACAACTACTACTATTACTACTACAATTACTAATATTACAATTACAGCTACTACACCAACTACAATTTATCCTACTACTACAATTACAACATCAACTACAATTACTACTACTACTACTACTACTACTACTACTACTACTACTAAAATTACTACTACTACAACAATGAGTACTACTACTACTACTACTACTACTACAACTACTACTACTACTACTACTACTACTACTACTACTACTACTACTACTACTACAATTCCTTCTACTCCTCCTACTACAATTACTACTGCAACTTCAATTACTACAACTACAACAATTACTATTACTACAATAGTTACTATTACTACTAATACAATGACTGCTACTATTACAATTACTTCTACTACTACAATAACAACTACCCCTTTTGCTACGATTACTACTACTACAATTACTACTACTACAATTACTATTACTACTACTACAATTACTACTACTACTACCACTAAATTTACTACATATTCCTATTACTGTAATTACTACTACTAGTACCACATAGTACTGTTAAT
>OY992876.1:97692963-97725463 GCA_963921405.1 Cepaea hortensis | reverse complement strand
AGCAAAGCTAAATGAGTAAACCATATTCCATTAACAATTGGAACTTGGAATGTACGCACCCTACTTGACAGAGACGGCGCGTCGGGTCCAGAGAGACGAACAGCACTGATTGGGAGAGAACTGGGCAGGTACAACATCGACATTGCAGCCTTGAGCGAGACACGACTTGCAGAAGAAGGCCAAATCTGTGAAATAGGTGCCGGCTACACATTTTTCTGGAGTGGAAGGAAAAGCGAGGAAAGACGCCAATCCGGTGTGGGATTTGCCATTAAGTCGGCCCTGGTCGGCAAATTAGCTGGATTTCCAAAGGCTATAAACGACAGGCTCATGGCCATGAAGTTTCCCCTCTTGAATGGAAGGAAGCATGTAACCATTGTGAGTGTCTACGCACCAACTATGACCAACGAAGATGATGTCAAGAACAAGTTCTATGAGGACCTGCACAATGTATTAACATCTGTTCCCAAAGGAGACAAACTTATACTCCTTGGGGATTTCAATGCCAGAGTAGGCACGGAAACCACCTCTTGGAGTGGCATTATTGGAAAGCATGGAGTCGGAAATTGTAACAGCAATGGACTCCGCCTCCTTCAGACATGTGCCGAACATGATCTCCTGATTACGAACACAATTTTCCGTCTCCCCATGAGAAATAGGACATCGTGGATGCACCCTCGCTCGAAACACTGGCACCTCATTGACTATGTCATTGTCAGGAGGAGTGACAGACAAGACGTCCGAGTGACAAAATCCATGTGTGGTGCCGAATGTTGGACAGACCATCGTCTCATTGTCTCGAAAATAAACATTCACATCAGGCCAGCCACGGCGTCCTCAAGGGGTGAAAATGCAAAATAAGCTAAATGTCACCCGCCTAAGCAGCAAGAAAATGCAGCAGTCGTTTGAAAATATGCTGGAAGACCGCCTCAAGCCAAATGCTGCAGCTAAACAGGATACCGAAACAGAATGGAGAGCCCTAAAGGACATAATTTACAACACTGCTATGGAAATCCTGGGACCAGCCCCCCGAAAGCATAAAGACTGGTTTGATGAAAATTCCGAAGACATCAACCAATTGCTGGCCGAGAAACATCTTCTCCTCAAGGCACATTTGAATGACCCAAAGTCAACATCAAAAAAAGATGCCTTCAAGAACATTCAGAGAGTAGTGCAGCAGAAACTTCGGCATATGCGGGACTCCTGGCTGAGCAGCAAAGCTGATGAAATTCAGGGCTTTGCTCCAATGAGACACTTGATGACCTGCCAACCATAGTGGAAGTAAACAAAGCCATCCAGCAACTCTCCAGCGGCAAGGCACTTGGTCCTGACTCCATCCCAGCAGAGATATACAAGGCAGGTGGGCCGGTTCTAACAGAGCAGCTTCACCAAGTCTTTACAAACATATGGGTGAACGAGACCATGCCACAAGATTTCAAGGACGCGTCAATAGTTCACCTTTACAAACGTAAAGGAAACCGCCAATCCTGTGACAACCACCGAGGCATCTCCTTGCTTTCAATTGCAGGGAAGATACTCGCCAGAATTCTTCTCAGTCGCCTCACAGCCCATCTCGACCAAGGTTTTCTTCCTGAGAGTCAATGTGGCTTCAGAAAAGAACGTGGAACTGTTGACATGATTTTCGCTGCAAGGCAGCTGCAAGAGAAATGTCAGGAACAGAACTGCGAAATGTTCTCCACTTTCATTGACCTTACCAAGGCTTTGGATATAGTCAGCAGAGAAGGACTGGAAGATTATGGCAAAATATGGCTGTCCACGAAAGTTTGTCCAAATAGTGCGGCTATTTCATGATGGCATGCAGGCAAGAGTACAGGAAAATGGCGAACTGTCTGAACCCTTTCCTGTCACCAATGGAGTGAAGCAAGGATGTGTCCTGGCACCAACACTGTTCAGCCTCATGTTTTCAGCCATGCTGATGAATGGCTTCGAGAACGACGACATTGGAATAGACATCAACTATCATATGGATGGAAAGTTATTCAATCTCATTAGGCTGAAAGCTAAAACCAAAATTAACAGCGACACCGTCAGCGAGCTCCTGTTTGCTGATGATTGCGCTCTGTACGCCAACTCAGAGGCGGACATGAAACATAATGTTTCAGCTTTCTCACATGCCTGTGCCAACTTTGGGCTCAATATCAACTTGGAGAAGACTGTAGTTATGTACCAGCCAGCTCCAGGGAATAATCACACTGTGCCGAATATCAAAGTGAATGATCATAGACTAAGTGTTGTGGACAAATTCACCTATCTTGGCAGCACTGTGTCACAAGCTGTCACAATTGATGACGAAGTGAATGCAAGAATCTCCAAGGCCAGTGCGGCCTTTGGCAGACTGTACAAGAATGTATGGGACAGAACTGGAATAAGCCTGCAAACAAAGCTAAATATCTACAAAGCAGTTGTATTATCCACACTGCTATATGCTTGTGAAACCTGGACTGTTTATCAGCGAAACGCTAGGACATTAAACCACTTTCACACAGTCTGCCTAAGGAAGCTACTGAAGATTAAATGGCAAGACAAGATTCCAGACACTGAAGTCCTAGAAAGAGCGTCCATGCCCAGTATCCACACTCTACTGATGAAGAATCAGATTCGCTGGGCTGGTCACTTGACTCGCATGCCAGATCACAGGCTCCCTAAACGAATTTTTTACAGCGAACTGCGTTGTGGTAAACGCTCCCAAGGTGGCCAGAGGAAACGCTTTAAAGACACTGAAAATTTCACTGAAGGCTTTTGGAATTCATCATGACACCTGGGAGGCTGCAGCCAGAGACCGAAATTCATGGCGTGCATCATTACGCAAGGGTGCAGTCATATGTGAGGCAACCAGGACTGCAAGAGCTGTGAAGAAAAGGCAGGACAGAAAAACCACTGCAGGAAATCCTCCTCCAGAGGCGTCAAGCATTCTGTGCCCACAATGTCAAAGAACATTTCGAGCTTTAGAGTCTTAGAACCCACGGCTCCATACCTTCAACCCCACTGGATGAAATGAATGGTCATCATCATTCTTGATTGACAAACAACAGTAGTAGTAGTAGTAGTAGTAGTAGTAGTAGTAGTAGTAGTAGTAGTAGTAGTAGTAGTAGTAGTAGTAGTAGTAGTAGTAGTTGTTGTTGTTGTTGTTGTTGTTGTTGTTGTTGTTGTTGTAGCAGCAGCAACAGTAGTAGTAGCAGTAGTAGTAGCAGTAGTAGTAGTTGTAGTAGTAGTAGTTGTAGTAGTAGTAGTAGTAGTAGTAGTAGCAGCAGCATCAGCAGCAGTAGTAGTAGTAGTAGTAGTAGTAGTAGTAGTAGTAGTAGTAGTAGTAGTAGTAGTAGTAGTAGTAGTAGGAGGAGGAGGAGGAGGAGGAGGAGTAGGAGTAGTAGTTGTAGCGGCAGCAGCAGCAGCAGCAGCAGCAGAAGCAGAAACAGCTGTTTCAGTAAGTAATATTATAATTTATTGTAGTAGTAACTACTCCCCGTGGTAGACCAAGAAGACGGTGGAGAGATAATATACATACAGACCTACAAGCACTTGGAATCAACGACTGGCAAGAGAAGGTCAACCGGAGAGACGAATGGAGACGGATTGTATCTGCAGCAAAGAACCTCAATGGCTCGGAATGCTGAAGAAGAAGAAGAAGAAGAAGAGAAGAAGAGGTAACTACTGACTTTGTTACGAGGGTAAGTTAATAAGTAAGTCACAAATGGCTGTTGAAAAATAACTAAATATGATAACAACTTGAAACCACTTTATTTTTATACATACATTGTCCCTTTATTTCTCAACATAATTTCCACCAACATTGATGCACTTATCCCATCGTTTTATCAGTCATCCCAAACCGGCTGCATAGAACTGCGTGCTCTGGTTTCTAAACCACGTTTTCACTTCACATTCAACTTCGGCGTCATTCGCGAAATGTCTCCCGCCAAGGTGCGTTTTCAGTCGACTTAGCCCCTAGCGATTTCCATTAAAGCGGTGCATAGTTGGGTAGAAAAAGTTACGAGGGCGAGTCAATAAGTAAGACACACAGTTTTGTGGGATGGCAGGTAAATGAAAACAGGGCACGCAGATTTATGAAGTCGGTTTGGGAGAACTGATAAAACTATGGGATAAGTGCATCAATGTTGGTGGAAATTATGTTGAGAAATAAAGGGACAATGTTTGTATACAAATAACTGGTTTCAAGTTGTTATCATATTTAGTTATTTTTCTACAACCATTTGCGACTTACTTATTAACTTACTTATTCAAAACAATGTTTTCCCGTAGTGAATTTGAATAACGAAGACACAAAAAATAGATTGCACGATTTATTATATAAAATACTAGCTGACCCGGCCCGGCTTCGCCCAGACCCTGGTGGAGAGCATCTCATTTAATTCATATAAGTAGTCATATAAGTTCTCGTTCCCGTTACCGACTATCTGTCTGTCTGTCTGTCTATCTGTCTGTCTGTCTGCCTGACCCGGCCCGTCTTCGCCCAGACCCTGATGGGGAGCATCTCATTTAATTCATATAAGTAGTCATATAAGTTCCCGTTCCGACTATCTATCTGTCTGTCTGTCTGTCTGTCTGTCTGTCTGTCTGACCCTGCCCGGCATCGCCTTGCTCCTGGTGGAGAGCATCTCATTTAATTCATATAAGTAGTCATATAAGTTCTCGTTCCCGTTACCGACTATCTGTCTGTCTGTCTGTCTATCTGTCTGTCTGTCTGCCTGACCCGGCCCGTCTTCGCCCAGACCCTGATGGGGAGCATCTCATTTAATTCATATAAGTAGTCATATAAGTTCCCGTTCCGACTATCTATCTGTCTGTCTGTCTGACCCGGCCCGGCATCGCCCAACTCCTGGTGGGGAGCATCTCATTTAATTCATATAAGTAGTCATATAAGTTCCCGTTCCCGACTGTCTGTCTGTCTGTCTGTCTGTCTGTCTGTCTGTCTGTCTGTCTATCTATCTATCTATCTATCTGTCTGTCTGTCTGTCTGACCCAGCCCAGCCCATGGTGGAGAGCATCTCATTTAAATTATATAAGTAGTCATATAAGATCCTATTCCCGACTATCTGTCTGACTGTCTGTCTGTCTTGGGTAAATGGAGGAGGGAGGAGGAAGAGGGAGGTGGAGGAGGAAAGAGGAGGGAGGAGGAGGGAGGAGACAGGAGGAGTAGGGAGGAATAGGAGGGAGGAGGAGGGATTAGGAGGAGGAGGGAGGAGTAGGGTGGAGGAGGAGGCGAGGAGGAGGGAGGAGGAAGAGGGAGAAGGAGGAGGGAGAAGGAGGGGGAGAAGGAGGAGGGAGGAGGAGGAGGGAGGAGGAGGAATGTGAAGGGAGGAGGAGGGAGGAGGGAGGAGGTAGAGGGAGGAGGAGGAGGGAGGCGGAGAGAGGAGGAGGAGGGAGGAGGAGGCAGAGGGAGGAGGAGGAATGTGAAGGGAGGAGGGGGAGGAGGTAGAGGCAGGAGGAGGAGGTAGAGGGAGGAGGAGGGAGGAGGCGGAGAGGGATGAGGAGGAAGGAGGAGGGGGAGGAGGGAGGAGGAGGAGGGAGGAAGAAGGAGGAGGAGGGAGGAGGAGGAGGTAGAGGGAGGAGGAGGAGGAGGTAGAGGGAGGAGGAGGAAGGAGGAGGGGGAGGAGGGAGGAGGAGGAGGGAGGAAGAAGGAGGAGGAGGAGGGAGGAAGAATAAGGAGGAGGGAGAAGGAGGGATGAGGAGGAGGAGGGAGGAGGAGGAAGAGGGAGGAGGAGGAATGTGAAGGGAGGAGGAGGAGGGAGGAGGAGAAGGCAGGAGGAGGGATGAGGAGGAGGGAGGAGGAGGAAGAGGGAGGAGGAGGAATGTGAAGGGAGGAGGAGGGAGGAGGTAGAGGGAGGAAGAGGAGGGAGGAGGAGGAGAGGGAGGAGGAGGAAGGAGGAGGGGGAGGAGGGAGGAGGAGGAGGGAGGAAGAAGGAGGAGGAGGGAGAAGGAGGGATGAGGAGGAGGAGGGAGGAGGAGGAAGAGGGAGGAGGAGGAATGTGAAGGGAGGAGGAGGGATAGGGAGGAGGGGGAGGGGAAGAGGAAGAGGGTAGGAGGAAGAGTGGAGAGGAGGAGGGAGGAGCTAGAGGGAGGAGGAGGGAGGAAAAGGGAGGAGGGAGGAGGAGGGAGGAGGTAGGAGGAGGAGGAAGAGGGAGGAGGAAGGAGAAGGAAGGAGGAGGAAGAAGGAGGAGGAAGAGGGAGGAGGAGGATGGAGGAGGGAGAGGGAGGAAGAGGGAGGAGGAGGATGGAGGAGGGAGAGGGAGGAGGGGAAGAGGAAGAGGGTAGGAGGAGGGGAGAGGAGGAGGAGAAGGAGGGAGGAGGAGAAGGAGGAGGAGGGAGGAGGAGGGGAGAGAAAGAGGGAGGAGGCAGAAGGAGAAGAAGGAAGGAGGAGGAGGAAGGAGGGAGAATGAGGAGGGGAGGAAGGAAAGGGAGGTGGAAGAGGAGGAGGAGGGAGGAGGAAAGAGGTAGGGGGAGGAGGAGGTAGAGGGAGGAGGAGGAGGAAGGAAAGGGAGGAGGAAGAGGAGGAGAAGGGAGGAGGAGGGTGGAGGGAGGATGAGGGGGTAGAGGGAGGAGGAGGGAGGAGGTAGGAGGAGGAGGAGGGATGAGGAGGGAGAGGGAGAAGGAGGGAAGATGAGGGAGGAGGCGGAGGGAGTATGAGGGAGTAGGAGGGAGTAGGATGGAGGAGGTGGGGAGAGGAAGAGGGAGAAGGAGGAGGGAGGAGGGAGAGGAATGAGAGAGAGGAGGAAGAGGAGGAGGGTGGAGGGAGGAGGTAGAGGGAGGAGGAGGTAGGAGAAGAGAGGAGGAGAGAGTTCGCCATTCCGAATTCATACTCGTCTAGTGCTTCCCTTCTACACGACTGTAGATAACTTCCTTACACATAAAAAGATGAATTGTTATTGATATTGCCGTGGCATGGAGGAATATCAGCAGCAGAGTTGATCCAAAAAACCAAAGACTGAGATCTACGGAGAGCCATGAACGCCTACGCCAGCCGGCACGGCACTTGATGATGATGATTGCCGTGTGACGATTCTGTGTAGTCACGTCATTTTCTTCCCTTTCCCTAGCGTTTTGGTTCGGGGATTCTTTCATCATCATCATCATATATTTACGTACGTATTTTGGGAGGGGGAGGAGGGAGGAGGAGGAAGAAGAAAAAAAAACTATGACAGTTGACAGCTCTGGAATGAAAGGAAGGCGTGTAGAAAATTTCATCTCAATCGGATGGGCCGTTCGCGAACAAATAAAGGACATACATATTTACATACATATATACATACACTTTGTTTTATAGATATAGATAATTATATATTACTAGCTGACCCTGCCCGGCTTCGCCCAGACCCTGGTGGGAAGCATCTCATTTAATTCATATAAGTAGTCATATAAGTTCCCGTTCACGTTACCGACTATCTGTCTGTCTGTCTGTCTGTCTGTCTGTCTAACCCGGCACGGCATCGCCCAGCTCCTGGTGTGAAGCATCTCATTTAATTTATATAAGTAGTCATATAAGTTCCTGTTCCCGACTGTCTATCTGTCTGTCTATCTGTCTGCCTGACCCTGTCCGGCTTCATTAAATTCATACAACAAAAAAAGTAACTTAAAAGAACGTTCTTCCACACACCATCCATTATTTTTAATGAAAACTCTTTCTAATCACCTGCATGACTACAGTAACTTCTTAAGCAAAAAAAGATGAGTTACAATGTTATGCATTGTGCATCATTTTTATGAAAACTTTGAAAATGCCTTACAGATTGTATCATTATTTATTATAACTCATATGCCGGTACATAACTATGGACAAAGAGTTTATAAATCTTTGAAAACGATGCAACAATATGACTATAAGTTATACAGAAAAGTTATGCCCCTTGAAATAACTTTTACAGAGTTAGGTCCCCTGAGATATATGAAATTATGATGAAAAATGAAAAATGAAATAATACTGAGTAAGCAGGCGATTTCACACTAACAAAATATCACAGTTGGCAGCTCTGGAATGAAAGGAAGGCGTGTAGAAAATTTCATCTCAATCGGATGGGCCGTTCGCGAACGTATAAAGGACATACATAGATACATAAATACGGACGAAGATCGCCTTTTATATATAAGATTTATTATATAAATATGCCAGGCAATAAATCGTGCAATCTATTGTTTGTGTCTTCGTTATTCAAACTTACTTATTAACGTACTATTGTGGATGATGATGATGATGATGATGATGATGATGATGATGATGATGATGATGATGATGATGATGATGATGATGATGATATAATGCACTGATGTTACTTTCCATGTGGACTGAGCTAGTCAATGCCTGTACATCTCCAGCTCCGTCCGGCTTTAGGATTCACCTGGACTTCCGCGACAAGTTCATGCTGGAGAAGTCTGACGGCTGCAAGTACGACTTTCTGGAGGTCAGGGACGGCCCGTTTGCTTACTCTCCGGTCATCAGTCGGTACTGCGGGGCCGAGTTCCCGCCCATTATCACGTCGTCGGGCCGGCATTTGTGGATGCGGTTCAAAACCGACGATGTGCTTCAATACGGTGGATTTAGAGCGGTGTATTCGTATCATAAGGATAATAGTAAGTTATGGGGTTATTGTCGTGTCTGTCCCCCCCCCCCCACACACACACACACACACACGCACACACGTGTCTTGTGTCTTCTTCTGTGTTTTCGTATCTTGTCGCGAAGTGTTTTATCTAGTCGTGTCTTGTGTAGTCAAATTGTCTTTTCTTCTCTTTTAGGCTTGGAACGTGTCTTGTTAAGCTTTATCTCGAATTGTGTTTTCTTGTCTGTTATTGTCTTCTCTTGTTTGGTGCTGTCTTCTCTTGTCTGATGTTGTCTTGGAACATGTCTTGTCAAGTTTTGTCTTGTATTGTTTATTTTTGTCTTGTATTATGTTTTCGTGTCTGGCGTTGTCTTCTATTGCTTTCTGTTGACTTTTGGTGTCTTCTCTTGTCTTGTGGTGTCTTCTTTGTCTAGTAATATCTTTTCTCCTCTTGTCTTGTTGTAGCGTTGGAACTTGTCTTGTTTAGGTTTGTCTTGTATTGTGTTTTCTGGTCTTGTCTTGTCTTCGTTGCCTTGCTTTATGTTCTTCTGTCTTGTGGTTCAGTTTCTTTTGTGATTGTGTTTTATTGTCCTGCTTTTTCTTGTCTTGTCTGTTCACCGTGTATTGTTTTATTTTGTCTTGCTTGTTTTGTGTCTCTTGTATGGTTTTGTTTTTTCTTGTGTTGTTTTGTGTTCTGGTCAGTGTCTTGTCTTTTGTGCGACAGACAGAAAGACGGTCAAGCGGGTCAGACAGACAGACAGACAGACAGACAGACAGACAGACAGACAGACAGACAGACAGACAGACAGACAGACAGACAGACAGACAGACAGGAGAGATAGACAGACAGATAGATTGAGAGATGGACAGACAAGCATGACAGACAGACAGACAGACAGACAGACGGACGGACGGACGGACAGACAGACAGACAGATGGGCAAGCAGAACAGACAGACAGACAGACAGACAGACAGACGGGCAAGCAGAACAGACAGACAGACAGACACACACACACACAGACGGGCAAGCAGAACAGACAGACAGACAGACAGACAGACAGACAGACAGACAGACAGACAGACAGACAGACAGACAGACAGACAGACAGACAGACGGACGGACGGACGGACGGACGGACGGACGGGCGAACTATCAGACAAGACAAACCGATTGACAGACCGACCGACCGACTGACAGACAGACAAACATTCAGTCAGAAAAACGAAAGGATTGACAGAAAAACGGATGGATGGACGGATGGATGCATACATATATGGATAGCTAGGTGAGTGTGTTGTTGGGAAAGTCGGTATTCTAACATGTAGATAAATAGGCAGATAGATAAGTAGACAGAAATATGGAATATATGCGGTGTGTTGCTTGTCAACGATGTCGTATCACTTTGTTCACAGCACAGAATGACGGACCTGCTGATGACAGAGGTAAGCGACTGTCGATGTATGTCTGTGGATATTTGAAATTGCGGTATTGTGAATGTATTGTCCATTTGTGGTATCAATCCCCTCCCCTGCCATAGACGCACGGGAAGTTTAAGAGGGAGAGCCTTTAATCCTTTAACCATTCTGACCACATATATGCGATGTCGTGTGTGTGTGTGTGTGTGTGTGTGTGTGTGTGTGTGTGTGTGTGTGTGTGTGTGTGTGTGTGTGTGTGTGTGTGTGTGTGTGCTCACGCGCAGGATGCACACTAGTCCTCCAAATTTCTTTACCCATCTCTGAGAAGACCAGGAGTCTGCTCTACTACCCCAGGATCAAGGGTGAAGTGGGTGTATACCATCTTGTTTTCTTATATTGTGAAAATCGAAAAGGTTCACACCATGGCACGAACTTCTGTCCTATTTGTCCCGCCTTTAGTTTTCCGAAGGAATCATTAGACGACCAATCATAGATGACCTACCATAAAGGACCAATCATAGACGACAAACCACACGTATCAGCCATGGAGGACCAAATATAGACGACGAACCACAGACGACCAACCATAACGACCAACCACAGACGACCAATCATAGATGACCAGCCATAAAGAACCAATCACAGACGAGCTACCAAAGACGATCAATCTTAGACTACCAATCATAGACGGTCAATCAGAGAGCATCAACAATAGATGATCAATCATTGACCACAAATCATAGACGACCAACCATAAACAATCAATCACAGACGACCAATCATAGAACACCAACCATAGACGACCAACCATAGACGACCAACCATAAAAGACCAACCATAGACCACCTCGAAGATGGGTATGGGACACTTCAGTCACAGGGTGTATGACAAACATGACTCAATATTCCTGGCAAGGCTGAGTTGAAAGCGACGCTTTGCAAAACCCCTACTATATGATAATGTTGACCATATTTGGTGTTTCGTTCCCAGTGAGCCCAGGGGCGTGTCGAATCCCCGTAAAACTAACCAATGACGAGGCAGATGGTTTCATTTCATCCACTGACGTGCCAGTTCTTGCCAATAGTGATGACCCATCTATTGCCAAAGGCCAAACGTTGGACTGCACGTGGGAAATTTATTCCGATAAGGGATATCGGGTGAGTGCATTCTGTCTTTGATCTCTACAGTGTAGATAATCTGCTGGACTGTAATTCATCTACAATTCTTCTTCTTCTTCTTTCTTCTTCTTCTTCTTCTTCTTCTTCTTCTTCTTCTTCTTCTTCTTCTTCTTCTTCTTCTTCTTCTTCTTCTTCTTCTTCTTCTTCTTCTTCTTCTTCTTCTTCTGCTTCTTCTTCTTCTTCTTCTTCATCCTTTTCTTTTCCTTTTCTTCCTCGTCTTCTTCTTCTTCTTCTTCTTCTTCTTCTTCTTCTTCTTCTTCTTCTTCTTCTTCTTCTTCTTCTTCTTCTTCTTCTTCTTCTTCTTCTTCTTCTTCACTATGATCATTATCATAACCATCATTATTACCATCTCCTCCGCCTTCAAATTGATAAATGCTATTTAACTTCTCTTAATTGTATACTCATCTTATTTTCTTCTTCTTCATTTCCATACTCTATTTCTAAACCAGCCCGAACCTGCAAATCCCTTTACTGCTAGCGCAGTCTGTTATTCTCCTTAAAGTCGCTTAAAAGTCGACAGGGTCGACTTCATTGCTCCGGGATTTTATCCCATATGGCTCGGTCTCTTTCCGCAGCACGGAAAGCGTCGCACAAAGCACGAACTCCGTAGCTTTTAGCGACGACCCATGGGAGTCTCCGAAACATTTAACTCGTAAACCGAAGGACACGGCCCGGAATCGAACCCACAACCTTCGGCTCACGAGTCAAACGTCAAACGGCTTGACCACTTCGCCACAGAGACTCCAATTAATGTTCCCATGCCGGGAATCGAACCCGGGCCGCCTGGGTGAAAGCCAGGAATCCTAAACTTAACCTTACTACTGTCTCTTCATTCCTGTTGTATTGACGCCCTCAAGATCTTGTATAGTTCATAAATAAACACACATCTATTGTTCAGCACTCACAATGGTAGAAGAAAGAATTAGAGACTAGAGGACGCACTAGAGAACATAAAAATTGTAAGCTATAGTTACTGACCGGGATTCGAACCTGTCACCTCCAAATGACGACGGCGACGCCTCTAGGTAGAAACATGTGTACTTGGAAGCATGACCAACTAGACACCCCTCAATGGAACCAGGAGAAGAGTCGTGAGACAGCTCTGTGTTTTTGTCTCGATTATGCCATGTGGCCAAACCATCGAGGTATTTACTTCTCTTCCCTTTTTCTGTTCCCCTCAGTCTTGCCAGTTGTCACCAAGTTCTCCGGTTTTGTTTTCCTTCTGAAAACGTACCCATACTATCATGAATGTCTACGTCTAATTTCTCTAATCAGTTTAAGGTTGTCATTTGTTTCTTGCAGTACTTGGTCATTGGTATTTCTGACTGTCCGTGGTGTTCTTTGCATTTTGCTCAGACACCACATTTCCACGGCCATTAGATGTTTTCAACCTGTCTGCTCATTGCCCACGCTTCATGTTCATAAGAAAGTTTGGTCAGTATGTTTTCCATACCGGCTCGGTGTCCAAGGTCTTACTGACGCAATTCATTATATTGATAACCGCATTCGAAACTGCGGGCGATTTGGTAGCCGATTGCCTTGCGTTGTTTTCCCATACAATGGACATTTAGTTAGTCGACAGATCATCCTCACTGCACATCGAACCATTCAGTCCATAAGTGCTCGGATCCCCTCCTCAGTAAATCCCGCAGCGAGTAGCGCTCGCGACACCAGTTCTGTGTTGGTTTATTAATCTTCTTTGGCTTCCTGCGTAGTGTTCTTATCCGGCCACACCTCTGTTAACTTGCTATTCTCGCCTACTGACCATGGTTGTAGATTCACAGTCATCACATGGTTCTCGCAAAAGTCTCACTTCTTCTAGAGCATTCAGTATATCAGCCTGGTCCATGGCTCGTCCGCCCTCCACTGTAGCCTTACCTGCAAGCCTGTCAACCTGCACATTTCCTTGTACACCCGCATGCCCTGGCACGAAAATGAAACTAGTTAAGAGGTAAATTAGGCTGATCTGCCTCTCAAAAACCCAAATGATGTTCCTTTCTCTTGCAGATACACCTGAGGTCATCGGAACTGGAGATGAAGCACCGAAAACGCTGCGACTTGCACAACATCACGGTGTATGAACGGACCACGCTGGACAGCGAGGTCAAGGAAGCATTCTGTCGAAGTCAGAACGAAGTGATTGACATCTTCTCGGACAGCAATCGGGTGTTTGTGAGGCTGTATGGAAGCTCGCTCAGCAACAAGCCTAGCCTCAGGCTCACGTACACTCTTGTGAGGAGAGGTAAGAGCCGCAAAGTGGGGGTCAAGTTCTTCTTCTTTAGTTCGCTTGAAATATGTCTATAACTGCAATGTTGTCTCTTGTATAAATTTAACAATCCGTTTTAGTTCATTCAGGGGTCCATAGAGTTTATCTTTACCTGTTGTTTCTTTAGGCCAGAAGGTTTACCTAGATATGTCGCATTTTGGGCAGTCTTGGAGTATGTGATTTGCTGTCTGCGACGCCAATCCACATGTACACTTGGCTGAGTCACAGATCTTGAATGTTGAATGCATATAGTTGCGCAATCTATTGTGTCCTGTTCTGAGGTGCAGAAGAATGACCTGTTCTGGTCTGTCCATAACATAGTAGTCATCTTGAGCAGGTTTTGGTGGCTTTCTGACTGATTTGATCATTCTTTTCTTTTGTTGGTATGTAACGGGCACGTCAGACTCAAGTGTGGGTAACGCGATACCTAACAGATTCAGTTAAAACAGTTAGTTGTATATCATTTACAGGATGGCGCAGTCAACCTCTGGATTTTTTTTTTCTGTCTTGTGATCGCTTTTCAAATTTACGTTCAGTAGTTTGGCAGTACTTTCTGAACGGCCGGCACCGACACTATTTTAACAGATTCGGTGTCAAACAAACATGTAGGTTTCAACAAACAAAAATGTAGGTTTCAAGAAACAAAAATGTAGGTTTCAACAAACAAAAATGTAGGTTTCAACAAACAAAAATGTAGGTTTCAACAAACAAAAATGTAGGTTTCAACAAACAAAAATGTAGGTTTCAACAAACAAAAATGTAGGTTTCAACAAACAAAAATGTAGGTTTCAACAAACAAAAATGTAGGATTCAACAAACAAAAATGTAGGTTTCAACAAACAAAAATGTAGGTTTCAACAAACAAAAATGTAGGATTCAACAAACAAAAATGTAGGTTTCAACAAACAAATATGTAGGATTCAACAAACAAAAATGTAGGTTTCAACAAACAAAAATGTAGGTTTCAACAAACAAAAATGTAGGATTCAACAAACAAAAATGTAGGTTTCAACAAACAAAAATGTAGGTTTCAACAAACAAAAATGTAGGTTTCAACAAACAAAAATGTAGGATTCAACAAACAAAAATGGATGGCGGAAAATAGGAAGTAACCCTCATTACAGTTATGACTTCAAAGTTATTATTATGGTAGCAGTCACACTGTATTATGAATCGATTTAAAGGCGGTTGCATAGGGACAACTATTGTATATAAGCCCATGGCAGATACGAGGATTTGATTAAGATGATTAATCATCCCATGGCATTTAATCAGTTACGATTACACGTGACTACTGGGTTTGCTGCTGTTGCTGTTGTTCTGGTTGTTGTTGCTGTTGATTAGGATGATGTTGTATAGCCAGGGCGCTTAGAATCACACCTATTGGGGCAATGTCATTTAGTTTGTTGTTGTTGTTGTTCTTCTTCTTCTTCTTCTTCTTCTTCTTCTTCTTCTTCTTCTTCTTCTTCTTCTTCTTCTTCTTCTTCTTCTTCTTTCCTCTTCTTCTTTTTCCTTTTCTTCTTTGGTCCTCAAACACCGCTGTTTTTAATGTGACAGTCATATTTAAGTCTCCCACATCAGTAGACTTTGTCTACATTTCTATTTGCATGTGTGTATGTTTCCCCCTGCCTCCCACCATTATCCATTGAACACTAAAACCTTTCAAATTGTACACTGACGCTCACATTAATCTCACGTAATCATTTCACACTCCACAGGAGAATGCAGCTCGCTGGAGTTCCAGTGCGGGAACGTGTGCCTCCCCGCCAGCCTCTTGTGTAATGGCGTAGACAACTGCAGGGACCGCAGTGATGAGAAGGGCTGTAAGAGAATCCGACCTGCAAAAGGGCGTGGCTCTATAGGCGGAATCGGGAGCAGAAATGATGTAGATGGGGTTGCCAAAAGAGGAGGGGGAGGAGGTGGAGGAGGAGGAAATGGTATTACTCCGCGCAATAATGTGGATGGTAAATAGCACATATTTCTGTATGTGAGCTTCTGGTATTATGTTGTTTTCTGATGATTATTTTTGGATGGCTGTTGTTATTCTAAAGTGGTTATAGTATTGATCTAGGGGTGGATAACAGGACCGGTTGGAATATAAAGTGGTTAAAGGTAGAATGAGCTCATGGAGCGATTATCTAGAATAGAAAGGCCTTAAGTGCGAGGGGAAGTCAATAAGTAAGTCACAAATTGCTGTAGAAAAATAACTAAATATGATAACAACTCGAAACTAGTTTATTTTTATACATATATTATCCCTTTATTTCTCAACATAATTTCCACTAACATCGGTGCACTTATCCCATCGTTTAATAAGTCCTCCCAAACAGGCTGCATAGAATTACGTGCTCTGTTGTCTAAACCTTGTTTTCACTTCACATTCAACTTCGGCGTCATTCGCGAAATGTCTCCCGCTAAGGTGGGTTTTCCGTGGACCAAAAAGGTGGAAATCGCTAGGGGCTAGGTCGGGGCTATAAGGTGGATGTTCCAGAACTTTCCACCTTAGATGGTTAATTTTCTCCTGAATTAATCGAGCCGTATGTGGTCTGGCATTGTCATGAAGAAGCAACACTCTTCAAGTCAGCAGTCCTGGACGTTTTCTTCGAATTGCATCATGAAGCATCGATAGAACTTCACAGTACGATTCAGAATTCACATTGTCACCTTCCTTCTTGAAATTGGCTAAAAACACTCCTTGATAATCCCAGAACACTGTCAGCAAAAGATTCCCTGCTGATGGCGTAACCTTGAATTTTTGGGCACAAGGTGAAGAAGGATGTTTCCATTGCATTGAATCACGCTTTTATTCGGGCTGGTGGTCAGCATAAACAGGAAGCATTTCCTTATGAATGTCCTTTGCAGGCAGTCCTTTTGCCCACAAAGAAACACACACAACAGCACGTTGCTCTTTGGTTGTACATTCCGTAAGTACAGTCGCCATTTTGTTTATGCGCTGCGCATGCGTATGCGCACGAGACACCTAGCGCCACCTGACGAACGGGAATATAAAGTTCGATGTTGCTGTCACCTAATGACACCTATAGAAAACACCAACAAAATTTACCTGCCATCCCACAGACCTGTGTGAATTACTTATTGACTCACTCGCGTAGAAACTGTATAGGATATAATGAGCTTAAGCAGAAACTGATTAGACTAGAAAGAGCTTAAGTTGGAACTGTCTAGAATAGGAGGAGCTTAAGTATGAACTGTCAAGAGTAGAAGGAGCTTATGTAGGAACTATCTACAAAAAAGGAGCTTAATAAGGAACTGTCGAATTGGAGGACATTAAGAAGGAACTGTCTAGATTAAGAAGACATTAAGAAGGAACTGTCTAGAAAAGAAGGAGCTTACGAAGGAACCGTCTAGAATAGATAGAGCTTAAAAAGGAACTGTCTAGAATAGTAGTAGCTAAAAGTAGGATGTGTCTAGAATAGTAGGAGCTAAAAGTAGGAATTGTCTAGAATAGGAAGGGATTAAGTAGGAACTGACCGACCGACCGACCGACGGTCGGTAGGATGAGCTATAAGTAGGAACTTTCTAGAATCTATCTATCAATCTATCTATCTATCTATATATATATCTATCTGTCTATCTATCTATCTATCTTTCTATCTACCTATCTATCTATCTATCTATCTATCTCTGTCTGTCTGTCTGTCGGCCGGTCGGTCGGTCGGTCGGTCGGTCGGTCGAACGGTCAGTTGATCGCTCGGTCTGTCTGTCTGTATGTCTGTCAGTCAGTCAGTCTGTCAGTCTGCCTGTCTGTCTGTCTTTCTGTCTGCCCGTCTCTCTGCCTGTCTGTCTATCAGATGTCTGTCTGTCTGTCTGTCTGTCTGTCTGTGTTGTCTACCTAATTGACTACCTACGAACCTAACTACCTACTTACCTAGCTGTCTGTCAGTCTGGCTGCCTGTCCGTCGATCTGTCTGTTTGTCTGCTTGTCACTTTCTTCCTTTTTCTCTCCTTCTTTCTCCTCTCCTCCTCTATCACGCTCCATCTCTCTCCTCTACAAGTCCTTCTTTCCCCATCCTTCGTATCTATTGTTCTCTCTCTCTCTCTCTCTCTCTCTCTCTCCATCTCTCTCCTCTCCCTCTTTCCCCTCCCTCTAACCCCTCCCTCTTCTCTCCCCCTCTCTGCATCTCTCGTCTTCTCCCCCTAACTCTTTCCCCTCACCTTCTGTCTCTGGTTCTCTCTATCCACCTACCTCCTCTGCCCCTCCCTCTTCCCTCTCCCTCTTTCATCCTCTCTCTCTCTCTCTTTCTCTCTCTCTCTCTCTCTCTCTCTCTCTCTCTCTCTCGCTATATCCTCCTCTGGGGCGAAGGTCTTAAACCAACTCACTCTAATCCATCCTACCCTCAGCCACCCAGGCAGCTCTGCCCATGTCCCCCCCCCCCCATATTATTCATGTCCACATCTACTTCTCTTCCCCGCATATTGAGGAGTCTTCCTCTAATTTGTTTGCCTTTTGGGTTCCAGGTAAAGATCTTACTCTCTATACTTTTCTCGGATGGTCCCAACGTATTTCCTATCTAAAACCAGTGTCTTTTCTTCACCTCTTGCTCACTGGTGAAGTAACGACATGCATACACAAAATGAAAAGCGAACAACACAGAAAAAAAAAACATATACATACTTTAAAATTAACAAGCCAACTATAAATAACCCCATTCGAACCAAAGCGAAAATCCAGGCTCGCCAAATCCCAATTATGTTGCCTTCTCGAAGTCACAGATCTTCTGCACATCTTACGCCTGTCTAGATCTCTGCTGCCGTAATATAATTATTACATTTAACGCGTTCCCCAGATTCTGCCAGCGACTCTAAAGTAGTCCCCATGTACATTATCGTGGCGGGAGCTGTTGGCGGCGTCTTGCTGACTTGCGGCACTGTCTCCGTCTGTGTCATGTGCCGGGTGCGGAGAAAGCGAGAGAAGGAGAAGCGCCAGGAGGCGGCTAGGCTGAAGTCCACACAGAGGAACGCCCTGGAGATGGCGGTGACAAGCAGCTCCAACACGACCCAGTCGTTGTCCAGGCAGAATAATGAGAGCCAGGCACTCCGCCAGGGTAACCGACTGCGTGTGTGTGTGTGCCAGTGTTGCTGTGTGTGTATACATGTGTTTAGGTGTGTGTGTATGAGTGTTTAGGTGTGTGATGCGTGTGTGTGCCAATGTGGCTGTGTGTGTGTTTAGGTGTGTGTGCGAATGTTGAGGTGTGTGTGTATGTAAGCCAGCCGCCTCTACATACTGGCGGTGTGTGTGTGTGTGTGTGTGCGTGTGTGTGTGTGCCAGTGTATCTGTACGTATATGTGTGTCATGTGATGTGTGTGAGTGTATATATATATCAGCTGACTGCACATTGTAGCTGTGAGTGTCTGTATTGGACGTATGTGTATGTATGTTTGTGTGTGTGTGTGTGTGTGTGTGTGTATTTGGGTGTGTAATGTGTGGGTATGTATACCTGTACGACTGTACAAACTGTCTGTTTGTCTGTCTGTCTGTCTGTCTGTCTCTGCATGTCTGTCTGTCTGTCTGTCTCCGTCTGTTTGTCTGTCTTCGTCTGTCTGTATCCGTCTGTATCTGTCTGTCTGTATGCCTGTCTCCATCTGTCTGCCTCCTTCTGTCTATCTACATATGTTGGTAGATATTACATAACTAATCTTACTTATTTATTAATATTTTATTTTTCCTGTTGACACATTAGGGACTCTTTGTGACAGCCAACGCTACGTCACCTTCTCAAAGGTCAACCCGGTGGCGCCCACTCCGATGAAGGACACCACGCACCGCTACAGCCTGACCGACCACGGCCTGACCTCCATCCCCGATGACGCCATCCCGGACCACATGACAGAATCCGGCAACTACAAGAGGTTCCTGACCATGGACATCGATCCAGATCTCATTGGCGACTCCGTCCATCAGCACCTCCAAGGGAAGTACCCGATCTCTCCCGGCAGCGTCATGGGAATGACCAGCCTAGACTACCCAATGTCCGATAGTTATCAGAGTTACCATGGCAACCAGTGGCATCCAGCCGTCAAGGATGACACTATGATGTACCCGTATAGCCCGTCCGGGTCGAGTCCATTCCTGGGGATATCAAAGTCCTTCTCATATAGCCAGCCGGAGAGTAAGTTTGAGAGCAAGTATCTGAAATCCCTCAAAGCAAAAGACAATGAAGTGATCAAGGAGTACCAGGCGTCATAGAATGTTATAGGAGACATGAGCTGATTGGTCTGGTGTACAGGCGCCGGGTAAAAGGGTGTGGGGAGAAGGAAGGGGGGGGGGGGATTGCGTTGATTTTATGTCTGTGGGATTAGTGATGAGTGTTGGTGATGGGAGTCCATGAGAATTGTGGAAAAGATAGTGACATGTTTTGAAGGAATTGGATTTACATGTTTTGAGATTGGGGTTGAGAAGGTTTGGGAATGAGAGATTGGCGGGGGAGGAGGAGGTTGAGGAGGAGGTGGAAGAGGAGGAGAAGAAGAAGAAGAGGATGATGATGATAATAATGGTGGTGGAATTGGCGACTATGATGATGGTGATGATGATGATGTTGATGATGATGATGATGATGATGATGATGATGATGATGATGATGATGATGATGATGATGATGATGATAATGGTGATGATGATGATGATGATGATGATGATGATGATGATGATGATGATGATGATGATGATGATAATGATGATGATGATGATGATGATGATGATGATGATGATGATGATGATGATGATGATGATGATGATGATGATGATGACAAAGACGAAGAAGTGAAGAAGAAGAAGAAGAAGAAGAAGAAGAAGAAGAAGAAGAAGAAGAAGGCAACCAGTGGCATCCATCCGTCAAGGATGACACCATGATGTACCCGTATAGCCCTTCCGGGTCGAGTCCATTCCTGGGGATATCAAAGTCCTTCTCGTAAAGCCAACCGGAGAGTAAGTTTGAGAGCAAGTATCTTAAATCCACCTCACTCCCTGGCCTAGGGATTAACGTCTTTCTCCGTAATCCCGTATATTCTCGTCATTAACGTAACCTGCGCGAGAATCGGTAGCGGCTCTCGCCGCCTTGGTAACTTATGGGGTATGTGAACCGGTCGCTCAGAAAGCAATGGCAAACTACTGAGCGTAATCTTGCCAGCTGAAAAATGCTGATGTTGGCTGCAACGTCCTGTAATGGATATGACAAAAACATCTGAAATCCCTCAAAGGAAAAGACAATGAAGTGATCAATGAGTATCAGGCAACATAGAATTTGACAGGGAAGCATGAGCTTGTTCGTCAGGCAACATAGAAATTGACAGGGAAACATGAGCTTGTTCGTCTGATTGAATTGGCGCTGGGTAGAAGAATGTGCGGACGTTTATGAGAGGGATGCGTTGATTGCGGGATTAAGGATGCTTGTAGGTGATGGGATTATCGCGGTGTATGAGAATTGTGGTAGAGATAGATAGTGACAAGTTTTTTTAAAGGAATTCGGTTTATAGGTTTTGAGGTTGGGGTTGAGAAGGTGAGGTAATGAGAGTTTGGAGGTGGAGGACGAGGAGGAGGTGGACGGAGGGGAGAAGAAGAGGAAGATGGTGATGAAGGTGATGATGATGATGATAATGATGACGATAGTCAAGGTGTTGATGATGATGACGACGACGACGATGATAATGATGATGATGATAATGGTGGTGTTGATTATGGTGATGATAGTTGTGATGGTGGTGATGGTGATGGTGATGTTGATGGTGATGATGATGTTGATAATGATGAGAAAGATTGATGACAACAATAACATTAATAACCATAAAAATAGGTACAATATAGTACGTCCAGTTAGACGTCAAGTCGGACAGTTAGAGCATTGCTTTGCTGATCCGGCAGCTTCTGCAGCTTGTCTTGTTCCAGATGTAGGGGTGTTACCTTTCCTCTGGAGTGAACTAGGCAGGCCGAGAGAGGGATCATGCTGCATGGGCAACACATGATCTCTATATTTTAGCCCAGGCTTTGTGCTATGGAGAGGCAATAACTCCATCCCTGGTCTTAACTGGTCTCGGAATCAAAGCGAGAGGCAACTGTTACGGGTTATAAGTCCTTGTCAGTTGGCGTAGACATGGGGCGCCACGCGTTGCCTCTGACGGTGGGAGACACCTATAGGTGTCACTGATCAGCTACCGCCCGCCTCAAGCTGGGCAGCCCCCAGCCAATTGGGTGCTGATCCGCCACAGCCTGCCTGCTTCAATGGGTGCTTGGGGCTAGGACAAAATCTGAATCGCAGGCTGTAAAACCAATGCACCAGGTACAAACAAAAATAAAAATAGAAACCTCAAGCTACGGCTTGCAACCTGGAACGTGAGAACCATGTGTCCAGGATTTTCCACTGACTTGACCAATATTGACGATGTGAGAAAAACGGCTGTGATTGATGCCGAACTCAATCGTCTTAACATTGATATTGCTGGCCTGCAGGAGACTCGCCTCGCTGAGGAAGGGTCACTCAGGGAAAACAACTACACCTTTTTCTGGAAGGGTAGAGGGCAGGCAGAAAAAAGGCAACACGGTGTGGGCTTTGCAGTGAAGAATTCGCTACTGGGAATGATTGAAATTCCAGCAGGAGGAAATGAAAGACTATTATCCCTGCGCTTGGCAACCTCTTGTGGGTTTGCCACCATTATTACTGCATATGCACCGACACTCGATTCCTCTGATGATGTGAAGGATTTGTTCTATGAGGAGTTAGACTCCGTGATCAAGGCAGTTCCAAAATCTGACTACATTTATATGCTCGGTGATTTCAATGCTCGTGTGGGCAAGGACTCGAGTTCATGGCCAGTGTCCCTTGGAAAATACAACATCGGTCGCATGAATGAAAATGGGCAATGGCTGCTGGAGCATTGCACCTGTAATGACCTATGTATTACAAACTCTTTTTTTAAAACAAAAGAGATGCATAAGGTCACATGGAAACATCCAAGATCCGGCCATTGGCACCAGCTGGACTTCATCATCACACGGAGACAACATCTGAACCATATATCATTGACTCGTAGTTACCACAGTGCTGACTGTGATACAGATCATTCTTTGGTTGTTGCAAGAGTTAGACTGAGACCAAAGAGAATCTACACAGCTAAACACAAATCTAGCCCCAGGATTAATATTATTAACACTCATGATCCTGAAAAGTGCTTTCAGTTTCAACAGCAACTTGAAGACGCTTTCACTGATACACCAGAAAATTGTACAGTAAATGAAAAGTGGGGTCAAATTAAGGAAACTCTTTATAAAACTGCTGTAGGGGTTTACGGCACTGTGGATCATAAGAGGCAGGACTGGTTTGCGACCAACAGCGAGACTCTGCAGCCCTTGATTGATAAGAAGAAGAAAGCTCTCTTAAGAAACAAGGAAAGACCAACGCGTAACACTCTGAGTGAGCTAAGGCAAGCTAGGAAGGATGTGCAAAAGGCTGCCAGGCAGTGTGCAAATGATTATTGGATCAAGTTATGTGAGTCCATTCAAATCGCAAGTGATAAGGGAGACATAAGAAGCATGTATGAAGGAATAAAGAAAGCCTGTGGTCCAGTGATCAAAAGAAGTGCACCGCTGAAAACCTTGACTGGAGAAGTCATCACTGATAAGAAACAGCAGATGGACAGATGGGTAGAGCACTATTTGGAGCTTTACTCAAGTGAGACCAAACTAGCGGATGATGCCCTTAACGCCATAGAGGCTCTACCAACTCTTGACCACCTGGACACACTTCCCACCATAACAGAAGTTAAGTGTGCTATAAATGAACTTGCATCTGGCAAGGCTCCAGGTAAGGATGGGATTCCAATAGAGGTTATCAGGAGTGGGCAAGACACACTCACTCTACAGATCCACCAGCTAATAGAGCTATGCTGGCGTGAAGGACAAGTCCCACAGGATTTCAAAGATTCAAACATCATAACGCTGTACAAGAACAAGGGTGATCGGAGCGACTGTAACAACTATAGGGGTATCTCACTTCTGTGTATTGTTGGAAAAGTATTTGCCAGAATTGTTCTGCGCAGACTTCAAGTCCTAGGAGATCAAGTCTACCCCGAATCACAGTGTGGCTTTCGACAGAACCGGTCTACCACTGATATGATATTCTCATTGCGACAAATGCAAGAAAAATGCCGTGAACAGAATCAACCACTGTTTATTGCCTTCATCGACCTCACAAAGGCATTTGATTTGGTCAGTCGTGAGGGTCTGTTCAAGGCACTAAAGAAGATTGGCTGCCCACCAACTCTTCTGTCCATTGTGGAATCGTTCCACACAGGCATGAAGGGTATAATCAAGTTTGATGGTGCAACTTCTGAAGAATTTGAAATCAAGAGTAGAGTTAAGCAAGGTTGTGTACTAGCTCCCACCCTCTTTGGAATATACTTTTCACTTCTAC
Organism: Cepaea hortensis; assembly: GCA_963921405.1. NCBI lineage: Eukaryota > Metazoa > Mollusca > Gastropoda > Stylommatophora > Helicidae > Cepaea > Cepaea hortensis. The sequence continues at coordinate 97,701,611 of OY992876.1, read as the reverse complement.
TGAAATATGCATTTCGTGATCAGGATGGTGGTATATACATTCACTCACGCTCAGATGGCGGCCTCTACAATGCTCAGAGATTGAAAGCTAAGACCAAAATTAGGAGGGTACTGATCAGAGAGTTGCTTTTTGCAGATGATGCTGCAGTTACGACCCACTCTGAGGAAGAATTGCAATGTCTACTATCTGCATTCTCCAATGCTTGTTCTGAATTTGGTTTAACAATTAGCAAAAAGAAGACACAGATTATGTCACAAGGTGCACATGGGGTACCATCAATCTTTATTGACGACGCCGAACTAGAGATAGTAGACCATTTTACATATCTAGGATCAGTGGTAAATAGCAAATTATCCCTAGATCAGGAAATCAACATCCGGATTGGTAAGGCAGCAACAACAATGAACAGGTTAAGAAAAAGAGTCTGGGAGAACAGGAAGCTTACTGCCAAAACAAAAGTCCTTGTCTATCAAGCCTGTGTCCTTAGTACTCTTCTCTATGGCAGTGAAACCTGGACAACTTACTCACACCAAGAGAACAATTTAAACAGCTTTCATATGCGGTGTCTGCGAAGAATTCTTGGTATTAAGTGGCAAGACAAAATCACAAATACTGAAGTATTGGAAAGATCAGGTTGTGTGACAGTTTATTCCATGCTCAGTCTTCGTAGACTTAGATGGATAGGACATCTTAGGAGGATGGATGATGGTAGAATACCAAAGGATATCTTTTTTGGTGAATTACAGATGGGTAAGAGATCTCAGGGTCGGCCTCTACTACGATACAAAGATGTGTGTAAGCGGGACATGATTGATACAGGCATTGATAATGCACATTGGGAGCAAGTCGCCGCTGAACGTGTTGCATGGAGGGCAAATATCAGAAATGGACTAAAGTCAAAGGAGAAAATTATTGCAGAAAAGTCACACACCAAGCGTTTGAGACGTAAGATGGTGCATGATGGTGGAAATGACCACGTGTTCACATGCACCCACTGTGAACGGACATTTACAGCGCAAATTGGCCTTATCAGTCACACTCGCTACCGCCATAGTTAAAAGTTATTATGCCTTTTTAGAGCACAAACTATCGTCTGTCAAGACGGCAAGGTGCCAATGAAAAAAAAAAAAAAATGAGTACGTCCAGAAAGAATACAAATAACACCGAGTGTGTTATAATTGATTGTGACACTGAAGTTGATGAATTTGATGAATAACAATAACAAGAAAAACATCAATTTCAAAAAATTGATCCCTTGTTATTATGGCTATGTTATGAGGACCAGACGGAAACTTTTTGTATATAATTAAGCTGTGGTGTGTGCCTCTCTTCTGTTGTCTTCTCATTGTCTAGGTTTTGATCAAGCTGTGTGTATGGTACTACTGAATTGCTACCTGTATCAGTAAACTCCGTTGTTAGAGCGAACACATTGCTAGGGTTCTGCTCGTCAGAAATGATGCTACTTGGGGGAAATTGTTTCATGATCTTAAACTTCTTGATATTCATATAGGCGAACCGGCTTGCTTTGAAGGAAAACAATACCCTGGTAAACAATGAGTGGGATCAACCAGGAGCGGGTTAAACTAGGAGTGGGTTAAACTAGAGCGTGTTAAACAAAGAGTGGGTTAAACTAGAGCGTGTTAAACAAGGAGTTGGTTAAACATGGTGTGGGTAAAACAAGGAGTTGGATCCACAAGGAGTCGGTTAAACAAGGAGATGCTTAAACAAGACGTTGGTTAAACTAGGAGTGGATTAAACTAGGAGTGGTTTGTTGCTAGGTTAGTTGGTTTGCCGGTTTACTGGCTGGTTGGTTGGTTTCCTGGCTTGTTGGTTGGTTGGCTGGTTGGTTTGTTAGTTGATTGGATGGTTGAATGCATACTTTTTTGGTTTGTTGGTTGCCTCGCTAGCTGGTTGGTTCGTTACCTTTTTGGTTGGTTGGTTTCCTTGTTGGTTGGTTGGTTGGTTTGTTAGTTGGTTGGCTGGTTTGTTGGTTGGTTGTCTGGTTGGTTTCCCGGTTTGTGGTTGGTTGGCTGGTTGATTTGTTAGTTAGATGGCTAGTTGGGTGCATGTTTGTTTGGTTGCCTGCTTGGTTGGTTGCCTTTCTGGTTGGTTGGTTGGTTGCCTTGTTGGTTGGTTTCCTTGTTTGTTGGTTGTCTGGTGCGCTTGTTAAATGTTTGATTGATTTGTTGGTTGGTTGATTGGTTGGCTGGTTGGTTGGTTGGTTGGTTGGTTGAATGGTTGGATGTTTGGTAGAGTGGGGCTGGCGATGTGACTAAGCCGTCTGCCTCATGTTGTTAACGTCGTGGGTTTGTTACCCGCATGGCGTCGATTAGTTGATTACTATCCCAGATGTGTGAACATAAAAATGTATGAGACAGGCAGGCAGACACTCACCATACATACGTAAACACATACATTACATACACACCTACATATCCACAAACACACCCACGTACATTAATCCATCATCATTTACACAAACACTCACAGCCATACAACCACTTTATAACGCGCCCACATACACTCCGTCACACATACACATACCCACTCACAGTCACTAGCCAACTAACACATATTCACTCATACATACATACATACATACATACTCTCTCTCTCTCTCTCTCTCTCTCACGAGAGAGAAGGGGAGATACATCGAGATGGTGAGAGAGAGTGATACGAAGAGAGAGCGCGGGAAGACGGCGAGAGAGGCAGACAGAGACAAAGGTAGACTGGGAGAGAGAAGGGGATGGGAAGGAGAAGAAAACAGAGATAGAGGGAGAAGGAGAGAGAGGTAGATGGAGAGAGGAAACGGAGACAGAAAGAGTGACGGGGAGAAATGGAGATCTGGAGAGAGAGAGGGATGGAGAGAGAGGGAGATGGAGAGAGGCACGGAACGAGAGGGAGAGGTGGAGGCAAAGATGAGCGGAGAGAGAGGGAGATAGGGAGAGAGAGAAACGGGGAACGAGGGAGACGGGAAAGGAGGGAGACGGAGAGAGATGGAGATGGAGTCAGAGAACGAACGAACGAACGAACGAACGAACTTTATTTTAAAAGGGTAACATATTGGGCACGCAGGTCATCTTACATTCGGGCCTTCCAATTACTCATCTTTCTTTCATAAATTGTTCATGTTACATTCACATAGGAAAAAGAGTGTCAAATGGAGTTTGTAAACGTAAGCAATGCATATTACCATTGATGAAACAAGAATACACATGCACATGTATCAACACACACGCACTCATACATAACTGTATACATACTTACATCATTTGCACAAACTCTCACAGTTATGCACACACTCAGTAACATACAACTACACACTCCCTCGCATACATATATACACGCATCGAACACATACACACACAAACACACACGTTCACACCCATATATATACATACTTACATGTACACACATAAACACATAGATACATTACACAAATAAACACATACAATTACACACACATACACACATACACATACATACACACATGCTCACATCCACACTCGTGCACACATACAAACACACATACACACATGCAACAACATACACGCACATACGCATACATACATACACACATACACATGTATACGCTTACATACACATAACACGCATGTACGCATTCTAATTCCAATTTTTAAACAGCCAAAAAAAAAAAAAATCCAAATTCGGTCTCGTCTAACCTACCTCCTCAGCTTTGGTTATTGTTGATATCCGTGGTTTTTGTGGGTATTTTTACCCTGTTTTTGTCTTGTGCGCTCTTACGAGTAAGTCCTATCTCGGACTGGTTATGTAAGGTTTGTGTCTGTGACGTCAGCTAGGGGATTGGTCGGCGGCTGTCCTTTGTACCCGTCTCCTCTGGTGGTTTCTTTTGTTAGTGAAGGCTCCTGGCTCGTCTGGCTTGACTGGTTGCAGTCCTTATAAGGAGTTTTTATTTGGTCTTCTTGCCTCCTTTTTTGTGTATTGTCCATAGAAGCTTTTCGATGTTTTCATTTTCCTCTTTGCGCCTTTTTTCACTTTCGATTTTGAGTTTATGTTGCCTTTCGATTTCTTCCTCTGCGGTCAGCCATGGGATCATCTCTCCGTCTTCAATATAGTACGTGTAGCCGGGTCCGTCATCACCATCATAGTGTCATCACCGTCGTAGTGGGTATTCTACCGGTCTCCTGAGTTTCTTGGGCTTCTTCTTTTCTTTCTCTTCCCAGCGCCTTCTTAATTCCTGGTGCCTGAGTTAATCCAATTTTATCGATTCTAGGCACTTCTCCAGGGTAAGAGGAAATGGGTATTCTGTGCCGCCTTCAGAGATCCGGTGGGATAGTGGTTCCCTCTTGGTCGTCGTGGTTGGGCTGCTGGCCTTAGGTTGCGATTTCGGCTCGGTCTTTTATTGGATTTCATCTTGCGGCTTCTCTTGATCTTTTCCGTGGCTTTTGCTGGTTTGTTTTGGGTTAGCTCCCTTTCAGTTCCTAGCATCTCTCTTTCTGCTTCGATTGCTTGCAGGATCTCTTCATTTTTCTTTGTCGTCTCCGCCATGTGCTCCACCTCTATTTTGATATGTTGCTGGATCTCCTTTATTTTAGCAAGTAGTGTTTCATTGTCTCTGGTCGGTGCTGGTGTTTGAAGCAGCATGATTTGCTTCTTTAGCTCATTTATCTGGTCTTGCAGTTGAGCTTTTTCCGCTTGTGAGATGCACGTGGCTGTCTCGCACCTCCGCACTGCGTTCTTATATACACATACACCCATATAGACACACATATAGACATAATACACACACCCACCCATCCACCCACACACACCCACCCATCCACCCACACACACACTCACACATCTAGACACATACACGCTGCCTCACATAATCACTAAACTAATATGAACAAACCCAAACACTTTACACACACACACACACACACACACACACACACACACACACACACACATTGATGATTATCGTGGGCATCCTCACAAATAAGAAGCAAACACCCTCGCATAAAACACAAATACACACTTCCTCGCATACACTGCATGCATGCACTCATACACACACAAACATATACACATACATACACGAACATACACATACATACACACGCACATACACACACCTACATACATACACACCCATACACACATACTTACACACACATTCACACACGCGCACACGCATACACACACATGTACTTACACATAAACACATACAAACATACTCATACAAGCACACACACACACACATACATACATATATGCACATACACACATGCACACTCATACACACACACATATACATATAGACATGCACACACAGACACACACACACACACACTACACACTCATACAATATAGACATTAACACACACACACGCACACACACACACATCCACACACATTCACTCATGCACCCACATACACACACATATAAACACACACATACACATAGCCACACATACACACACACCAATCCACCCTCACAATACTCACACATACATGCTGCCTCACATAATCACTAAATCTAATATATACAAACTCCCACACTTTACACACACATACACTGACAACTATCGTGAGCATCCTTACAAAACTGGAGAGATAGGGAGATTGAGAGAAAAGGAGACGGAGAGATAAGGAGGCTGAGAGAGACGGATATTGAGAGAGACGGAGATGGAGAGATACGGAAGCTGAGAGAGAGGGAGATTGAGAAAGAAGGGGGCGGAGATATAGGGAGCCGGGGAGATAGAGAGATTGAGAGAGGAGGAGACAGAGAGAAGGAGACGGAGAGATAGGAAGACGGAGAGAGATGGAGACTGAAAGAAAAGGAGACGGAGAGAGTGGGAGACGGAGAGAGTGGGAGACGGAGAGAGTGGGAGACGGAGAGAGGGAGACGGAGATGGAGAGAGAGAGACTGATACAGAGAGGGGTGGAGAGACAGGGACATGGTTCGATTGGGAGACAGAGAGAGTAGGAGAGGGAGGAAGAAAGGGAAAAATGAGATATAGGGGAGACGGGTAGAGACATAGGGGTACACCGTGTGAGAGAGAAGGTAGAAACGATGAGAGAAAGAGAAACGGAGAGAGATAGAAAAGGCGGAGGGATGGGAGAGAAAGGAAGAGAGAAAGAGATAGAGAGAGACGAGGAGAGAGTGATAACAGAGAGAAAGACACAGAAGAGGGGAGAGAGATAGAAAGAGAGGGGTACAGTTAAAAAGAGATAAAGAGAAAATTAGTACACCAAAATAAAATTGAGAGAGATGAGGGGAGAGAGGGGGGTCGGAAAGAAAGACGGGTAGAGAGAGAGGGGGAGAGCGAGAGAGAGAGAGAGAGAGAGAGAGAGAGAGAGAGAGAGAGAGAGAGAGAGAGGGGGGGGAATAGAGTGTTTATGTATGTATATTAATAAACACTTTGTCAATATCGATGTACATATTGAAATTAACGTCCCAGATGTAACTCGTGTTATCGGGAATTTCCAATTTCCTTGTCTATTCCTGGACTTTTGAAGTTTTGAATGAATATATTTCATTATCGTCCATAACTTTTATATACACAGCAGGTGTCTGGTGAAAGTGATTTTAAATAACCAAATTTTACATAAAAATTCTTAGTATACTATAAATTTAGAAGAAGATAAAGGCACGGCCGACATTCTACAAGATTTGCACATCAAAGAAAAACTGGATTATAAATAGTGCAATGTCGTGGAACATGAAATACTTTAGCCATATTAATCGCCACTGTGGTTTAAAAGGAACAGTTATGGAAAGTAAGATTTCTGGGAGAAAGAAGCTGCTGTCAACTGACAAGAAGGTGGACATTGGAAATTAAAATGCATGCTGGATGTGACAATGACTGAGACTTCGGAAATGGCATTGAGAGTGTTGTCTTTGGGCCGTGAAGCGATCGAATTTCTGTAAATGAAGACAGAATTAGAGACTAGAGACATACTTGGGAGCGTAGAAATTAAAAGCTTTAGCTATCCCACCGGCAGTCTTAAGGTTCGAATCCCTGTTGGATAAATAGAGGTTTCAATTTCAACACTTGTCCACAGCTGGAAAAATTGAAAGGGAAAGAGATAGGGGAACACAGAGAAATAATTATTGGATGGCTTGGCCGCGTGGTATAATTGAGACAAGTACATAGAGCTAATCCTTGACTCTATTGATCGTGTGAGACAGCGAACTTTGACCAACCACGCTTATCAGCATTGATGTTGATGATGATGATGATGATGATGATGATGATGATGATGATGATGATGATGGTGGTGGTGGTGGTGGTGGTGGTGGTGGTGGTGGTGGTGGTGGTGGTGGTGGTGGTGGTGGTGATGATGATGATGAAGTTAGTGAATGAGGGCACAACGAATGAGTTAGTGAGATTGAAACCTAGTAAGTGCATGAGTAAATTTGTTTGTGGGTAGATGAACGAACGGGCCAACTAGCCATTGAGTGAGTGAATTTATTCGTTCCAACATTGTCCATTATTGATGACATATGGATTACCAAGAATATCGTAACCAAGCAATAAAACCTGGAGACGGCGCATTGTCTTGAATAGATGTTCGTATATTGTAGTGCCTTAACTTGGAGAAAAAGAGCGTTGAAGTGCTGTTGTATGGATGTGAAGCGTGGACAATTAGTAGACAAACTGAGAAAGATATATTGACAGTGGAAATGTAGTTTCTGAGAAAAATGCAAAAGAATACCATGGACAGACATAAAAACCAATGAGCAAGTCCTACAAGAAACATATGAAGATCGTAAACTGATTAGAGAAATTAGACGTAGGGAGTCAAGAACATTTGGATACGTTATGAGAAGAAATAAACTGGGCAACTTGGTGACAACTAGCAAAATTGAGGGGAAAAGAACAAAGGGAAGGCAGAGAAGTAAATACATGGATGGCTTGGCCACAGGGTAGTTAGAGACAAGAACACAGAGCTGATCCACGACTCTGGTTATCGTGTGAGATGGCGAAATATGATCGCCCACGCTTATCGCGATGACACATGATAACTTCGTCCCAGCAAGAGCGCTTGTGTGTGTAAGTGTGCTTATGTGTGTGGCTGTCTATGGGTGTGTGTACGTCTATGTGTAGGAATGTGTGTGTTCGAGTGCGTTTGTGTGGGTGTGCGTGTTTGAGTGTGTGTGTGATTGAGTATGTGTGTGAGAGAAAGTGTGTGTGATTGAGTATGTGTGTGAGAGAAAGTGTGTGTGCATGTGTATGTGCGTGTTGGTGTGTGTGTGTGTGTGTGTGTGTGTGTGTGTGTGTGTGTGTGTGTGTGTGTGTGTGCATGTGCATGTGTATGTGAGTGTGTGCTTTGATGGCACAGAGTTATGCAGGCTTTTCATACACTGATCCATTTTCGATGGTTTGATATTTTTTGTTTTTTAAAATAAAGACGGTCTTGCACTTGGCAGCGAGAGTTGATATTCTGTGTGTACATGTGTATGTGGTTGTATGCGCTCGTGTGTGTGTGTGTGTGTGTGTGTGTGTGTGTGTGTGTGCGCGTGTGTAATAATGTATATGCATACGTATACATGTTAGTCAGTCAGTCAGTCAGTCGTTAATTAGTTTGTTTGTTTGTGTGTTTGTTGGGTAGGTAGCTTGTTAGTTATTTAGTTAGCTAGTTAGTTAGTTAGTTAGTTAGTTAGTTAATTAGTTAGT
>OY992876.1:97615463-97690463 GCA_963921405.1 Cepaea hortensis | reverse complement strand
TCCCCCTTCCCCAAATGTATCTCCATTTACCTTCTCTACGCTCTGTAGGGGCGGTCTAACGTGGTCGTGACTCTGGGTGTCTTTCTCCTGTTGTACATTCTTACCCTGTGTCAGGACGCTCGAATTCTTTTTCGCAGTAATCCAATACATACGCCGTGTGCCTGTGTTGCTATGCAGCGTTAACGTCGCCATTTTACATTTTGTGCATTGCGTTTTTCCAGGATTGTTATCGTGTAATCACCCATAATTATTAGTTCAAAGCGCACAGTAAATGCTGATAGCGTGTCTGGTTGGAGAACCAGGAAAAGTGTTCCTCTTGGGGTGAAGTTAGATGTGTTACGTCGTTTTGAGGCTGGCGATCGGGATGTTGATAACGGTAAAGTCCATGGTGTATCTCCAACCACGGTAAGGACAATCTGTGCAGGTGCTGACAAAATCAAAGAAGGTGCTAAAACGTAACTCCTTTGAGTGCTTCCAAGATAACTCGTACCAGAAGTACTCTTATGGAGAACATGGAAGCACTATTGGCCGTCTGGATTGAAGACCAGAACCAACGGAATATGCCTGTGAGCAAGATGGCTATCCAAGAGAAAGCAAAGAATCTCTGTGAAGATCTAGCTAATAAAGCTGGAGAGAGCAGTACTAGTAGTGCTAATAATAGTTTTGGAGCGAGTCGTGGTTTTAATGCCTCTACCAATAATTTTACCACTCGCCCTCCAACCCACCTCTATTTAGCCAATAAATATCAACAACCATCAAAATAAACATTACATAATACACTGTATTTAATTTAATTCTATGGGAAATAGTTTTTCGCTATACGTCTTTTCCTTAAGTCGCGTTTACCAAGAACGTAACGTTACCAGGACCTCCCTGTAGTTTTATGTAACACAAGGGAAGTAATCAACAATTTATTTTCTGATGTAACAAAAGGGAAATAATTTAAGATGTATTTCGTTTTGCCAATTATAATATGGATGTTTCTTTTTCTTTCTTTTTTTTGCTCTCGCTCGCTTTGAACTCAAGTGTAGTCCATACACACTACTTCTAGTAGTGCTGGGCTGAATTTTGCTTGTGGATTGTCTTTCTCTATTAACAGAGTTCCTAGTCATCAGGCGAACTCACTCCGACTTCAGAGGTACTTGTAATTTGCGTCCCCAAGTCAAGGACAATAGGTCAAAATTTTAGTCCTACTGTCAATTGTAGGGGTTGAACCCCTTACCTCGGCATCAGCACACTGGATATTTAAGAACACGCGTTCTTATCCATTCAGCCATGCTGATCTCCACATAGATGTTTAAGGCCGATGTATCTTAGGAACACAAGGCTGACCTAATCGATGAGAATAGAGTGGGCTTTCATCATCATTCCTTGCCGACTGACGTGGGCGATCCTAGTTCTCAGCATCTTGCAAACTCCAACGGTATGTATCGATTCATGAGCTGACTTTCTCTAATGCAATGACACAAGACTGACAATAATGTTCTCTCGCTGTCTACTATTGACCCTCTTTGCACAATAATTACCTTTCAAAGGATTGGCCTTTTTTTATACTAAGATCGGCCACCAACTGCATAAAACGCAATTCATTGGCAGTGGGCCTTGGTGGACCACCATGGGCTGAAAGGCATATAGTGGAACTAAAAGGCCCACAGCAAATACAGGGTGACGCGAGGACCTCATGGCACGACTCTTGCCTCTGGGGGAACCGCCAACCGTTATTTTTTTTTTTTTAATGGATCATAGCTTTTAAGCCATGGCCTATAAACGGGCGCTAATCATTACGGGATTGCGGCCTTGGTCACTGGATGATGTACTCCCCTGGACTCTAAACAGCTATGCCGGCCCCTCAACAAGACGGATGAGACTCAGGACAAGCTCCATTGCTAGCTAGCTGTCGTAGCAACATCTGAATACCCACACAAAACACCGCCGCTAGAAAGTGGACCAAGTGAAGGCGTTCACTGAAAATCTATTGTTTTGATGGATGATTAAAACATTACAGGACAAACATAAAAGGTCACTATTGAGAGAGCAGTCTAGTGCCAGATATCGGAGCCAGCAGACCGAGAAGGCACCAGTCATCGATGTTGTCCAGGCTGATTACTACCAGGTTTGGGGCAAAGGTCACCTACCTAAGAGGCCAGTAATTGTCAAGGCCAAGTTATTCATCAAAGTTGCACAGGAGAATCCTTTGTGCCCGTGAGCTGACTGCATATAACCCTCAATAAATAATTAGGCTGATATAATCAATTCAGTACGGACACCTTTGGCGGATATTGATGAGACACCGACTCTAGCCCGAATGCAAGAAGTGGGAGTAAAGCCTAGTCAAGCAAGCTCTGTACTTGAATGTCTAAAATGTGTACACCTGAATGTTCATAATTTATACATTTGAAAACCACAATGTGTAACCAGAATGTTCATAATCTATACATCTGAACACCACAATGTGTACATCTACACGTATCTAATGTGTACACACGTCCTAAATGTATACACTTGCACACGCATAATGTGTACGTCTCAACGCTTATATTGTATACACTACCGTCTAATTTATACACTCTAACGTCTAATATACACACTCTAACATTTAAAATATATATTATACCATTTAATGTATACACTCTAAGGTCTAAGATATACACTCTAACATTAACGTTAACAATATATACACTTTAGCGTACATAATGTGTACACTTCAACGTCCTTAAAATAAGTTAAGTAATGCAGCTTTACAGAACACAATTACGGATAATACAGGACGTTGCTGCGGCTAGCCTTCATCAAACACCACAGAGACTATATTAAGGCATAAGAACAGAATGATAAGAGTGGAAAGATGAAGAAATGGGAACAATGAAATGGAAAGGAAAAGGTGCTACAAAGACGTCGGTCAGGCACCGCAGAGACATGGTAGTCAAGGAGATTCGTGAAGGCGAGGACGAGAAGTGAGTGCAGAAAGAGTGCAGCAGCCGCAGCAAGAGGCAATGGGTGTTATGGGAGGGAAATCAGCAGAAGTCTCTCTCGTGGAACGATATTGGCTCTTGCCGCTATTGAGAATAAGCTTCCTTTTCATATCACTTTACGACATCCTGCCATCAGCCGTTAACCTGGTCAGATGGGTTTATCCGAAGACCCAACATGTCCCCTCTGCAGCAACAAGCAGAGCAAAAGGGCTCAGATCGTAGAACACGTATTGTCCGCATGCAGGGCGGCCCTTGGGCAAGGCGGATTCACACGGCGCCACAAGGTTCTCATCGAACTGGCTGTCATAGTGGATGTAGCAAGACTCCAGGCAAACAAGAGGACTGTTGTTAAAACAGGGTTGATACGCTGTGTAAAAGCTGGACAAAAGTCGAACAGCAGAGTCGACAGCCCTGACAGCCTGCCTTCCATCATCGGGAGCGCGAAGACTGGGAGCTGACTGTAGACCTCTAGGGCCGTGGCAAATACCCAGCAGAAATCCTGAAGTTTCAGCAGCGACCAGACATTGTAGTGTGCTCTCCGTCGACTCAACAGTTAGTACTAATCGAGCTGACTGTTCCGTTCGAGTCAAGAGTCGAGGAGCAGCGCACCTATAATATGGAGAAATATAGTGATATGGTCACAAGATTGAAACAAGAAGGATATACCGTCAGGCTTTTCGCCGTTGAGATAGGCGCGAGAGGCCTTGTTACCAACTCTGCATACAACGTGGTGAAACAACTAGGTGTAAAGGGACAAGCAAGAATCCGGGCACTGAAAAGACTGGGCGAGGCATCGGAGAAGGCCTCGAGCTGGCTATGGAGCAATTGCAGTATGGGATGGGATAATGATACGCAGTAAATGGTTCAACTTTGCCTGCAATGTTAGTCACAATCTGTCAAGAAGAACAACCTCAGTAACACAAAAACTTCTTCAGAAGAGCACCAACTCACAATGAGACCGAAATAATAGCCGCTGCGAAGCCGACATGAGAAAGTCTCGATAAATGCGCACAACCGGAGAAAGACGTCCGGGAGTCATGACCCAGACAGGCCCGCCCCCAGAGAGTGTCGGGGAGGTAAAGGGGCGAAACATTTGTCGAGGGCGACTCTTTCTGATGATCAGAAGCCGCATGGCGTGATTGCTAACCAGCGGAGTTTTTACCACTACTTATCTCAGAATCTCTGCATCACAGCCAGCGGCTATGAGATAGGCAGCACTTTGTTTTTGTTTTTTTTTAATTTTTAAATTTTGATATCATTATTCTCATTGTCCCCCCATCTTTTCATTCGTTCCATCCCGTTCTTATGTCACTGTAGTGTTTTCCACGTGCTTATATTGTATTTCGTTTATGTGTGTATTTGTTTGCTGATGAAGGATAGTCGACGCAAAGTCTTTTGTTTTCCGCAACAGTGTTCTGTAAAGCTGCATCACTGTGTGTTATTTCATATTGTTCAGATATCCTCATCCTTGCTGCAGTTCCACTAACTTTAATCATACTTTACAATTTCACTTGTGAAGCAACCAGGACTACAAGAGCTGTGAAGAAAAGGCTGGACAAAATACCCACTGCAGGAGATCCTCCTCCTGGAACGTCAAGCATTCTTTGCCCACATTGTCAAAGAACATTTAGAGCCAAAATAGGCCTTATAAGCCATCTTACAACTAACGGCTCCATACTTTCAACCCCACTGGATGAAATGAATGATGATGAACATTCTTGATGGACAAAGAACAATCATACTTTAAATTATGTTAATAATGTGTACAACTCACTTTCTTAATGTGTACACCGCACGTTCTTAATGTGTACACCTCACGTGCATTATGTGTACACCTCACGTTCATTATGTGTACACCTCGCGTGCATAATGTGTACAACTGAATGTTCTCAATGTGGACATTAGACCTCCAAGTTGTTTTCGCCATCAACCCACTATCACGCCGACCTTCTTTGCTTCCTAAGACATCACCCACGACCTAAATTTAAACTGAACCGACCTGGGAACTTAGTCAATTTTAACAACCTGCCCCCGGTGTGGAATCGAACCCAAGACCGCGGGATCAACAGGTGAATATCTAGCCGCGCCGCTAACGTCTCCTGTCAATTCTGTTCAATATCATTATTTGATTAGACAATATGGAGTGAGTACACATCTAACACACCTATGTAGAAGTTTATACAACAACAGTGAATGCATAGTGAGAGCAACTGGAGGACACTCAGAACCCTTCACCATAAGATCTGGAGTACGACAAGGTTGTGTCCTGTCCCCTCTCTTGTTCATAACATATATAGACAACATATGTAAAGAAACCAGCCAAACAGAGACCGCAAGAATACCGCATGACGAGAACACAGAAGAAGAACCATCGGCATATCTAACCATTAGAGAACTCCTGTTTGCGGACGACCAAGCACTAATAGCAAAATCAGAAGCTGAATTACAAGACCACATGAACAGTCTAAACGAAATGTGTAGGGAACATAATATGAAAATTTGCACAAGCAAAACAGAGGTAATGACTATAACTAAAGAAGAACAAACAACAACAATTCACCTAAACGAACATCCCTTGAAACAAGTAAAGAGTTTCAAGTACCTAATAAGTATAATATCATCAAATGGCAGATCAGAAGACGAGATCGAAAATAGGTGCAATATGGCAAATCAACTCATTGGACAAATGGCCCCAATACTTAAGAACAAACATGTATCAATAACTAGTGGGCTGAGTGGTCTCGAGGTATGGTGTCCGCCTCGTGTGCTGGAGGTCCCGGGTTCAGGCCCCGGTGAGGACCGGGATTTATTTTTAAAATTTCGAGTTAAAAATCTACCCAAAGTATTTCAGGATCCTCGCCGATGCAACGGAGTTCGTGCATTGAGCTGAGTTTCTCCAGACTCAGGTTTGAGTTAGGAGGAAAACGGAGCACTTATGGGTTAAACCGTGTGCCGTGATGTTGATCCACCGACTAAACGACAAGTATCAATAACTACTAAGAAGGCACTTTACAACACAATCTTCCTACCAACTCTATTGCTACCAATGCCAAACCTGGACAATGACAGAAAAAGAGAAAAGAAAAATCACAACAACAGAAATGAGGTTCCTGAGAAGAATATTCAACGTATCAAGAAGAGATAAGATCAGAAATTAAGAAATCAGGACTAAAGTGGGGGTTAAAGCAGCACTAGATTTTATTAGAAAGCAGCAAGTCAAATGGTTTGGCCATGCAAGTAGGTCACCAGTTAACAGCATGCCACAACAAGCAATGATGTACAGACCAGATGGAAACAGAGGAAGAGGCCGACCACGTAAACGTTGGACGGAGGGAATAGCAGAGTTCATGGGAATATCGATATATGAAGCCCATAATCGGGCACTCTCACGATGTTTATACTTCACCTCGACACCGAAAGGTACAAGAGGAACATGATGAGATGATGATGAGATTAGACTTCATCAGGGGAAATAACTTACCTAACAATTGAACTTAGTATTTTAGTGAATTATTTCCCATATAGATCGTACGCCCGTGTGTATTGTTGTGCATGTAAACAATTCCTTAGCAGTTGGGAATCGAAAAAGAGTAGCCTAACTGCGCTGTCCGGGCAAAATTTCGAGTTTAAAATCTACCCAAAGTATTTCAGAATTCTCGCAGTTGCCACGGAGTTCGTACACTGAGCTGAGATTCTCCAGACTCAGGCTTGAGTTAGGAGTAGAACGGAGCACTTATGGGTTACAACCGTGTGCCGTGATGTTGATCCGTCGGCTAATCTTAACTAAACTATTTAATGATATTATACTTACTAGGTACTTGAAACTCTATACTTGTTTCAGGGGATGTTCGTTTAGGTGAATTGTTGTTGTTTTTTTCTTCTTTAGTTATAGTCATTATCTCTGTTTTATTTGTGCCAATTTTCATGTTGTTCCCTACACATTTCGTGCAGACTATTCATGTGGTCTTGCAATTAAGCTTCTGATGTTGCTATTAGTGCTTGGTTGTCTGCAAACAGGAGTTCTCTAATGGCGTAATTTGCAGATGGTTCTGTTTCTTTCTCGTCATGCGGTATTCTTGCTGTCTCTGCTTGGCTGGTTTCTTTACATATGTTGTCTATATATGTTATAAACAAGAGAGAGAACAGTACACAACCTTTTCGTACTCTGGATCTTATGGTGAAAGGTTCCGAGTGTCATCCGGTTGCTCAGAACCCTTCACCTATAGATCCGGAGTAATTATCCACACTACTTTTTTTTTTTAACTGAGTAAATGCCATGGGTCGGTTAATCGTGTCAAGCGATTCCCGTACCTGCCATGGGCTTACATATCGCCGAAATGTTGTCATTGCATTATAATATAACATGTCTGCTATCATATTAATAACTTTTAAGTCAAAACTGTGACACACCCTTACTTCTCTTTTCCGCCATCCATTATTGTTTGTTCCGAACCTACTTTTTCTTTGTAGCCCGACTGCACGAGGTGGGAGTAAAGCCTGGTTAAATACGTCAATACCGCCTTCGTCCATAATCAACTTCTCAAGGGAACAGCAAACATATACACTTTGGTAAGACTGCTGCATCTGAGGACTGGGCACAATTGCCCAATGTGCAATGACGAAGCTTCGGCAAGACGAAATCGATAGAGCACCAATACCAAGCCCTCCTTCGTTGAACATTCATTCCATTGTCGAAGAAGGCAGCAGACCGTTCAAATACTAGCAGCCTGCACACGCATTAACGCATAAGGCCACCCGACAAGTAGCTGTCCGCCATTTTCTAAATTGGCCAACGTGGACATACATAAACAAACATTTCGAAAGAAATTCACAACGCATAGTGTTACATCAAGCATTCAGCTCGGTAACTGGGTACGAAACATGATCCTGCAAGTCTACATATTGGGGAAAATACACTAGCAAACTGTGTGCTGAGACAATCAGCTCTTCCAGGTCTTACCAGTTTGCCTGTTTAGTCGCCATGTTGGACAAGTAGTCATTTGTAACAGGTGAACGGATGTGTTGTGTACACATGAGTGTACATAATGAATGCACCTAGACTTCCACAATCTGTGTACTTGAATGTCTAAAATGTGTGCAAGTGAATGCTCATTATCTATACATTTGAACACCACAATATGTAACATGAATGGTCATAATCTATACATGTGAACACGACAATATGTAACCTGAATGTTCATATTCTATACATTTGAACACCACAGTGTGTACAATTACTGGTATATAATGTGTACACACGTCCATAATGTGTACGCATGAGTGTCCATGATGTGTACGCCTCATCGCCCATAATTTATGCACTATAAAATTTAATATATACACTCTAACGTCTAGTGTATATACTCTAACGTCTAATGTATACACAATATCGTCTAATGTATACACTCTACCGTCAAATATATACAATCTATAATCAAAAATATACACTCTAATGTTTAATGTATACACTCTACCGTCACATGTGTACACTCTATCATCAAATGTATACACTCTAACGTCTAATGTATGCACTCTGCAGTTTAATGTATACACTCTAACATCTTATTATACACTCTAACATCTAATGTATCGTCAAATGTATACACTCTAACGTCTAATGTATACACTATAACGTCTAATTATACACTTTGACATCTGATGTATACACTCTAACGTCTAATGTATACACCCTACCGTCAAATATATACAATCTATAATCAAAAATATACACTCTAATGTTTAATGTATACACTCTACCGTCACATGTGTACACTCTATCATCAAATGTATACACTCTAACGTCTAATGTATGCACTCTGCAGTTTAATGTATACACTCTAACATCTTATTATACACTCTAACATCTAATGTATCGTCAAATGTATACACTCTAACGTCTAATGTATACACTATAACGTCTAATTATACACTTTGACATCTGATGTATACACTCTAACGTCTAATGTATACACCCTACCGTCAAATGTATACACCCTAACTTCTAATGTATACTTTCTACCGTTTAATGTATACACTCTAACGTCTAACGTATACACTCTAACGTCTAATATATACACTCTACCGTTTAATGTATACACTCTAACGTCTAACTATACACTCTAACGTCTAATGTATACACTCTAACGTTTAATACACACACACACACTAACATCTAACATATACTCTCTCATGTCTCTCCAGAACACTCCGGATGAAGACACAGTGACAGTGAAAGAAATCAAGGCTGTGCTTCGACGATCAAAAAACAGTGCTCCAGGTCCTGATGGCATAAGATACGACGACATAAATAGGTGTACCGACAATGAGCTAGAGAAACTAGCAGACATGTACAACAACAGTATAGGGAGTGCTAGCATCAAGGAGGAATGGTTACACAGCTATCTGATTCCCTTGCCGAAGCCTGACAAAGACCACAAAAAAATTCAGGGATATCGAATTATAACCATGCAGAATACAATAGGCAAGCTGCTGGAGAAGGTAATTGCCAGGAAAATATCAAGCCAACTAGAGAGGCAAGGTGTTTTCCCACCTACCCTGGGTGGGTACCGTCCAAAAAGAGAAACCTGGACCAATGCAGCAGTCTTTGCCCAAGATGTCTATGAAGGTTTCCACTCAGGCAATGAAACCGTTGCTGCAGCGATTGATCTTGAGGACGCATACAACAGAGTACCACTGGATTTTTTAATGTTTCAGCTTCTTGAACTAAACGTAAGTCCATTCCTCCTTAGTTGGATCGCTGCAGCCCTCTTCCAACGGAAAGTAGTTTTTAGATGTGGCAGTTGGACTTCGGAACCAACAACAATATATCCTGGCCTACCACAGGGATCACCATTATCGCCGGTACTGTTCAACGCCTACACAGTGAGAATCACCAGTGAGCAGATCACTGGACCTGGCAGGACATTGTCATATGCCGATGATGTTTTAGTGTATCGTCAGGGTAAGGATAGAGAGGAGGTTGCTGGGGAACTACAAACCGAACTCAATCGCATAAGTACTTGGTGTGATGAAGCTGGGGCAATGGTTAACCCAACAAAGGCAACAGTGACTTGGTTCTCGTTGAATAATCATATTGTCAACAATCCAACACCAACTGTAATGCTGTGTTCAGAGACGGTGGAAAGAACGCAGGCAATGAATTACCTGGGGATACGGTTTGATCGAAGCCTTGCTTATAATGTGCAAATAGACCAGGTGATAACAAAGGCCAAGCGGGGTTTGGCAGCGATGCGGGTGATGGCGGCAGCAAACTGTGAGCAGCGCCATCTATGTCTTCTGTACGAGGGGCTGGTCATGTCTGTTTTGGAGTATGCAATGGCAATCTTGACTCTCAGCCATAAGCAGATAGAAAGGATGGAAAGGATACAGAATGAAGCTATGCGCATTATTCTTGGATGTACAAGAGATACAGCATGCAGGGCGATGCGCTACCTTCTTGATTTTCCAACCATTGAAGAGAGAATACAAGTTTGCAGGGCACGCGCCTACCTCAGAATTAACGCAAACACACAACATCCACTGCATAGTGAAATTAGGAAGGTGAAGGGCAGCAGGTTAAAAAGAGGACGGTCGTGGATGGGTCAAGCCGAAGACATTCTTCAACAGGTGTGTTCACTTGAGGACTTAGAACCTGGCGAGGAGTGGGTGCAAGTGCCAACAGACTTCTGCACATCCTTTTCAGTTTGCATCCAATTAGATAGAAAATGCAGACAAGAAAATCCGGCTGCTGTTGAGGCTGAAGTACAAGCGTTGATTTTCGAGAATTCGCTAGACGGTGACGCGGTCATCTACACAGATGGGTCGGTCGTCCGACATGTGAGAAGCTCATGGGCCTTTACAGCTCGGGCCGGAGGGAGAATTGTGAAGGAGGACTCTAGTGCTTTCACTGAAACCACAAGTAGCCTGACCATGGAAGTCATGGCAGTAAGTAAAGCAATAACATGGCTCGAGACACAGACATTCACCAGGGCTTGTTTCCTTAGCGACTCAATGAACATGATCAAGAGGATAGAGGAGGGGTCGATCCGAAGAGAATGGTTGCTGCCTCTGAAGCGGTCTCGGCTGGCAAAGATTAGTTTCATCTTCGTGCCAGGGCATGCGGGAGTACAAGGAAATGAGCGGGCTGACAAGCTCGCAGGTGAGGCTACTGTGGAGGGCGGACGCGCCATGGACCAGGCTGACATTCTGAATGCTCTACGTGATGTGAGACTTTTGCGAGAACCAAGTGATGACTGTGAATCTACAACAATGGCCAGACTGCTAGAGCATCAAATTAAAAGAGGTGTGGCCAAACAAGAACACTACGCAGGAAGCCAAAGAAGATTGATAAACCAACACAGAACTGGCGTCGTTAGCCGCTACACGCTGCGGGATTTGCTGAGGAGGGGATCCGAGCACTTATGGACTGAATGGTTCGATGTGCAGCGAGGATGATCTGTCGACTAACTAACTAACTAACTCTCATGTCTAATGTATACACTATAATGTCTAAGAAATACACTCTAGCATTAACGTCAACAATTTACACTTCATGTTCATAATATATACTCTTTAGCGTCCATAATGTGTACACTTTAACGTCCTTAAATTATGTTAAGTAATGCACCTTTATAAGACACAATTACAGAAAATATATGACATTGCGGCGACCAGCCTTCATCAGCAAACAAATACATACTCAAAATACAACATATAAACAAGGGAAAGACACTACAGTGACTTCGTTAAAGCATACGAACAGAAATATAAAAGTAGAAAAATGAAGGAATGAGAACCCCCCCCCCCCCCCCCAAAAAAAAAAGGACATGAAAACGTGCTACTTATCTCAGATTATCAGTATCACAGGCTGCGGTTCTGAGATAAGCAGCATTTGTTTTTCCATTTTGATTTAATTTTTCTCATTTTGTCCCCATCTTTCCAATCTTGCCATCCCGTTCTTATGTCACTGTAGTGTTTTCCACGTGCTTATATTGTATTTTGTTTATGTGTGTATGTGTTTGCTGATGAAGGCTAGTCGCCGCAACGTCGTTTGTTTTCCGTAATAGTGTTCTGTAAAGCTGCATCACCTTGTGTTATTTCATATCGTTTAAATTTCCTCATCCTTGCCGTAGTTCCTCTAATTTTATTCATACTTTAAATGGTGTTAATAATGTGTACACCTCACGTTCATAATGTGTACAGCTCACTTGCATAATGTGTACACCTCACGTGCATAATGTGTACATCTCACTACATAATGTGTACATCTCACTTGCATAATGTGTACACCTCGCGTGCATAATGTGTACATCTCATGTTCATAATGTGTACAAATGAACATTCTCAGTGTGGACATTACATTTCAATGTGTTTTCGCCCTCAAACCACTATCACGCCGACCCTCTTTTTTCCTTAAGACATTCACCATCATTAAGTGCCCTGCCAGCTGGCGCAGGCGTTCAAGACCCTCCACAGATCTCGGTCTTTGGGTTTCTGGATCAACTCTGCTGCTGACATTCCTCCGTGCCACCGTCTCAATCCATCCAGCCTAATTTCTCTTGGTCTGCCTCTGCCTCTCTTCCCCTCGATCTTTCCAGTTGTCACGATGTTCTCCATTGCCTCTCTTCTCATCACGTGACCAAAGACAGCTGTTTGTCTCTTTTTTAATGTTGTATACAATGTTCTAGTTTCATTAGCCTGTTTCAGGCAGTCGTTGTTAGTTACTCTGGCAGTCCAAGGAATTCGCAACATTCGTCACAGGAACCACATCTCTGTTGCTTCCAATTTCTTCATTTACATTCCAAGATATGACATACAGCAAAATTGGTTCTATATATCATTTCAGCACTCTCTTTCTTACATTCAGTGATAATGACTTATTGCATAAGATACTCTTCATTTTCTGACATGCGGCTTTTGTGCCCTATTCTGCTCTTAATCTCTGTCGTACATCTTCCATCTGATGTTATAATTGCCCCTAGGTATTTAAAATTATCCACTTGGATAAGAATTGTCCCTTCTATTTCTATGCCACATTTGGTTGTCAACATTTTCTATCATCTCACCGTTGTTACTGTTTTATTGATATTCAAGGAGAGTCCTTTCTTTGTACTCTCTGTTACTGCAATTTTTTTTTTTTTAAGCTTAAAAAAAAAAGTCGCTTAAAAGTCGACAGGGTCGACTTCATTGCACCGGGTTTTATCCCATATGGCTCGGTCTCTTTCCGCAGCACGGAGAGCGTCACACAAAGCACGAACTCCGTAGCTTTTAGCGACGACTCACAGGAGTCTCCGAAACATTTAACTCGTAAACGGAAGGACGCGATTCGAACCCACAACCTTCGGAGCACGAGTCAAACGGTTTGACCACTTCGCCACAGAGACTCCCTATTTTTAAGCAATGACCAACAGTTGTTGTAGGTCTATTGCATTATCCGCCACCAATACTGTGTCATCTGCATAGCGTATGTTATTTGTATTATAACCTCCGATTAATTATAACCTCCTATTAGCCCCAAGACATTACCTACAACCAAAATTTAAGCTGAACCGACCTGGGAGCCTTCGTCAATTTTAAAAACTTGCCCCGATGCAGAATCGAACACAAGACCACAGGATCAACAGGCTGATGTCTATGTCTATTTGTTTTTTGTTTTTTTGTTTTTTTTAAACAGATAAATAAATAAATGTTTTGCATATCCTTTACAGGACATCGCTGTCAACATCAGCATCCTTCAGCTGTATGTTGATTTCTTGGCAGGATTACGCTCAGTAGCTTGCCATTGCTTTCTGAGCGGCCGGCTCAGTTATCCCGCAAGTCACCAGCGGGGGTCGAACCGCTCCCAGTTCTCGCCCGCTACGAGACCCTGCGTGATAAAAGGGATTACGGAGAAAGTGTAGTAACTCCTCGGCCAGAGAGACCGGCTTTAACAGATATCATTCATTATTCCTATAGATTTCATCACATGAGATAATTTAACTTTACAATTGTCTTTAGTATTTATTGGATTATTTCCCTTAGATTAAAAATAAATGTGGCTTCCAATGTTAAGATCTACTGTTCTTTTAACCTGATTAAATGCCATGTGATGACTAATCATCTTTAGCGACTTCCCGTATCTACCGTGGATGTATATATCGCCGAAAAGTTGTCATTGCATAATAATTCTATAATAATTCATATTAACAACTATTAAGTCAAAACCTACTTCCCATTTTCAGCCATCCATTTTTGTTTGGTCGAATCCTACTTTTGTTTGGCGCTGAAGAGACGAGAAGTAATATATCTTCACCTGGGTATTTAGGCTAAGATCAAGGTGTAGATTTATCTGCGCTTAATCTGGCTAGGGTGTAGAGACGGTCAAACAAACTACAACACTCAAATCACTATCCACTAACAGTATACCCAACTATAATAAAGAGACAAACCGCATTCTTTGGTTATGTAACGAGAATACAGGTACTGGAGAACATCGTGACAGCTGGAAACACCAGTGAGAAAAGAGACAGAGGCCGATCAAGAGAAATGATGTTGGATGAACTGAGACAGGACATGGAGGAATATCCTCAGCAGAGCTGATCCAGAACACCAAAGATCGAGATCTGTGGAGAGACATGAACGCCTACACTAGCTGGCGAGGGACAAGATGATGATGATGATGACCTTTACAAATACTAAAAGGGCCGACTTCATCACAGCGAGTGTTAGCCCCCTTACTGTCTCTCATCGCAACGGCTAACCGCTGCACGAGAGCATCGCACAAAGCACTAACTCAGTATCTCCAGCGATGATCCCCCCTTCCAATGGAAAGATCCACTGTTCCCCAACCAGGAAACTCCCTAAAAAGCTGCACTAGTGCTCTCAAATACACAGTTAAATGAACGAACCCTCGACCTTCAGAATGCGAAGCTGACGGCGTAAACCACTTCGCCAAGAAGATCACTTAACAACCAGACCACACAAGCATAATTACAATATTTCTCCACGCCTTTGTCAGTCGGGACAAAGGGTTAGCGGCTTTCAACGCAGACACGTCATCTATCATATCCCGCTGATAATTATGTGAATACCGTCCTGTCAACTTGTCTATATAGCTCGACATGTGGGGTCTATCGTGATGATCTCCCAACTCATCATTTCATAGAAATCGTTTTTGCTTCTCTTATTTGCCGAGGCTTTTACTTTCACTATGGCAATAGTGATTGCTTGTTTGAAAGACATGATATTTTCTGTAAAATATCACTAAAGATTGAGTAGCGGCGTTGTATTAGGTACAAATTATACGGAGACCAAACGGTGATTAATAATAGGGTTTTCCCCAAATGCCGATGTGGAATTCCCAGAGAATAAATACTTGCGGAAAACCATATAACGGCTTTATGTAGAAAGATGTGGCCAAATGTTAAATGTTGTTATATAACTTAAATGTGTAATTTGTCTGTCTGCCCGTCTGCCCGTCTGCCCCTCAATCCGTCTGTTTGTTTGTTTTTTAAATCATCAGTGAAGTGGTGACACCTATAGAAATGCATCGGCGAATGAAGGCCCAGTATGGTGCTGCATGCCCAACAGTCCAGCAGTCCAGCAAGTGGATGAGTGCAGTAGGAAGTTTCAAAACTGCGTGACTTCTATGGCAGACTCCACGACCGGGTCAGGCACACCGATTAGTGGCTCAAGAGTCGAATGTTCTACAGGAATCCAAGCACTTTATGGGTGCTGAGGGACTTGCATTGAACACAGTGGTGACTACATTGAAAAATATTACATTTGTTCTTTACTTTTTCCAGAATATAACACCCCCTTCAAAAAACAAAAAAAAACAAACAAAAAATTAAGGTTTTCATTTGAAGCCCCCTCGTATATGATAGTCGATTGTGTGCATGAGAGATTGCTATCCCCCCCCCCCCCCCACGCCATCATCTGAATTAAATTTCCCATCCGTTTGTGGTGAGGTAGCAGGTTCAACTCCAACACTTGTCGACTGCACCAAAATGTTGACTTCTCGTCCTTGACTTTGGGACGTTAATTACTATTACATCAGAAATCGTAGTGGGTTCGCCTCATGGCGCCAGACACTGGTAATATGGAAAGCTAATCCAGGCGCAAAATTCAGTCCAATGAACTCCCCAGTAGTGGCAACTAATAGAAGTAGTAGCACGTGAATGGACTACGTTTGAGGTCAAAATGATCGAAAAAATAATCTGGTCCTGTCTATTATGGAATACTGGATGAGTGACCTGATGAAGTGCCACAGAATGGAGCAAATCCACAATGAAGGGATGCAATAATGGTGGGTGGCAACTAAACCAAAGGTTGAATTCTTCTACTGTCAAAACTGTCATTTAAAGATTGAGCACAACCCACTCCGGGCAACGCTGATCGTATTTGGAAACTAAGGCCTTGTCCACGTCAGACTGGAAGCACTAGACTCGAATCTCGCTCTCATGTGAGTTCGTCAGTAGTGCATATCCTTGACTGGACCCGAGATCGAACCCTGGACCACTGGCGTGTGAAGCAGGTGTATAACCACTAGACCTTTCATTTACTGCCTATATTAGTACCTTGCGGTGTAAGGTAGAGGGGTCTTGAGTCTGAAGAATTAAGGCCACCTGGCTAGTGCAGTCGCCGCGACCTGCAGGTTAAACCCACAATTATAACCTAGGCTGACAAAGCTGGTTGAACGAGGTGGAAAAAACTTTTTTTTCTACCAATCGTAATCGGACAAGAAAATAAAAACTCTTCTGCGAAGCATAGCCAAGGGCCCGAGTGGGGTGACGTGTGTGTTACATAACAATTTCAGACATTGAAGAATCAGCAACGAGATTGTTCAACTTACGCTGGGAGAGACTAAGTGTTTATATGCATAACCTTAAAGCAAAGACAAGCCATCATTCCACATCAGACGGCAAGAATGCTATCTCCAACATGGCTGCACCTGACAATGGCTGTCTAACGACAAACGGTTTCTGATGTCGATACTACATGGACGTTATGTTAAGTGTGTGGCATACCTGGACGAATTGATCGATTCCGTACCTGTCAGGTAAGCCTGTCTTTGTTACCTGGTTAGTCATAACTGGGTCCATGACACCTGTAATTATATCAGCGAGGCTTGTTGATCTCATCGGCTGCCTGTCAATCAGGAGGTTAGATATCGCGTTTTGTAGCAGGCTGTTGGTGTACTTTTTTTTTGCTGCGGCAGCTTCTTCTTCTTCTTCTTCTTCTTCTTCTTCTTCTTCTTCTTCTTCTTCTTCTTCTTCTTCTTCTTCTTCTTCTTCTTCTTCTTCTTCTTCTTCTTCTTCTTCTTCTTCTTCTTCACCTACACCTACTCCTCCTTTTTCTTCTACCCCCCCCCCACCTCCACTCATCTCCTAGCAGATCATAGACTCACAACTAACTCCTACCAAGCGCTTTATAGACTTGATCCTGGATGGTTAGATTTTCCAGCTCAAGTGATCTATGTTGTAGCAGGTCTCACACCAACCATAACTAGTCGCCTTCTACGCCATGCATGACAAATTACAATGTTTATGTTCTCTGATTTCCTTCTGGAACCCCGGAAGTACACGGTAAAATCAGCGTAATCATCATCTTCTTCTTCCACATTTGCAGTGAAATGTCATGGGGAGAAATCGTAGACGTTCCAGCGCTTGGTGAGTGTCCCTGGATAATGTCATTCCGTGTGATTTTACAATGTCTTTGATGTCGTCAATCCATGTTCTTCACGGATATCCTGTTGTGTACAATGTCTTTGATGTCGTCAATCCATGTTCTCGAGTATCCTGTTGGTCTCATGTCAGCTCTTCTTTGACTTAGCGCTAGTGCTGGTAGTTGATGGTGTAGTATTCTGACGAGATGGCCATACCATTTGATCTTCTGTCTCTCGATAAATGTGACACAAGGTGTTGATCCTACTGCCTGTCTGATGACATCATTTCTTATTTGGTCTCGGATAGTTAAGTGGTACAACACCATTCCTATCCATCCTGAATATAATATTTAGTTTCTACTAAATTAATTTCTTAAGGACTAATCACGTAGTTTACAACACATTGACTTACCATCTCTTCTCGGGAAACAGGCTCACAGACTAAACTAATCTAAAACATTATTGGTTTTACCTTCATTTTGGTTGCCTTCACGACACGACGACAACAGGTTTCAAGATCTGCCTTGGATTCATTTTCCCAAATGCGATGTCTTTGTTGGCTGAAGCTTTCCTCCTCTTATTAATCAAACTATGTTATATTTTACTATTCGATTGGGAGGGTGCTCTCACTCCATCAACTATCTCCGATCTTTCATGTCCCGTGTGTGGTTGATGTAAACAGGCCGTGTTCCGGTCGTTCATCTTTTTATGTAGCTTTTTCCCCTCCAGGTTTTTGGCTATCACGTCGAACACGAGTCTGTTCTTGTAAAATTTGGATTTTAGAAGTGTGGAACAAACCAGCACTGTTGCGGTGATAGTCTTGAATGTATTGTGGGAAATATTCACAGCGACGTTGACGGCTTGTGAAAAAATATATCACACCCTTCCTCAGTAAATCACGCAGCGTGTAGCAACTGACGACACCAGTTCTGTGTTGGTTTATTAATCTTCTTTGGCTTCCCCCGTTGAGATCTTGTTTGGCCATACCTCTTTTAATTTGCTGTTCTAGCAGTCTGACCATAGTTGTAGATTCACAGTCATCACTTGGTTCTTTTCTCGTAGAGCATTCAGAATGTCAGCCTGATCCATGGCTCTATCTACAAATGACCATCCTGTGTGGCTGTAGTCCTGAAACACCGGGGTTCGAATCCTCATGATCCGGCTTTAGTTAATTAGTTAGTCGACATATCATCCTCATTGCACATCGTACCATTCAGTCCATAAGTGCTCGGATCCCATCGTCAGTAAATCCCGCAGCGTGTAGCAACTGACGACACCAGTTCTGTGTTGGTTTATTAATCTTCTTTGGCTTCCCGCGTTGAGATCTTGTTTGGCCATACCTCTTTTAATTTGCTGTTCTAGCAGTCTGACCATAGTTGTAGATTCACAGTCATCACTTGGTTCTTTTCTCGTAGAGCATTCAGAATGTCAGCCTGATCCATGGCTCTATCTACAAATGACCATCCTGTGTGGCTGTAGTCCTGAAACACCGGGGTTCGAATCCTCATGATCCGGCTTTAGTTAATTAGTTAGTCGACATATCATCCTCATTGCACATCGTACCATTCAGTCCATAAGTGCTCGGATCCCATCGTCAGTAAATCCCGCAGCGTGTAGCAACTGACGACACCAGTTCTGTGTTGGTTTATTAATCTTCTTTGGCTTCCCGCGTAGTGTTCTTGTTTGCCCACACCTCTTTTAATTTGCTGTTCTCTCAGTCTGACCATGGTTGTAGATTCACGGTCATCACTTGGTTCTTTTCTCGTAGAGCATTCAGAAAGTCAGCCTGATCCATGGCTGGTCCACCTTCCACGGTAGCCTTACCTGCAAGCTTGTCAGCCCGCTCGTTTCCTCGTAAACCCGCATGCCCTAGCACGAAAATGAAACTAATCTTTGCCAGTCGAAGCCGCTCCAGAGACAGCAGCCACTCTCTTCGGATCCACGCCATCTCTATCTTCTTGAGAATGCTCATTGAGTCGCTAAGGAAACATGCCCTAATCAATGCCTGTGTCTCGAGCCGTGTTACTGCTTTACTTATTGCCATGACGTCCTTAGTCAGGCTACTTGTGATCAAAGCAAAAGCAACAGAATCTTCCTTCACCGTTCTCCCTCCGGCCTGAGCCCTAAAAGTCCATGAACTCCTCACTCGTCGAACGACCGACCCATCTGTGTAAATGACAGCATCACCCTCTGAAAAATTCTTGAAGATCAAAGCCTGTACTTCCGCCTCCACAGCAGCCGGATTTTCTTGTCTGCATTTTCTGTCTAATTGGATCAGTTGTCAGTTATCAGTTATCAGTTGGGGTATCTTCATTGCACTCCGGACATGTCCATAGGTGCTCAGATCCTCCCCCCAGCATATGCATCAGCATCCGGTGGCTAATAGTGCCAGTTCTGTGTTGGTTGACGAGGCGCATTGTTTTCCCGATGTACCTCTCGCGTCTGGCTGTGCTGATTCTTACTCCCAGGTCTTTCATCCTGGACAGCGATGTGGAATCACTAACGTCAAAGTCCTCTGTTCTCGCCATATCTTTGAGCACGTTAATAACATCGGCACGATCCATGGGCTGGCCATCTACAGGGGGTGCAGAGCCAGCCTGTTTGTCAGCTCGTTCATTTCCCTCGACTCCTGCATGTCCCGGGACGAAGATGAAGGTGACTTTACGGACAACAGACTTCCGCAGCGACTCAGTCCACTGTCTACGTACAGATCCAGCTTTGACCTTCTGAATCATGCTCATTGAATCACTTAGTACACACATGTTGGTATAATGCTGTGATTCCAGCCATATGAAAGCCTGTGTAACTGCCATCACCTCCATCGTCATGCTGCTTGTGGTCATAGAGTGGGCACCACTGGATTCTTGAACGGTTCTGCCCGCTGATCGGGCTGTAAATGCCCACGCACATCTCTGCAGCTTTACAACAGATCCATCTGTATAGATGAGCACTTCGGGGCTATCTGAGTGTTCATAGATGAGCGCGTTAACCTCTGCATTGACAGCGGCAGGGTTCTTCTCTCTGCGCCGTCTGTCGAGTGTGGTAATGCAGAGGGTGCTGCTCATCTGCACTTATTTTTAAGTATGCACGAGCTCTCCAGATCTTGATCCTGTGTTCCATTGTCGGGAAGTCAAGGAGGTATCTCATTGCTACACAGCTGGTGTCTCTCGTGCAGCCCAAAATGATGCGCATGGCTTCGTTTTGTACCTTTTCAAGTCTTCCAATCTGTGTAGGGCTGACAGTGAGGATGGCCAGGGCATACTGGTTGGGTGAAAGCACAAGTCCTTGGAACAGAAGTATTAGCAGTCTTTGCTCGATATTGGCAGTCGCCATGACTCTCATTGCTGACAAACCTTTTCGAGTCTTCGTTATGACATAATCGACATGATCTCTGAAGGACAGGCTACGATCAAGCGTCACGCCAAGATATGTCATTGACTGGGTTCTACTCAAAATGCTCCCATCCATTCTTACTGCCGGCAGGTCTGTGTTCACAATATGGTTGTTTAGTGAGAACCATGTAACCGTTGCCTTTGCAGGGTTGACAAGGGCATCGACATCAGCACACCATGAGGAAATTCGATCTAGTTCGCCCTGCATATCATTGGAAACCGCCTGTCTATCTCGACCCTGTCGATACACGAGGATGTCGTCAACGAATGACAGAGTCCTACCCCTCCCGTCCAACTGTTGTTCAGTGATCGGCACCGTATACACGTTGAATAGTACTGGTGACAGTGGTGAACCCTGTGGCAATCCTGGACATATCGTTATCGGCTCAGAAGACCAACTCCCGCATCTTAGCACCACCTTCCTTTGGAGCAGAACTGCAGCTATCCATCGTACAAGGTGAGGGTGCACTTTTAGTCTGAGGAGGGTTTGCATCAAGTGCTCGATAGATACTCTGTTATATGCATCCTCTAAGTCTATGGCGGCCGCACATGTCTCTTCTCTGACCTGAAATCCTTCGTAAACATCTTGAGCAAAGACTGCCGCATTCAGCCATGACTCTTTGTTACCCTGTCTTTCTTGATCAGGATGACACAAGAGTAGTGGTCACTATTGTGGTATCCCAGTGTGCCCCACCGGCACCTTGGTGCGATGGTGGGCGACACCAGACCCAAGTCAATGACGCTGTCAGAGTCACCTGGTCGAGTAGCCATTCTAGTGACCTTCCCATCATTCAGACAGATTAGGGCAGCAGATTCCAGGGCGTCCTCCAGATCTTCTCCCTGTCTATTGGTGATGCAATTCCCTCATTGACTGCCTCTGGCATTGAAGTCCCCACAGTAGATGATATGCCTTTCATCCATATCGAACAAACTCTGCCATTGTCGCAAGTCGACCTTCCCATTTCGCTCATAAACGTTCACGATTACAAGCTGCACTGGCGTCATTATTCTTAATGCCTGCACTTGCAGGGCATCACTGTTCCAGGAAGACATAACGATCTCAGACACTAGTATGTTGTCGCGGACCAGAATGGCCTGTCCGAGGTGCCACCTGTTAAAGAATCCCTGAAATCCCGCGACATTGACTGTTCCGCCGCCGAGCTGTGTTTCTTGTAAGACTACAATATCGTTTCCGTAGAGTGGTTTTTCAAGAATGGGTCGGCGTTGACTAAATGATGCACAGTTCCAGTACAGTACTCGAACGTTTCCGATACCCAATCTGTCACATTTTAAACGCCTTTTGCGTGCGCCTGCCCTCTTCCCATGCTGTGCCCTTGCTGGCCGTCTGGTCGTCATGTTAGGCTTAACTATCGCCACCGGGCGCCGATGATACGCCGAAGGAAGTCCGGGCGCGCGTGCACGAACTCCGTTGCACTGTCCGAACTCCATTTCACCAAGAAAAAACACTTAATCCATGCACATTTCGGAAAAAACACGTTCCATTTTACGGGACGAAGAAATGTCCCGCCATCTTGCTTCAACAAAGGTCGTACAGAAATATGTTGCCATTCGTACCCACTTCTCGCCAAGTTCTAAGTCCTCAACTGAACACACCTGTTGAAGAATGTCTTTGGCTTGACCCATCCACGACTTTCCTCTATTTAACCTGCGGCCCTTTACCTTCTTAATTTCACTGTTCAGTGGATGTTGTGTGTTTGCGTTGGCTCTGAGGTAGGCACGTGCTCTGCATATTTGTATTCTGTCCTCAATTTTTGGAACATCCAGAAGGTAGCGCATCGCCCTGCATGCTGTATCTCTTGTACATCCAAGAATAATACGCATAGCTTCGTTCTATATCCTTTCCATCCTTTCCATCTGCTTACGGTTGATAGTAAGGATCGCCATAGAATACTCCAAAACAGAAAGGACCAGACCCTCGTAAAGGAGACATAGATAGCGCTGCTCACAGTTTGCTGCCGCCATCACCCGCATCGCAGCCGAACCTCGCTTGGCCTTTATAATCACCTGGTCTATGTGCTCATGATAAGCACGACTTCGATCTAAACGTATCCCCAGGTAGCTCATTGCCTGCGTTCTTTCCACTGTCTTTGAACCCAGATGTACAGTTGGTGTTGGAGTGTTGACAATATGGTTATTCAAAGCGAACCATGTCACTGCTGCTTGGTGCGGCTTTGTTATTACCTGACATATGTTCTCATGTCGACCGTATAATATGGCTACTAGAAAACATCATGCGAAGTACAGGCAGCATGATATTTACCGTCAGCATTCTAACGCCACTTGATCTATACAACAGGTGTGTAGTTTCAAATACCGAATACACCCTCGTCGACTGTTAAAAGAGTTTTCATATTGTTTTTTTTTTCTTCTGGGATCTGGATCACATGGCTAGCAGATCATCTATATCAACAGAAACGCTGCAAGAAATAACGAGAAAGAGAACTGGCTAGCCCAGCTCGTTATCCTGTGGCTTGAAATATGTGAGAACCTTCCACTTCCCGCCCCATAAGTACTGTCGCGTCTGGCTGGTGCATGGCTTGTAGGATTGAGAGAGAGAAGAAGAGGTGTAGAAGGAGGATAAGAAGAAGATGAGGAGAAAGAGGAGAAGGAGGGGGATGGGAAAAATAGGACGCTGCGCAAGAAGAAGACGAAGAAGAAGAAGAAGAAGAAGAAGAAGAAGAAGAAGAAGAAGAAGAAGAAGAAGAAGAAGAAGAAGAAGAAGAAGAAGAAGAAGAAGAAGAAGAAGAAGAAGAAGAAGAAGAAGAAGAAGAAGAAGAAGGAGGAGAGGGAGGAGGAATAGATGGAGGAGGAGAGGGAGGAGGAATAGATGGAGGTGGAGGAGAAGGAAAGAGAGGGGGAGATGGAGAAGGAGGGAGGAGATGAAGAAGGAGGAGGAGACGGCGGAAGAGGGAGGAGATAGTGGAGGAGGAAGGAGGAGATGGAGGAGGAGGGAGGAGATGGAGGAGGAGGGAGGAGATGGAGGAGGAGGGAGGAGATGGAGGAGGAGGAAGAGAGATGATATGAAGGAGGAGGAGGAGGAGGAGGAGGAGATGGAGGAGGAGGAAGAAAGGAAGACGGGGAAGATGATTACGCTGATGATAATGATGATGCTGATGATTAAGACGAGGACGTGTATTACAACCACTTAAACAGCCAGTCAGTGTGACCTAGATAAGAATTCAGCCGATCTACCCGCCTCGTTGAAGCATAGAGCAGCCAGTGTTGTCGGGCAGTCCGCGCGGGGGCTGATGCACACTGATAGAGGAGGATTAATTTCATCACCACAAGGCGTTGCTTTCTAGAAGCATCGAAACAATCTCCATCACAGATAAGGCGGTGTTTGAGAACAGAATACGCCGACCGGTGAAGAGGGAGAAGAGCCTGTATTTACTTTAAAATAACTTGTCTAGATTGTCGGTTTCGGGGATTCCTAAACTGTGCCGGGTGGATAAATTTGTTCAGACGCGGAATGGTGGCCAGTGTTTGGAGTAGGAACAGCCATTCACATAGTTGTTTAGACACGTTATTTATTTGCTTGTTTGGGGATATTGTTTCTGTTTGTTAAATATTGCGTTTGTGTGTGTTTGTGTGTATATGGGGTGTATGGGTGTGTGCATGTGTTTGTATGTATGTATTATTGTGTGTTTGTGTGTATGCGTGCATGTGTGTATGTGTGTACGTGTGTGTGTAAGTGTGTGTATGTGTGTATGGGTGTGTATGTGTGTGTGTGAAATATGTGTGTATGTAGATGTGTATGTGTGTGTGTGTGTGCATGTGTGTGTATGTTCGTGTAGGTTTGTGTATATGTTTGTGTGTGTATCTGTGCATGCATGCAGTGTATATGAAGAAGTGAGTATTTGTATGTTATTGAGTGTGTGCATAACTGTGAGCGTTTGTGCAAATGATGTATGTAGGCAGGTATGTTTGAGTGCGTGTGTGTTTATGAATGTGTACGTGTGTCTGTCTGTCTCATAACATGGTTATATTTATTATTTTATGTTTACAAAATCCATTTGACAATGTTGTTTTTTTTTTCCTTTGTGAACGTAACATGCTCAATTGATGAACGAAAGATGAGTGACTGGAAAGGTCGAATGTTAAACGAGCGCAATTTGTGACCCTTTGAAAATAAAGTTTGATTGTTCTTTCGTTCATTCGTTTGTATCTTTGTCAGACGCTGTGATCAACTCCTCGTCAATATTCTAGGTAGTTTTATGTACAGTAGTTTGACATGGCTTTCTAACGAGAAGTCAACGTTTACATCCGACTGAGCTGTTTGTGAAATGTCCCACTACCCCGCCTTCTATGCTCTAACGGTGGAAGTTTAAGGGTGGGGGGGGGGGGGGGGTGCGATAGATCTAACAATACATATGTATAACACAATATGACAAACACACCACAAACGATACAGTGCCTAAGGATATTTTTTTGCGCTCGTTCGCTTTGATCTTAAGCATAGTCCATACACACTACTTCAAGTAGTGCTGGACTGAAATTTGCATGTGGATTAACTTTCCCTATTAACAGTGTCCCTCGCCATCAGGCGAACCCACTCCGACTTCAGAGGTAATTGTAATGTACGTCCCCAAGTTAAGGACTATAGGTCAACATTTTAGTCCAGCTGTCCGATGTAGGGGTTGAACTCCTGACCTCGGCATCAGCACGCCGGATGTTTAAGAACATGTGTTCTTATCCATTCGACCATGCTGGCCTACCAAATGATATTATATCGCCAATTGTGACCTCCCATTTCGACAGTAGGACGATATATCGCCATACATCGTGTCGTTTTTTTTTTTTTTTTCGTGGTATCTTCCCCCAATTGCAAATCTCGGTGAACGGGAATTCCCATCATAATACTTGTTCATTTGATTGTGCACCATGCTTGGTGCAAACCTACGATTTCTTTGGTAATGCATTAGTAAACAAAACTGGATGGCGGAAAATGAGAAGCGTCACAGTTATGGTTTAAAAGTCGTTAAGATGGATTTTTTTGTGCATATCCCTTACATGACGTTGCAGTCAACACCAGAATGTTCAGCTGCTGTTGATGTACTAGGCAAGATTACGCTCATTAGCTCAGTAACAGCAGCATTCCGGTGGCTAGAGGAGACCACTGCAACACACGTTGTATTCATTATGGATTCAAAGTGTATGGTGGAGAAAGGAATGTTTCGTGTGGAATGGCTCTCGTCGCTTCAGAGGTCACAGATTGTGAGAACTGTATGGGTATTTTGCCCTGGCCGTGCGGGGGTACGGGGGAATGAACAGGCTGATAGGCTAGCAGGGAATGCACCTCTTGGTGGTAGTTTGCCTATGGACAAGGTGGGGGGGGGGGGGGTCGTGCGCTTGTGGGACCATGTGGAGAAGGCTGAGGAACAGATTGAGAACCCATATGTAGAAAGAGTGAGATTGCAGGGGATCGGCAGGGGTTCTGGAAGAATCTCAAAACTGAGGGGGAAGACCAGGAGAACTTTTAATCAGATAGCGGTGGGAACGATTAGTAGTATGACTCTTCGCTGTCTGTTGAACGAGGGGACGGAGCACGTATGGGAATGTCCTGAGTGCAGTTATGTCGGTTCTTAACTCAACTCAAATCCCTTAGCAGTTAAAATCGTAGAGTAGGTGTTACTACCGCTGCCTTGGCATATTTGTTAGGAAAGAAACCCTACGAAAAGGTAGATAGAGCCCGACGCCTTAGATGGAATCTGTCTAGACTCTAGAGGAAGTAACCCGTATAGGAACGCAGGACGAAGTCGGGCACACCGATCTGCACGGTGCATGCACTAGGTTGACCAACTCCTCTCGAAAGTGAAACAAGACAGAGGAATACGGAAAGTTCTCTCGGCCGGCAAGGCCACCGTTGTTCCATAATGTATCTATTTGAATAAGAAAGATACAACACATATATTGTACGATTTATTGTATGTATTGTCAATTTTATGACTAAATTATTGTGACGGGGTTAAAGAAACACTTCTTCTTCTTCTTCTTCTTCTTCTTCTTCTTCTTCTTCTTCTTCTTCTTCTTCTTCTTCTTCTTCTTCTTCTTCTTCTTCTTCTTCTTCTTCGTCTTCCTACTCCATCTTCTCCATCTTCGCAGTCTGCTGCACCTCCTTCTCCCCTCCCCTCCTCTTCTTCTTCTGCTCCCTACTCCACCATCACGACCTCCTCTTTACCCTCTTCCTCCTGCTCCTCCTCCTCCCCTTTCTCCTCCTCCTTCTATGCTTCTTATTTTTCTTCTTCCACCACCTCCTCCCCCTCTTTCACCTTCACTTTCTCCTCCAACTCCTCTTCCTCTTCTTTTTCCTCCTCACCCATCTCCTCTTTCTCAACCTCATCCTCTTCTTCATCTAATCCCCCTCCACAATCTCATTCTAATCTTCTTCTTCCTCTTCTTCTTCTTCTTCTTCTTCTTCTTCTTCTTCTTCTTCTTCTTCTTCTTCTTCTTCTTCTTCTTCTTCTTCTTCTTCTTCTTCTTTCTCATGTTCCTCGTACTCGTATTCTTCCCTCTTCTCCTCTCCCTCCTCCTCCTCCTCCTCCACCTCCTCTTCTTCTTCTTCTTCTTCTTCTTCTTCTTCTTCTTCTTCTTCTTCTTCTTCTTCTTCTTCTTTTTCTTCTTCTTCTTCTTCTTCTTCTTCTTCTTCTTCTTCTTCTTCTTCTTCTTCTTCTTCTTCTTCTTCTTCGCTCTGTATAGTTTCTGTGTGTTTCCAACATAATTGCGTTGTGTCACTATACAACCTAGAGCGATATTCTCGCCATTCGGGCGACACATTCCGCTTCTTCAGGCATGTGTTAACCGAATTAACCTCTCTAGTGAAAGGATTTAGAACCGCTGGCGTGAACAGCGGCACACTTAGGCTTTGTTGTGCGCTGTTTTCTTTTATCATCCTCAGAAATAAACAGCCATTTTTGGGGCCCAGGCTGCTTACACGATGCGCGGAAGATCAAAGCAGTTTCACGCAGTTATTGCCATGGCGGTGATGATAGCTTATATGTTATGTATGCATAACAAGACTATGGAGCATTTATTTAAAACAAAATCAGATAGCTTCCACTCCGACACACCGAGTACTTAATAAGGCCGAAGACACAAGAAGAGTAGGAACCAAGCTGTGGGTTGTTTTATAACAAATACAAGGGAGCTTCAAATGAAAACTTTAAACAAATAAATGGGGGTGGGGTGGGGGGGGGGGGTGAATATATTCTGAAAAAGTAAAGAATAAATGTATTATTTGTCGACGTAGTGACCGCTGCGTTTTGTACAAGTCTTCCAGATCCGATAAAATGCTTGGAGACCTGTATTAGAAAATCCCCCCCCCCCCCCCCACCAATCTCCC
Source organism: Cepaea hortensis (assembly GCA_963921405.1). Lineage (NCBI taxonomy): Eukaryota > Metazoa > Mollusca > Gastropoda > Stylommatophora > Helicidae > Cepaea > Cepaea hortensis. The sequence continues at coordinate 97,662,095 of OY992876.1, read as the reverse complement.
AGACGCCTCTCAATCTCATGATGATATCAGACTTGCTATGGCAAAAGTGGCCCTTTGCAATTCAGATAATACACCCTTTAATTAAAATCTTTCATCAATTGAATTGGGAAGAAGAATGTTACTTATATGGAACCTGCACTCCTGGGCGAAGGTGTTTCGGACGCTTTTCGTGATCCCGCATAACCGCGTTAGAAACACATATGCGCGCGATTTGGCAGCAAACAGCTTTGCGTTTGTTGTTTACGAAATGTTATGGGTGCCGGCCGTTCAGAAAGCAATGGCAAACTACTGAATGTAAACTTGCCAAGAGATCGCAACAGCAAAAAATGTTGGTGTTGACTGCAAAGTCCTGTAAAGGATATGCAACTACTACTACTACTACTACTACTACTACTACTACTACTACTACTACTACTACTACTACTACTACTACTACTACTACTACTACTACTACTACTACTGCTGCTGCTGCTGCTGCTGCTGCTGCTGCTGCTGCTGCTACTGCTGCTGTTGTTGTTGTATAGAAGCGACACATGGACAATCAGCAGGCAAACTGAACGAAAGAACTGCCTGGAGGTTCATAGCGAAGGTTAACGGACGGTGTTTAGTGCAGGAGAGCCTGCCATATGAAACCACAATATCTAGTCTGAGAATAGAGGTGAAGGCAGTCACTGTGGCGTTCGGCTGGCTGGAGGACAAGCATCAGACAAACAAGTCATGGTTGTAACGGACTTACTGAGCATGCTGCGAAGGGTGAAGACAGACAATGCTTCAGGGAGAGTGGCGTCAACTTGAACATCATAGATGGGGACCAGCTGTTGGACATTTCTCCAAGGACACGCTGGTGTGTTGAGAAACGAACGGGCGGACAGATTGGCTGGGTCTGCGCAGTTTGGATAGTGTCCGCTATTGAAGCCATTTTGAGAATTGTATAAACAATATAGTGAGCTAGTTTCCACTATTTAAACAGATCTAAGTGATGTCTGAACCATATTGTTAACTTGTGTCGACCGTTGAAGCCACTCTAAGAGATGTATGAGCCATATAGTTAACTAGTATCCACTATTGAAGCCACTCTAAGTGATGTATAAACGATATAGTTAACTATTGTCTACCATTGAAGCCACTGTAAGAGATTTATGAACCATAAAGTAACTACCAGATGTTAGTAAAGTCTCACTACACTTTGCATGTGGAACGAATTTGAGAAGAAAAAAAAATTAAATACATGATGTTATAACATAATGTGCTAAAAAATGCATTAAATTAGTTACAATAGTTACTGCTATGGTTTAACACTGTTTTGGGGAAGCTGGAAAGTACCAATGAAGCATTCATTTCCCGTGACAAGAAACTTATTCAACAAATTTCTAACCACAATGCCATGATGAGTTTGTTTATCAGGAAATCTTCCTATAAATCTTTGAACAACTATCCGTGTCTACCGACTGCCAATTGGAAACACTTTTTCAACCCGAACAAAAATGCTTTCTACTGTTGATAACACAGTTGATAACACTCCTGTTTGGGGTGCAAAGAATTATTCAAGCAGACGACAGCCATTCGCGGCATATTGCTTCACGATGGACAGTGGAGTACACTTTTTGATGACATAATGTACTTAATTTTTAAAATTGTTCTACATACAAAGTGTAGTGAGACTTTACAAACATCCAGTGTATCCTCCATTGAATCCACTCTAAGAGACGCTTGGTAAATGTAGGCCGACTGTTGAGCCACATGAAGTGACGCACGTATCGTAAGATGTAAGACCCGTTATGGTGTTCTCTGGAAGTCGTATAGGCGCAGTTACTAGTTCGCTGGTCTACTGTCTTGAAGGCCGAGTGTTCGAATCCCCATGGAAGCGGATTTACTGTTATTAACATGAGCTGCCATGCATATCCATCCTAAAATTTGTGCCAGGATCTCCCGTCCGACCGCACTAATTCCATTATCAGCATAGCTTCAACTACAATAAAGCACCAGATCAAGTTTAGTTTAGTTTAGTTTAGTCGATGGATCAACATCACGACACACGGGTGTAACCCATAAGTGCTCCGTTCTACTCCTAACTCAAGCCTGAATCCAGAGAATCTCAGCTCAGTGCACAAACTCCGTAGCATCGGCGAGGATCCTTAAATACTTTGGGTAGATTTTTAACTCGAAATTTTGCCCGGGCAGCGCCTTTAGGCTCCTCTTTTTTTAATTTCCAACTGGGAATTGATTTTTTACGTGTGCAACAATACACACGGGTGTCCGATCTCACTACCCAGAGACCAGGGGAAATTTTATTACTAGGAATCCTCGTGAAAAAATCCCGGCCCTCACCAGGGCTTGAACCCGGGACCTCCAGCACTAGAGGCGAACACCATATCTCGAGACCACTCAGACCCCCTTGCACCAGATCAAACAACTAATACAGCTTTTTATAACAACAGCTACACTCATCGTCAGCTTACATGACTCTTTATTCTTAACGGCATTCAGTTAGTCAGTTAGTGAGTCCCGATTCCAACTTCACAGCAAAGGGTTGCCCCTTTATTCTCCGTTACTGTGACAGTGAATATTACACAAAATGCTCCTCACTGGTATTCAACGGTATTCAACCTGGTTGAAAGGATAAGAGCGCACGCTCTCAAACATCCACTACGCTCATGGCGAGATCAGAGGTTCAACGCCTACATCGGAACTAAATTGACTTCAAACGTTGGCTTCTCGTTAAGAAATCTATGGCAAACTACAGAACGTAACACTGCCTGAAACATCTGGGGTTGATCGCAACGTCATTCAACAGACGTGAAATAAACGAAACATTCTTCAGAGATTATGTGCTATCGGATGCTTAATCATCCTAAGCGAATTCCCGTATCTGCCATGAGCTTATATACAGTAGCTTTCATTATTCAACCCCCTTTTTTGCTCTCGCTCTCTTTTAACTCAAGCGTAGTTCATACACACTACTTCTAGGGTGATGGACTGAATTTTGCATGTGGATTAGCTTGCCACATTAACAGTGTCCCTCGCCTTCAGGCGAACCCACTCTGACTTCAGAGGTACTTGTAATTAACGCCCCCAAGTCAAGAACAATAGGTCAACATTTTAGTGCAACTGTCCTGTGTAGGGGTTGAACCTCTTACCTCGGCACAACCGATGTTTAATATGTTCTTATCCATTCGACAACTGAAAAAGAAGTCTGCCCGCCATTTAGTGCATTTGCCAATATTTTCATAAAGTGTGCTGGAGATTAACAATTTACATCGTCGAAAACCCGCGCGCTGCCTCGCGATAGAAAGGTCAAGACTTGACCCAGCGGGTCAGAGTTCAAGCAGGTGAGTCAACAAAGTTCCACGCCGTGGACACTAGACCGACTATTTATCCTCTTGAGGTCACGTTTTCTTAACTTCTATGGGGAAGGGGTGGTTCCCTGGACTCGTCCGTGAAATTTGGGTGTAGTAAATGCGATTCTACTTCGCTGGATGTCTTGCTAGAAATTAGGATCTTTCAGAGAGGGTTGTTTTCGTTATGTTTTGCCAGTTCTGATGTTGATGATGATGATGATGATGATGATCATCATCATCATCATCATGATCATCATCATCATCATCATCATCATCATCATCATCAACATCATCATCATCATCTTCATCATCATTGCCGTCGTCGTCATCATCATCGCCGTCATCATCATTATTTTCATCATAACCATTATCATCATCACCATCACTATCATCATAATTATTATCGCCATCTTCATCCTCATCATCATCAAATGCATTGCAAAGTGACCAAAACGTCCATGTCTCCCCACACATCTCCGCCCCTGGTGTTCTGTACCACATGTAATGCCCACACTCCGCCATCACGTAGCCTTACACCACCCAGCACATCTTCCCTCTGTCTGTCACTGCCTTTTTTACTGCCAGACTTTCCATCTATCACCATGTTCTCCAATACCCGTTCTCTCATTATAAGCCTACAGAAAACTGTTTACCCTCTTGTCTATGGTTTTTATTTTTTAAATATCATCGATCAACGACTGGCAAGATAAGGTCAACCAGACAAACGAATGGAGACGGATTGTATCTGCAGCATAGAACCTCAATGGCTCGGAACGCTGAAGAAGAAGAAGAAGAAGAGGAAGAAGAAGAAGAAGAAGAAGAAGAAGAAGAAGAAGAAGAAGAAGAAGAAGAAGAAGAAGAAGAAGAAGAAGAAGAAGAAGAAGAAGAAGAAGATCATCGTCATCATCATCATCATCGTCATCATCGCCATCATAGTCATCATCATCGTCATTATCACCATCGTAATCATCATTATTGTAATCATCAATATCATCATCATCATTATTATTGTCATCGTCATCATCATCATCATCTCCATCATCATTATTGTCTTCATCATCATCATCATCATCATCATCATCATCATCATCATCATCATCATCATCATCATCATCATCATCATCGTCGTCATCTTCATCTTCATCTTCATCGTCATCATCTATATTATTGTTGTTGTCATCGTCATCATCATCATCATCATCATCATCATCATCATCATCATCATCATCATCATCATCATCATCATCATCTTCATCTTCATCGTCGTCGTCATCATCTATATTATCGTTGTCGTCATCATCATCATCATCATCATAACCATATCATCATCGTTATCACTATCATCATAATTATTATCGTCATCCCGTGGTCTTAGACCACCCAGCACCACTTCCCCCCTGCTTGCCCTTGCCTTTTCTACCATTGGTCTTTCCGTATGTCACCATGTTCTCCAATACCCGCCCTCTCAGTTTAACCCCCACAGAACACTGTTTATCTTTTGTCTATGTTTTACTATAAGTTACTTACATGACACCTGCGGGACGTGGCAGTCAACCCAAACATGTCTTGGTTGTCTGTGATTTGCTGGGCATTGTTACTTTCAGTAGTTTGCCAAACCACTAGTTGTCCCAGCGACCACCAGGCAGTGCTACAACAATACAAGTACGGGACATTTGTACCCACCTATCGGATACATGGTGCTAACGCATAGTTTAATAGAGCCAGCGACACTCTGTTTGTTATGTGGTCAATATCAAGCCATTCACGGCTCATTCGCCTCGACTTCCCGGAACATGTTCTAAGTAACCATATTAATTAAACCATAGTAACCTATAAGGAGAGGTAGATATGTGCAGATACATTAACGCCTACGCCAGCTGGCATGGCACTTGATGATGATGATGATGATGATGATGATGATGATGATGATGATGATGATGATGATGATGATGATGATGATGACGAACCATATTAAACTTCGAGGCCTGGGAGTCCACGCCATTTTTTTAAAAGTTATGTCTCCAATTGGGTTCGAAACTGTGACTTCACGGCCGACAAGGAAACGTACCTCGTGGTGTATAGGCTAGGATGTTTAATAATTCTGGCCTTACCGAGGATCAATCATAACATTTACAATGTGAGAGGCGGGTAGTCTTACCTCTCGGTCATCATCTTTTGCTTGGTACTGAGTTGGGGCATCAAAAGATCGTATAATCCCCCCCCCCCCCACCCCTCCTTTCCCCTCTCATTGCCTTTAACAGCCAATTCCAGATTAATATCCGTGACATAATTCTTCTCTAATCTGCAGAATTACGTGAAATCTTGGAAGATAATGAAATGGTTTTCCCGTGACTTACACACGCGCACGAGCGGAGGACTATTTTACCCCTGTCTTTAGCAGCAACTTGCGACTGTCAGGACAGGTGAGGCCGTGCTGAGATCAGCTACAGAGTTGTCCGCTTATCCCCGCCGATACTCGGTCCTCAGAGTTGTGCACAATTTTGTCTTGAGACTGTCAAACCGCATTCCTCAATGTGTATTTCTATTTAAACATAGAAGCCACACAAAATACGTTGCACGATTTATTCTCTCTTCTAATCTTGTTCCTCTTGTACCTTGCGGTGTCGAGGGGAGGTATAAACAGCGCGAGAGTGCCCGTCCATCACCTCATCTCATCTCATCTCATCTCAGTGTTTGAAAATATTTCCGGTTCAAGTTTTGTATTCACCCTCTGTAAAGTTCATGCAACATAATAGGTAAATACAAAACTTGAACCAGCAATATTTTCAAACACTGCACAGTCACTAAAAATACACCCTGTATCTTGCGGTGTCAATAGCCGGAGAGTGCCCGTCCATCATTCATCTTGACCCTCTTGTACCTTGCGGTGTCAAAGAAGGGTATAAACAGCGGAAGAGCACCGGCTTATGGGCTTCATGTATCGAGATTTCCATGGACTCCGTTATTCCCTCTGTTCATCGTTTAAGTGGCCGGCCTCTTCTTCTGCTTCCATTTGGTCTGTACATCATTGTTTGTTGTGGTATTATGTTAGTTGGTATCCTAGCTACATGGCCAAACCATTGACTTGTTGCCTTCTAATAAAATCTAGCGCTGCTTTAACCCCCACTTTGGTCCTGATTTCTTCATTTCTGATTTTCTCTCGTCTTGATACAATAAGTATTCGTCTCAGGAATCTCATTTCTGTTGTGATTTTTCTTTGCACTTTTTCTGTCATTGTCCAGATTTGGCATTGGTAGCATAAAGTTAGTATGAAGCTTGTATTTTAGAGTGCTTTCTTAGTAACTATTGATACGTATTTGTCCTTTAGTATTGGTGCCATTTGTCCAATGAGTTGGTTTGCCTTATTGCATCTATTTTCGATATCTTCTGATTTGCCATTTGATGATATTATACTTATTATACGATTTATTGCCAGGCATATTTCGCTGCATCTCCTTGGTTGCATACCGCAGAGGCAATAAATCGTGCAAAACATTGTTTGTAATTTCTGTGTTTACATTCACAAAGAGAATACATTGTTTTGAATGTAAATCCATATTTAGAAGAAAAAAAAAGTAAATTGCATTCGCAGGGTTGGGCTGGCTGTCCCCAAATACCGAAGATTGTTTTCTTCCATGTTCTGGTTCTTCGCTTAGCAACTGAGACCTGTTGATCAGGTAACCAAACGCCAAAAGACCTGCATATTCCACTCCACAGCCAAATCGACTTAACATACGAAGCCGCCATTTCTATGGCAGACATGTTCGTTTCTGCAACGCGACAGCCAGATTTCCCCAAACAGAACGGCGAAATGTTCTCAGCACAGATTGCAAGAATTGCCAGATTGCCTCGCGTAACTTTAGACACCTATGCTAACGAGGATTGTTGGCAGATTTTTTGGAAAATGTATGCTAAATGGGGAACACTGAGATACCGAAGCTGTATTTAAGAACAAGGGCAAAGGGTGCGCAGCGTGGTTTGCCAGGTCATGGATTGTGCTACGTCAAATTAACGCTGGAAAAACAAAAAGAACCAGGGTTGTGATTTGTGTAGATTCAGCTGCGTCCTTCGTTAGCGGTAATGTTGTAGATAGCATAACAAGCTGCGCTGTTGCGTTCGGCGATGTTTGTTTAGGATTGATAGCTTTCCAGTGAAGTAGTGATGGACTATGGAGAAGGAAGTATGAGATAGATAAAGTTGAAAAGATAAGCAATTGCCCTTAGATATCTGTCGTTAGCGGGCCTGACACGGGGGGACAGGGCTCAATCTGCACTCACAATTAACGGTGGGCGAGTTGGTGAACGCGGTTTGTAGTTGGTTCATCGGAGGGGAGAAAGTACAAGATACAGCGCGATAAGATAAGATTTGGTTCGCCTGATGGCGAGGGACACTGGTAATAGAGAAAGCTAATCCACAAGCAAAATTCAGTCCATTGCTACTAGAAGTACCAAGACGAGGTATGAAAAGACAAAAGACAAGATAAAACAGGACATGACGAGATCAAACAAGGCAAGATAAGGCAAGACAATAAAATATAGCATTGCAAGACACACGATACGAGTAGAAACAGACAAGAGACAAGCAAGACTTGACATGAATTGACACGATAAGACAAAACACGACAAGATAAGACCAGACTTGACAATATGTGGGGAGACTTACCATTATAAGACAAAACATAGAAAAATATGACAAGATGAGACCAGACATGACAGGATAAGACATGATACGACAGGATAAAAAAAGACGCGACAAGATAAGACAAGATATGACAATATGTTGGAAGGCTTGTTTAGAAGAGACGACAACAGAATATCACAAACGAATACAAGATACGACAGAAGAAGACAATGAACTACAAGATAAGACAAGACATGACAAGATATGACAATATGTGGGAAAACTTGACATCAGAAGGCAGGACACACAACAAATATTACAAGATAAGACAAGAAACGACAAGATATGACAAGACTTGACAATATGTGGGAAAACCTGACATCAGAAGGCAGGACACACAACAAATATTACAAGATAAGACAAGACACGACAAGATACGATAAGATACGACAAGATAAGACAAGATACGACCAGATAAGACAAGACACAACATGATAACATAAGACACGACTTGATAACACAAAATACGACAAGATAAGACAAAATACGACAAGATAATATACAAGATAAGACAAGACACAACGTATTATGACAAGAAATGGCAAGATAAGACAAGGCACGACAAAATAAGTCAAGATAAGACAAAACACGGCAGGATAAGACAAGATACGACAAGATAAGACAAGACAAGACACGACAAAATATGTCAAGATAAGAGAAGACACGACAAGACATGAGATGACATGGCAGGATAAGACCAAATACGATAAGATAAGCCAAAACATGAAAAGATCAGAAAGGCACGACACAATATGACAAGATAAGACACGACACAACTTGATAAGAGAAAATAGGACATTATAAGATTTGACATAACAAATTATGACAAGATCAGATAAAACACGACAAGATAAGACACAACACGATAAAATATGACTTGACGCGAAAAGATAAGACAAGATAAGACAATTCACGATAAAATATGTCATGATAAGACAAGATACGATAAGATAAGTCAAGACACGACAAAATATGTCATGATAAGACAAGATACGACACGATAAGACACGGCACGACAAGACCATACAAGACACGACCAAATATGTCAAGATAAGACACGACAAGACAAGATAAGACACGACAAGAGAAGAAAGGACAAGATAAGTCAAGTAGCCACACAACTTGCGATACGACGCGACAAGACACACCAGGACCAAATTAAAATAAAAAAGCAATGAAAATAAATAATTCTTCTGCGTTCTGCGTTCATCCGGATTTTTTTTTTGATTTTTTCGGACGTGATTGCGTTGTGCCTGTTTACAGCAGAGCTGCGTTCTTGCACCGTTAGGCCGGCACATCCGACTTCTGCAGGCATTTTTTGACCGGGTTAATCTTCCCGGGTGTTTCGTAAGACGTTTGACTCTCACTGTTGTGGTGTTATCCCTCATCCCAGCTGGCCCATTTAGAACAGCCGAAGATATAACGGTCAGACCTCAAGGGAAGGCAGGGGCAGACCATGGGCATTCCCCGCCCAGAACTAATTCAATGTCAGACACAGCAGTAAAGGTGTGCAATGCTAGCCCAGCACATTATCTAGGCCAAGTCATACTGATGTCAGGTGACCAAAGCTCTTCCTTTCCATCTTTTCTTGTTAGATTATTTACAGAACATTGTGTAAATCATGTACGTCGAAGCAAACATGTTCCTCCAGATTACTACACCTCTTACCAACTCTCTCTGTCTGTCTCTCTGTCTGTCTGTCTGTCTGTCTGTCTCTCTCTCTCTCTCTCTCTCTCTCTCTCTCTCTCTCTCTCTTTCTCTTTCTCTCTCTATGTTTAATTCTGTATCTCCCTGGTTCTTTCTGTCTCTATATATCTCCGTTATTTTTTCTTTCTTATTAATACCCCTGTCTTTATTACTTGGCCTGCTCCATGGCGAAGGTTTTACAGACGCAGTTCGTAATCCCGCATATCTGCGTTCGAAACACAGCTGCTGGGTTAGTTTTTTTCCTTCTGAAAATGGTATGGGTGCCGGTCGTTCAGAAAGCAATGACAAACTAGTCAACGTAAACTTGCCAAGAAATCACGAAAAGCCAAAATATAATGGGGTTGACTGCGACGTCCAGTAAAGGATATGTAACTAACTTTACCCTGTATCTCTCTCTCTCTCTCTCTCTCTCTCTCTCTCTCTCTCTCTCTCTCTCTCTCTTTCTCTGTTTCCCTGGCTCTTTTATTCATCCTATCCTCTCTCTCTCTCTCTCTCTCTATCTCTCTCTCTCTCTCTCTCTCTCTCTCTCTCTCTCTCTCTCTCTCTCTCTCTCTCTCTCTCTCTCTCAACAACTGTCTATCAAGACCCACACAGCTGAATATTGGTGTGCCTCAGGGCTCAATACTAGGGCCGCTGCTTTTTGCAGTTTATATTAATGATCTTCCTTTATATATCAATACAACTTGTGATCTATTTGCAGACGACTGTACTATATATACTAGTCAAGAAAACCGTAGTGAATTAGAGAATTCTTTACAAAAGGAACTCGATAATCTTACTAGATGGAGCAATGAAAACCGCATGCAAATTAACATCATCAAAACCAAATCCATGCTAATAACGACCAGACAAAAACTACAGACACTAGCCATAACTGGATCACCGCTCGAACTCCGCATGGGCACGTTACCTATAGTTAATGTGAATGAACATAAAACACTAGGTCTTTTAATTGACAGCCATTTGAGCTGGAGCTCTTATGTTCACGTTCTTACCAAGAAAATAGCACAAAAAGTTTACCAACTTGCTAAAATTCAGCACTTCCTGGACGAAAGCACACGAAAAATATTCTATACATGCTATATCCAATCACATCTCGATTACTGTTCCACAGTTTGGGATGGTTGCCCTAAATCTAATTTAAAACGACTATGTTCTCTACAAAACCGTGCTATTCGTCTGGTTTCTGACATAAAGCACGTTGAAAGTAATAATTTGTACAGTCATCTAAGACTTCTACCACTTCAAAAGCGCTTCCTTTTCAACAAAGCCAAATTAGTGAACAAAATTATATCTCAAAATACCCCAGAGTATCTTCTGCCGCTGATTCAATCTAATGCAATGAACAGCAAGCGCCTAAATTTGTTACATGTCTCAAAGCCTAGATTGGACCTATACAAAACATGTTTTGCCTACTCTGGTGCTCACTTATAGAATGATCTGCCTCCAGATCTGAAAACTCCAATGAGTCCCTACACATTTAACCGAAAACTCTTTCAATACTTAATCCATACCGACTATATGCCACCATAATTCATTTACTGGTATAATTGTTCATTATAATCGTTCATTATAATTGTTTAACTATAATTGTTCACTATATATGTGTGTGCGTGTGAGAGAGAGAGAGAGAGAGAGAGAGAGAGAGAGAGAGAGAGAGAGAGAGAGAGAGAGAGAGAGAGAGAAAGTGGGTGTCAGAGAGAGTGAGAGAGTGAATGTGTGTGTGCGTGCGTGCGTGTGTGTGGAGAGAGTGATTGAGCGAAAAATGGTAGGGGAATGTGTCAGTGCATGCATTCGTACGTGTATGTGTGAGAGTGAGTGAGGGAGTGTGTGCGTGCATGCGTTCATGCATATGTGTATGTGTGAGAGAGTGTGATTGAGAGAGTGAGTGTTTGTGTGAAGGATTGTGTGTGAGAGTGAGACAGTGCTAGAGTTGATGTGTTAGTGTGTGTGTGTGTGAGCGCGCGTATGCGTGTGAGTGTGTGTATATGAAAGAATACAGAGAGAGAGAGAGAGAGAGAGAGAGAGAGAGAGAGAGAGAGAGAGAGCTGAGCAGATGAATGTCATGTAACACGCATGTTATGTAACACGCGAATCCGTATGTTTGCGTATTCTCATCTGTCATATTATCAGTTAAATACCATTTGATTTTATCATCTATATATATAAAAATCGTTGTGTGTATGTATGTATGTCCGTCCTTTATGCGTTCGCGAACGGTCCAACCGATTGAGATGAAATTTTCTACACGTTTTCCTTTCATTCCTGTGCAACCAACTGTGATAGTTTTATCTATCAGCTATCAGCTATTACCTTCCTAAAATTTAATTTTGTAATTACATGACTGAACATAAGAAAATATAAAAATATATGACAAAAAGGGATATAAATTTTAGTAGCATTGTTAAATCTTAAGTTAAGTCCCCTGGCTATAGAAATCTATATGAATTAAATGAGGTGCAGCCGGGCCAGGTCAGACAGACAGATAGACAGACAGATAGTTAGACTGACAGACAGACAGATAGTCGGGAACGGGAGCCAAGTTTACTTTAGATAGATCTCTTCCAATCATATTTTCTATCTATTCTTCTATTCTATCTATATTTTTAACGGGAACGGGCCGAACATAGATAGATAGATAGATAGATAGATAGATAGATAGATAGATAGATAGATAGATAGATAGATAGATAGATAGATAGATACATAGATACATAGATAGATAGATAGATAGATAGATAGATAGATAGATAGATAGATAGATAGATAGATAGATAGATAGATAGATAGATAGATAGATAGATAGATAGATAGATAGATAGATAGATAGACTTAAGCGTGTGTCTATTTTTTGCTGCTCTACTAACCAGAACGCAGCCCGTGTGTTATCAAATCAAACCAGTGTGTAGTGTGAAAGACTGCGGTGGAACATCCCAAGTACCGTACGTTCCAACAAATTAGATGAGTATATTTTCCAAATATTTTGGTATGCTCTAACTTAATCATGCATCTTCTTTTCCAGCGAAAGATGTACATTTACTAACACATTATTGTAAACTATTCTGTGTATAATATTGTATTATCATTTTGATCTAACATTACGCCACAAAATGGCGTCACTAAATGAATGTATCCAGGCGGGCATCGCAATGGGCCACACTGGAGATAAGCTAGAAAAATGGGCGGATCAAAAGTATAAAGAAGAAATAGCTCGACAGAGAGAAGAAACAGAAAGGAAAGCTGCTCTTGACAGAGATGAAAGAGCATTAGAAAGGCAACATTAAAAAGAAATGAAAGAGATCGAGGAGGTCACCAAACAAAAGCAGATACAAGTAGATTCTGAAACTAGACTAAAGATGAAAGAAATGGAGGTAGATTCTAACATACAAATAGCCTCTAGCAAACAAAAGAGCCAAGAAGAACAGAACAAATTTAGTAAGTACAAAGGCCTTATCAAACCATACACTGTAGGTGATTCAATCAGCGCATGGACTGAAAACATAGAGTTCCAACTAAAAACACAGAAAATACCTTTAGAGGATTGGGCAATGATTTACATGAGGAACCTGAGTGGGGAGCCTTTAAAAGTAATAGAATCCATACCTACAGATCTTAGAAACATTTACCAGTACATACACGATAGGATAATGCAACATTTTCTTTTGGACGCTACTGGTTACCAAATTAAATTCTCACAGATTAAACCAAAAGCAACTGAAACGTTCTTAGACTACATTTCTAACGTGCAGAGCACATTAAAAAAAATGGACTAAGGCGGCTAAAGTAGGTAACAGCTATGAAAAACTAGAAGAGCTAATGGTAATGGACAAAGTCGTTTCTACAGTGCCTACCCCTTTTGCTAAATTCTTACAACAGTCAGATATTGATTCCATTCAACAATTAGAGAAACGGGGGTCAGCTTATTTTTCCTCTAATCGGGACATATTTAAAACTACATCACATGACACAGAAATTACAGCTTTTGCAAATAAAGTTCCTGATAGATCCTACAAACAGAAAGACTACAGTAAGAAGGACAAACCATATCAGAAACCACCTCAATGTAATTATTGCAATCTTTTTCACCCAACTTATTCGATGTGTGATAAGAACCCCACATATCCGTCACACATAGAACAAGTGATAAGTAAGCAAGAAAACAAAAGATCATCATTTAAACGTGCTGTAAAATGTTATTTTTGTTCAAGTTATGGCCACTATAGCAATAAATGTCTTGGGAGACAGAGAATGAAGGCAAACAACGCAGCCCTCATCGATACATCATCAGACGATGAGAGTGACATAGATCCCGAACTTGTCAATGTATTGCCAACGAATGAATGTCAGAATGTATAATCAGCAACCGATATTTTAGACTTTAAGACGTGTAAAGTATGCCACCGGTTTCATGCGGAGGGGAGATTGAAATGTGGACACGTAATATCATGTTCAAATGAAGAAGCTAATGCAGTATGTGCCTCCAGAGGTAACCTTAAGTTCTACGATGCACGGGTCAATGGTAAACCATGCCAATGCTTAGTTGATAGCGGCAGCACTATACTGGGATTAAGGAGAGAACTTGCGAGACCAGAAGATTATACGGGTGAATTTGTCAAATGCCGTACTTTCTCGGGCACCATCGAGAAATATCCACTGGCAAAAGCGCATATCAATACCCCGTTCCTTTACCGGCACATTTACATGCGCGATCCTTCAAGATCCTTGTACAGATCTTATTTTAGGATGTCTTGATGCATTGAAAGAATGTACAGACGACAACATAAAAGCCTGGAATGAAACACACATGGTCAACGCTGTAACTAAGTCAGATACAGAAACAAGTTATACTGACTTACAAAATGAAACACTACAGCTATTAACACCAAGTGGTGCAGATACCAACAATACTCGCCAAAAGTTGAGCGAGGCACAAAGCACCGACCAAACACTCAAACCGTATTTTAACTTGTTGTGTGAGCGAAAGAAAGTTTCTAAAAATTCTTCCTGGTACTTTAAAAATGTTAACGGAATTCTCATGCGTTATTACACATATAATAACCATGAAATTCAGCAGACGGTGTTACCTGTAACATACCGACAAAAGGTGCTAAAAATCGCACATTCACCACCATTTGCTGAACATTTGGGCTATCATAAAACGCGAGCCAGAATTCTATCACAATTTTACTGGCCGAAATTCTGTTCGGACATAAAATCTTTCTGTCGCTCTTGTATTGTGTGTCAACATCGGGTACGAAAGAAAAAGCATGTAAAGACCGAAGTGCAACCGTCAGTGATAGCATCTAGACCACTTGAGAGTATAGCGGTCGATATTACGGGACCCCTAACGCAGGTGTCGAGTAATGGAAACCATAACTATCCAAACAAGTGTACTAAAATGATTCACCTTAAACCAAACCAAAAGTTTGTGATTCAACTAACCGATAAACATAATATGGTACTAACATGTTGCCAAGGGCCTCTCAACGTTGAACTCAAAATATCAGATGCGGATCATGAAATATCGATAAAAGAACACTTAGAGATATTTCATATCAACATCCTGAAACCATACGTTTCACAACAAGTACAACAGACAGACGAACAGATTGCACCAACACCAAGCAATGAGAAGACAGACATACATAACTCAACTTCACTAGGTAGGGCGACACACGACAGCGACAACGCAAACACACTTAGCCAGATAACAGCACACACAACTAGTAGCACAACAGTATTGGACGAGATGGAACTACCAGTTCCGACAGTAAACGCAACTGCGACAAATATCTCGACATATAGAAATAACAGATGCAATCAGACGAAAGACGGGACAAAACACCTACTGAAACGTCGACAAGTAGTCTTCGACAGGTTGAGATTGTGTGGACTCACAGCTAAGCCGTCCAAAGTAGAGTTGGGCATGGAACAAATGAACTTCCTAGGTCATACCATCTGCAGGGGCCAATTGAAAACTGATGACAGAATCGTCACTAAGATTCTGAATTTGACAATGCCAACGACCAAGAAACAGATCCGAAACTACTATAGTAAATTCATTCCCAACCTGGGGGAAATCACCAGTGTTTTTTCTAACATCTTAAAAGCTTCGGCTAATTTATCTGTAAAAGATGCACGATTAATTAGTGCGTTATCGAAATTGAAACATTTTTACAGCGTTCCACCTATCCTTCGTATGCCTAATCCAAAACTCACTTATTTCTTACGCATAGATGCGAGTGCCATATCCATATCTGGAATACTATGACAGTCCTACGACGGGACGTTCCACCCCGTAAGGTACGAAAGTCGCAAGATTACTCCTACTGAAGGAAGATACTCAGGATCAGAATTGGAGGGCCTTAGTTTGATCTATTGCGTGAGAAAGTTTCACCGATTTTTGGCAGGAGCACAGTTTGTAATCCAATCCGATAACTCTCCATTGTCTGTGATGCAATCTGGACATCCTACCAACAATAGAATTTACAGGTGGGCTTTGATTCTCCAAAATTACACATTTACCATCCAGCATTTAAAAGGGAGATTAAATACGATTGCAGACATTTTGAGTCGTCCTTCATCCATTCAAATACCTGAGTTACAGGAAGGAATCGACCATACACCACCAGAAACAGTGACACTGTAATGTTAGATAACCAAGTGCCATGTGTGGTGAGTAAGACATATCGTAAGTGCGTTACTATCGCCTGATATATAACTTGTGTGAATAGAACAGTGCTATGAAAAGTGTAACGAACAGACGCAGAATTAACATGCGCTGACACACACATAAGTTAGATTATGGGAACTAACGCCAAGAGGACAGCGAACCCAGCTTAGACCCCGAATATAGAATATATTGAACCAACGCTTAGACCCCGAATAACATTCCAGGGTTAGCTATGAACCTACATAATGTGGTAGGCAACTATATTAATACACTATCCTTCGAGGAGAGCATAAAAGACTTTGGCGGAATGAACTTTGTTAGAATAGTCTACAAAGAGAATTGCTCCATCTTCACAACGCAGAGGAGGACGTCGACTTAGTGTAATTAAATATAGAAATGCAACTGTGATATATGTACATTATTATTTTATTTACAATATCTATAACTTCATTTTTCTATTATTTATTCTATTGCAAATTATGTAAACGCATATATAACGTTATTTTCTTATTTGTGTAGTTAGAAATCACCATCATTTAATTAATAATCCATTTATTAAAACATCTATTATAGAAATACAATTATTAGATCTTATATTAGTTAATTAACTTATAATCATAATCATTTATACATCCATTTAGCTAAATATATCATTTCAAAACTAACACCAATCATTTAGGAATTAATATCATCTTTTTCATAAAGAACATTTAAGGTAATTAACCCATTTTTCTTAAATGAAATTAGTAGTAAATTATTTCCCTTGAGGGTAATTTAGGTCAGCACACCAAATTATGGAAGTTACATAACAGGATCGGTAACAAACCATCCTTATAACCTGTATAATTTTTTTACAAACATGACGCGTGCAAACAAAACTCACAGTCATTTGGCGTGATTACTGTTATAATTCAGCCAATCGTTTATTGTATATATATATTGTTTATGTATGTAATACTATGAAACATATTTTAATGACGAGAGAATGACTGAGTGAAAGAACAATATGAAAGGGAATGAAAGATGAATGAAAGAAGAGAAAATGCGATGAGAGAATGCAAAAACTTAGTAAACATTGAAAGAAAGAGAGCGAGAGAGAAAAACAGCGGGAAAAAAAAATTTCACCCCTGGAAAAGTCTTATTTGACTTGTCTGTGTCATCTGTGTTTCCAATGTGTTGTCGAGGTTTTAATATGTGTTACAGCCACACTTTAACAGAGTATATAGAGAACGTACATTGAGCTTCAGAAAGCGGAGTTGTGGTCACAAATAAAGATAACGAACGTTTGTAACCACAATAAACCGATTTGCGGCGCTCGAAGGAACACACACATTTAGTACACTAACGCATACACATGTTAGAGAGTTAAGTACACTTTAGTTTATTAGAAAACACGCAAACAAACAGGAAAACGAACATATAAAAGTGACACACACCAATCAGTTCAAAGAACAATAACTCTAAATTCAGGGGACACAATAAATTATTAGAAACCTAAATGTAACAGTGAATATAGCTTTTTCACATGCGGAAGCAAGAAGGTGAACAGTAGAGCTGTGTGTATAGAGTTGGAGGGGATATTAATAGGAACATGAACACTTGATGCTCATGTGTTGAACTCATAATAGAGTCAACTAGTGTGTGGATTGTCATTTCGGGCAATAGGAGGAACAGGACAAGACGGAAGTCAATAGGTGGAAGTCAAAAGACATAGGGTTAAACGACAGAAGCCAGGACATAAGTCATAAGACAACGGTTTCCGGTTCACTACCAATCCCTAAGATATCTATAGAACCAACTATACTGAGACATGGGCTACTGAATTAGCCAAGTGAATAGATAGAACACTGTGAATGAAGGTAGAAGATATTGTTCTATCCCCAAACTAGAAAGTTCTATACTTATTGGAGATCTGACAAAATTGGGGACAACCAATTTTTCTTTTGTGACCAGAAGTGCTACAAGCATGAGGAAAAGAGAAGTAACACTTCGCGAAGAGGAGGGGACCCTGTCAGCATCCCCAATAAGGGCTTACAGAAGTAATGAGTTAACACTAGGCTAGTAGGGAGACACCGGACAGAAGAGAGACACCGAGTACTATTAATAGCCTCACAAGGAGACACATTTGTGTCAGACCAGAGGTCGATAAGTACAGATGAGCGAGGGCTTTCCCCAAGCAATTGGGTAGCTGGTCCTTGCGAGTAACCGTGATATGCCAGGTTACTCGAACTCACTAGCCGGCGTGCTGGCAAGACCAGGCACGCAATAATAGCTACTGCACGGAGAGTAAAGTGTCCGTGCTTGTCCACGCAATGTGTAGCGTGTGGACAGACTGACTGGAGACGGTAGAGAGAGCAGACGTATCCTTGACCAATGCGATAGCTTTCTAGGCCATAGGCAAACATAGGGCTGTTCATTTAGATTGTGAAATGCTAGCATCATCTATCATCACGTTAATGTATTCATATTGTGTAATGATTATGAAATCTAACGCGCGTAGAGCCATTCAAATGTCGGCTTTGAATAAATTGCATTCCTTTCGCAAATGTCATGAATTGTTATTTCGTGCAGTGCGAAAGTAGCGGAGTCTTGAAAAGCTGCAGCGCACAAGTCGCTGACAGTGTGTCAACATCACATCTTTCATTCAATGATGTGGGTTTGCATACCTTATGCATACCTTACACGCAGCACGCCTGTTAAAATGCAGGTTTTTTGTTTTGTTTTTTTTTTTGGTTTTTTTTTTTGTCTAAAAAAAGAAGTCTATCCTTTGATGTACTGTTGCCTCGCATCCCAATGATTCCAACAGACATGCCATTCGAATTCAAACGCCTGTAGTTTCCGGTGCGACTTGCATTTTCCATGACGATCAACAAAGCACAGGGACAATCGCTACAAGTGTGTGGACTAATTTTGGAAAATCCGTGCTTCACACATGGACAGCTATATGTGGCCTGCTCACGCGTTGGAAAACCTTCGGATTTATTTGTGTACGCACCAGACAGAAAAACAAAAAATATTGTTTATCAAAAAGCACTACATTAGACATGAAATTTGGTGTTCGACCATAACTGAAAAATTATACGTCAACATTTAAAAAACTAAATAATCCTAACATTAAATAAAATTTTCTAGCTGCAACCAATAAATTAGCTGCGAGGGCCCAGGGGCCGAACGCATACTCTGTACGCTTAGAGAATGTATTTGAATGTATAATGACTACTTATATGAATTTAATGAGACGCTCCACGCCAGGGGCTGGGCGAAACCGGGCCGGGTCAGACAGACAGACAGACAGACAAGCAGACAGACAGATACATAGATAGATAGATAGATCCCCGCCAGAGCCTGGGCGAAGCCGGGCCGGGCAGCTAGTGTATAATATAAACTTATGTACATTACTGTAGTTTGAGTGAGAGAGTCAGTGAGTGTGAATGAGAGACAGAATGAGTGAGCATGAGAGTGAATGTGTGTGTGTGTGTGTGTGTGTGTGTGTGTGTGTGTGTGTGTGTGTGTGTCTTCTCTGTGTGTATCTCTGTGTGTGGGAGCATCACTATATTTACGTCACATACTTTTTATGTACACATTTTTCTCCATGTTTAACATTTTTATGAGACTGCTCATGACAATTGTCAGTGTATGTGTGTGAGTAAAGTGTGGGAGTTTGTTCATACTAGTTTCAATGCTAACGTGAGACATTTTGTATGTGTCTAGATGTGAGGAGGTGTGAGTGTATGTGGAGGATGTGTGTGAGTGTGGGGATATGTGTGGGTGGGGGATGTGTGGGTGGGGGTATGCGTTTGGATGGGTTGGGGTGTGTGGGTTTGTGTGGGTAGTGATATTTGTGGGTGTTGGTGGGATGTGTGGATGGATGTGTGGGGGTGAAAGTAGGGGTGTGGGAATGGGAGTGGGGGTTGTGTGTATGGGTGGAGGATATGTGTATGGGATGGGTGTGGGGTGTGTGTGTTCATGTGGGTGGTTTGAGGAAGTATGTGTGGGTGGCGGGGTTGTGTGGGTAGGGGATTGTGTTGGATGGATTGGGGATGCAAGGGCGGGTGGTAAGAAGTGTATGGTGTGTGGGTTTGAGATATGTGTGCGGTGTGTTGGTGGGGGGTGTGTGCATGGTGTGTGGGTGGGGGTATGGTGGTATGGGTGAGAATATGTGTGTGGGTGGGGGATAGTGTGTGGTGTGGGGGATGTGTGTGATGGGTGCGGGGAATGTGTGTATGGGTGGGGTATATGTGTGGGTGAGTAGAGAATGTGTGGTGGTTGGGGGAAGTATGTGGGCGTGTGTGGGTGGGAGATGTGTGCGTGGATGTGGAATGTGTGGGTGGGGGTGTGTTAGTGGCTTAGGGATGTGTAGGTGGGTGAGGGATGTGCATGTGTCGGGGTGGGATGCGTGGGTGGAGGATAAGTGTGGGTAGGGGTATTGTGATCGCGAGATGTTTGGTTGGGGGTGGGTGCGTAGTGGAGGATGTGTGCGTGAGTGAGTGTGTATTGGTGGACGGGTAGGGAATGCGTGTGTGGGTGGGAAGAGGTGTGTGGTGTGTTGGTTAGGGATATTGTGTGGGTGAGGTATATGTGTGTGGATGGGGGATTTTTGTGGTGTGTGGGTGGGGTTATGTGGGGTGGATGGGTAAGGGTATCTGTGTGGGTGTGGGTGTGGGTGGGAATATTGTGTGGTATGTGGGTGGGGGATATGTGTGTGGTGTGTAGGTTGGGATGTGTGGTGGTATGTGGGTGTGGGATGTGTTGGTGAGGGATATGTGTGTGTGCAGTGCGTGAGTTGGGAATATTGCGTGGTAGGGGATGTATGTGATGTGCGGGTGGGGGATTGTGTAGTGGGGGATTGAGTTAAGGCATGTATGGGTGGGTGGAGGGTGTATGTGTGGGTGGTGGATGTGTGTGTGAGTGGATTGGGGATGTATGGGTAGTTAGGGAGATGTGTGTGTGTTGGGGAGGGGGATTGTATGCGTAGGTGGGAAATATGTGGTCAATGGAGATGTGGCTGGGGGATGGGTGGTTTGAAGTGTAGATGGGGAGAGGATGTGTGGGTTAGGATGTGTATGTGGGTGGGCGCGGGATATGTGGGTTGGTGGGGGAATGTCTGTGGGTGGCGAGTGTGTTTTGGTTGGGGGAACAGGTGAGGGGAGTGTGGGTGGGGGGTGTGCGGGAGGGGGATGGGTCGGTTGGTGGGGCATGTATGTGTCCCTTGGTGTGCGTGTGTGTGGGTAGGTGGGGGTGTGTGTGGGTGGGGTGATGTATGGGTACGTGGGACATGGGCCTTATAACATGGTAATTTGCCTTATTTATGTTTATAACATTCATTTCACAATGTTAATTTTTTCTTCCTATGTAAATGTATAATACTCTTGATGAACGAAAGACGAGTGATTGGAAGGGCCGAATGTAAGACGGGCCTGCGCGCCCAATTTGTGACCCTAATAAAATTGATTTGATTTGATTTGATTCTCTCTCTCTCTCTCTCTCTCTCTCTCTCTCTCTCTCTCTCTCTCTCTCTATATATATATATATATATATATATATATATATATATATATATATATATATATATATATATAAAACAGAGTGTATGTTTGTTTGTTTGTGGGTATTGGATGCGTTCGATAACGGTACATCCGATTGAGATGAAATTTTCTACACGTCTTCCTTTCATTCATTTGCAACCGACTATAATAATTTCTTAATGTAAAATCTTCGACTTATTTAATAACATTTACTTTTCCATTTTCATTATATAATGTCTATATAGCAGGGGCACTTCACTCTAGAAAAGTTATTTCAAGGGGCATAACTTTTAATAACATTTCTATATACTTTATAGTCATATTGTTGGACTTACTTGCACTATTGTTAAACTTTTTGTCTATAGTTATTTTTAGGCATATGAGTTATAATAAATAATGATATAATCTTTAAGGCATTTTCAAAGTTTTCATAAAAATAATGCATAATGCATAACATTGTAACCCATCTTTTTCTACAGTTTCCATTGAATGGTGTGTGGAAGGACATTCTTTTAAGTTACTGTGCGCCAAGAGCTGGGCGAAACCACGCCGGTCAGACAGATAGACAGACAGACAGTCGGGAACGGGAGAGCTTATATGACTACTTATATGAATTAAATTAGATGCTCCCCACCAGGGACTGGGTGAAGCCGGGCCGGGACAGACAGACAGACAGTCGGGAACGGGAGATCTTATATGACTACGTATATGAATTAAATTAGATGCTCCCCACCAGGGACTGGGTGAAGCCGGGCCCTGTCAGATAGACAGACAGACAGATAGTCGGGAACGGGAGAGCTTATATGAATACTTATATGAATTAAATGAGATGCTCCCCAACAGAGACTAAATGAAGCCGGGCCGGGTCAGCCAGCCAGACAGACAAACAAGCAGACAGACAGACTGATAGATAGATAGATCCCCTCCAGAGCCTGGGCGAAGCCGGGCCGGGTCAGCTAGTATATATATATATATATATATATATATATATATATATATATATATATATATATATATATATATATATATATATATATATATATATGCCGGTCTCTCTGGCTGTGGGGTTACAACACTTTCTCTCTGTAATCCCGTTTATCACGCAGAGTCTCGCAGCGGAGCGAGAACTGAGGTGGTTCGACCCCCGCTCGTGACTTGCGGATACTGAGCCGGCCGCTCAGAAAGCAATGGCAAACTACTGAGCGTAATCTTGCCAAGAGATCAACAGACAGCTGAAAGATGCTGCTGTTGACAGCTAAGTCCTGTAAAAGGATACGCAAAACACATATATATATATATCCGTTAGAAAGGCAAGCGTACATATTGGTATCAACGACAACATGAACAACCAGCAAATCTCAGTATCTCAACCGCAGGCACTCTTGAACGCGTTACGTCACACTTTTCCTAACTCTTCTATATTCTTCTCCTCTATCATATCACCGAGTTATGGATTCCAGGTTCGTCTAGCTGACATAAATAACAACATATTGCAGAAGTTTTGTTCTCACAACAGTGTTGGTTGTGGTTGTCTCACAACAACATACAGTTCATCAACAACACACCGGTGTTTACTTCACAGTCTGGGGCACCAAAAAAGCGACTTTATAAGGATCAAATACATTTGTCTACATTGGGCACCAGCTTGCTCGCCAAAAATATCAAATACCCAGAACAGATACAACATACATCCAACAACGGATCGCGTAGCTACTCCACCTGAAACTCAAGCCAGACACATACTCCCGTCACAACAAGTACCAATAGGCCAGAAGTGCGCAGACCATTCATAACCACGACACCTGACATCCAAGCCAGACGGAACACTTCCACCACGCCAAATCCATACAATACGCCTTCTTTCAAATAGGAGGGTGAAAATTATGAAGATACGTTTCCTCTTCTCCACAGCAAGGATCAATCCAGTAGTAACAACAACGTGCCACCACAGCCTCCTGTTAGCCACGAATCAGAGCCTGTAGTTGGTAGTCGTTACACACCCGTGAGAAATCATCAGTATCCTTTCAATTGTAACCCAGAGTTGTTAAACCTCACACGTTTTAGCCCAACTTCACTTCGTCAGGCACTTATGATGTCGCTGTACCAAGGACCAACACAGCCTGGTATTCACTAGCAATTGAGCACAAAGCAAAACCGGATCTCGGTACAAGAAAGACCCTCTCCTAGAACGTTTATGTGCATACTTGGTTATCGCTTTATATAGGAACGTATTAGATTGTACGTAACTATAAACATTGACTCGTATTGACGTCACAGAAATTGATACTTGGTTGTACATCTTTTACAATACCTTTATTGTGTTTATACTGTTAGTGAAGGGGTCTTCACTGCTCATCCTTACTGATCTTTATACGTATTGTGTGTGTGTGTGTGTGTGTGTGTGTGTGTGTGTGTGTGTGTGTGTGTGTGTGTGTGTGTGTGTGTGTGTTCAGACAACAACAGCAAACTATACTTTATACTAAATTACTTGTCATCTCTCTCTGTCTCTCTCTCTGTCTCTCTCTGTCACTCTCTGTCTCTCTCTCTGTCTCTGTCTCTGTCTCTCTCTCTCTCTCTCTCTCTCTCTCTCTCTCTCTCTCTCTCTCTCTGTTAGTTCGGAAAGCAAAAGCAAACTATACATTATAATAAATTACTTGTCCTCTCTCTCTCTCTCTCTCTCTCTCTCTCTCTCTCTCTCTCTCTCTCTCTCTCTCTCTCTCTCTCTCTCTCTCTCTCTCTCTCTCGTATTTCAGAAAGCAACAGCAAACTATACATTATATTAAATTACTTGTCTCTCTCTCTCTCTCTCTCTCTCTCTCTCTCTCTCTCTCTCTCTCTCTCTCTCTCTCTCTCTCTCTCTCTTAGTTCAGAAAGCAACAGCAAACTATACTTTATACCAAATTACTTGTCATCTCTCTCTCTCTCTCTCTCTCTCTCTCTCTCTCTCTCTCTCTCTCTCTCTCTCTCTCTCTCTCTTCTTTTTTTTTCTCTTAGTTCAGAAAGCAACAGCACACTATACATTAAATTAAATTACTTGTCCTCTGCAGGAAGCTGCAGTCAATCCCATTGGCTGCTTGTGATTGACCAGGCAATTTTACCTTCAGTAGTTTGCCATTGCTTTCTGAACGAGAAGTGTAGCAGAATGTATAGGTGGGCAAAGCTACAGCACGCTTGAGCATCAGGATGGAATGGAAAGAAAGATGCTCAAGTCGTGACGTAGCTTGTTGTTAGGGCAGTCAGTAAACATCTAGGACTAGAGGAGAGAAGTCACCATGATTATGGAATTGTAATAGGATTGTTGTAGTGGTCATCAATTTTAAATAAAACTCCATTTATATTCAACCAGCAGAACTCGTTAGTCCTCTCTGTGTGTGCTTTGTTACAGAGGTCTAAATGGTGCCCACGACTTAGGATTTGAACCTGGATTGTCGCAGAATCTCAAAACGCTGTCTACTATGTAACACATCGAAGTAACTCCAAAATTGTGAAGATCTTTGTTCTGCTCGTATCAATTGCCCAGAGACAGGGTTGCGGCACGGTTCTACACTTATATTGAACGTTCAAACGAGTTTGATAAATGGCCACTACGTCGTCTGTGAGAGTTACAGCAGCCAAAAGCCCGGCTAGGGGTGGTTGTCTGTAAGTATTCTTCAGTGAACCTCGCTGTACGGACCTGCTATCAAGAATCCTAGCTGTACAGGCAGTTGTTATCAGGAGGTATGAAAACCGGCTTGCCAGGGCGGGTTGCTGCGCAATTGTTACCATCTTACTGAGCAAAAGAATGGGAAAAACCAGCACGTTTTTTCTGGATCCTTCGAAATAAGAGGCTCAGGAAAAAGAAACTTCAAGACAAATAGAATCAAGTAGATACTGAGAGAGCAGTTATCTACTTCGCGTCAAGATTGCCTGGAGCGAACTGAAAGCCGTTGAATCGTGACCTTGAGAGTCTGAGGAAACAAGTCAATCGCTCATTTGAAGGATAAGAAGGAATGAGAAGGTCATCAACAGAGGCGATATCGTTAGGGAACTCTCGGAAGTGGGAGGGGCAGACTGGGCTGCCGACCTACTGAAGAGGGGACCCAAATTATCGCTTTAGTGAGTTACACCAGTTCTCAAGACGTCGCTTTGATGTGCCCTGTTATCGGGTGAAGAGAAGGTTCAAGGCTGGTAGGGGCCCAACCAGGGGCTGAAGTTACTGAAACGTTGGAAGAAGAAACTCCCTGAAGTGCGTGATCGGTTGGAGGAGCATTTCACTAACACAGACTCCTAGCGTTTGAGTTCTACCTGACAAGAAAACTTTCAGCGAACATAGAGGAATCCGTCTGTCTTGGATCGGGAGCAGAGATAATGGTAATTAGTAAACCTTAAATATCATTTTAGATACCATTGACTGCTTGAACAATTCCTATTGTGTAAAGTAAATACGATCATATCTTTAAATTAGCTGGTTACAAATGTAAATTTGATTTTATTAGGGTATACAGAAGTATTTCAGCATGACAGAACAAGATTCATTGGCACAAGTTTTGACGGGGGTAGGAACAGTGATAGATAGACTTAACACAGTCATGAAACAACAAGGAATGGCAACTGAAATTGTTAAGTTTAGCGGACAGGCCAGAGATTTTAAGAAGTGGGTAACTTCCATAGAGAAATATGCATATTTGGTGTCAGCATCAGATGAAGAGAAAATGAAACTTGCTTATCAAGCAGCAACAGAACCGGTTTCAGATCATATCAGAAGAAAATTAGAGGCTAGAGTAGATGAGACATGGGAACAGTTCAAAGACGACCTGGCCCATAAGTACGCGGAAATAACGGACCCACAACATGCATTTTCGGTGTTAAGACAGTCTAAACAAAACACTGGAGAGACGGTACAATTGTTCAGCGATAGGTTGATTAACCTGGCTGAAGAAGCATTCTTAGGACAGAATGTACGAGGAGAAGAGGTGGAGAGGATGTTAGTCGGGATTTTTGTAGATGGCATAAAATCCGATGGACTGAAGTTTAAGCTGATGAGAGAAAACCCCGAGAGGTTATCACAAGCTGTAGATATTGCGGTACAAGAAGAAAATTTGAGACGTAGATTTAGATTGAGAACAGGACGAGAAATAGGAACTAGTCGAGAAGACAGGATTGAGGAGCCTATGGAGATAGGACAAACAAGGTTCGGATGGAATAGGAGAGGAAGTATACAGACGTTACAAGGTAGTAATAGAAATGCTTATGATGAAAGAAGACAAATGAGGTATCCTACAAGTGAGACAGTAGGTAACACAAATAACACAAATATAGTCTGTTGGTTTTGTGGTCAACGCGGACACGCGTTTCGCTTCTGTGGTAACAGGCGTGTCCAGTCGAATACACAAAGTAGAAATGGCAATAGCAGGTTGAATAGGAATGTTGAAGATAGACACAGAAATTTTACAGGTACAAGAACGCAGGAAAACCGGCGCCCTACCTATTAAATAGGACCTGTAGTAGGAGGGAAAATAACAAGGTCCCAAGATTTAAAGAATATGTTAATAACAGGTATAGTAGGACGAGTAGAGAATACTTTCAACTAGATGAAATCAAACAGTTTACAGAAAATAAAACAGATCCTAGCTCATGTATAATAGAAATAGGAAAATATAGAGTTCGTACATTAATTGATTCAGGAGCTCAGGTTAGTGTAATTAAAGAAAGTTTTTTATATAAAATAATGAGAAATTGTAGAATATTTAAGAGTCATAATAATCTTCACTCTGTTACAGGACAGAATTTACAAGTAATTGGACAAACAATGATCAATTTTAAATTAGGAGGGATCAACGTAAGACATCTTTTTCATGTAGTGAAAGATTTAAATAGAAATATGCTTATAGGAAGAGATTTTTTAATAAAAAATGGAGTAAGACTTTTCTTTGATTTACACAAATTAAAATTCAAGGACGTATATGTAGATATGGAAGAAGACATGCATATATCAGCACTAATAATAATAATAATGTTTTGCGTATCCTTTTACAGGACTTAGCTGTCAACAGCAGCATCTTTCAGCTGTCTGTTGATCTCTTGGCAAGATTACGCTCAGTAGTTTGCCATTGCTTTCTGAGCGGCCGGCTCAGTATCCGCAAGTCACGAGCGGGGGTCGAACCACCTCAGTTCTCGCTCCGCTGCGAGACTCTGCGTGATAAACGGGATTACAGAGAGAAAGTGTTGTAATCCCACAGCCAGAGAGACCGGCATATCAGCACTAGTTAGAGTTAAAATGTCTACGACGTTAAAACCACAGTCGGTTAATTTGATACAAGCAAAGGTAAAGAGAAACCCATATTATGTGGCAGGACACACAGTTAGAATCACTGAATTGCAAAAGGAAGTAATTGATGAGCCTGGTCTAGAAGTCCCGGATGGAATAATATCATTAGATAAACACTTAACCTTTCCAGTAATGATTATTAACAACACAGGTAGAGAAATTAGACTATACAGAGGATGTGTAATAGCCAAACTAGAACATAACATTAGTGACATATTAGTAACAGATAGAGTAAAAATGCCGGGAACAAACTATTCAGAAACTCCTAGTGAAAGAATTAATAACAGACGCAGACGCGGAAGAAAAGGGAACGTGCAGAAGGATGAATTGATCCATCCATTCAGAAGAAATATAGCCCAAATACATTCATTAGACAAAATGACAAGGGAACAAGAATTGTTGGCACAGTTAAAAGCTCCACCAGAAAATAAGAAAGTATTAGAACAACTTATAAAAGAAAATCAGGATGTATTTGCAATTAATGATTTAGAATTGGGAAGGACAAAAACAGTTACAATGGAAATAGATACGGGAGATCATCCACCAATTAGTTTAAAACCGTATAGAACTCCCTTAAGGAATAGAGAAATTGTTGAAAAGGCAATAGAAGATATGTTGAAAGCAGGAATAATAACAAGGTCGAAGTCAGAATGGTCATCTCCGATTGTAATTGTGACCACACCTGACGGTTCACATCGATTCTGCTGCGACTACAGGGCGTTGAACAAAATCACTAAGAATGTAGCGTACCCATTGCCGGTGATTGATGATATTTTGGGGTTGCTTAATGGCTCTACATTTTTCACAACACTAGACGCAAGATCAGGATTCTGGTGTATCCCGATGTCGGAAGATGCTCAAAAGAAAAGTGCTTTCTGTACTCATATGGGTTCTTACGAATTTTTACGAATGCCATTCGGGGTTCGAACGGCTCCATCTCACTACATGCTGTTAATAAATGAGGTATTAGAGGGTATGCAAAAGTTTGCATTGGCATACATAGACGACATTCTAATCTATACAGCAGGGGATGTGGATGATCACTTAAAACATGTAAGTTTAGTATTCGACAGATTAAGAATACATGATGTTAAATTGAAGCTTAGTAAATGCGAGTTTTTAAAAACAGAAACAAAATATTTGGGGTATATTATTAATAGAGACGGAATTAAACCAGACCAAGACAAGATAAAGGTTATTAAAGAGTTACTCCTCCAACTAACGTAAAAGACGTGCGTGCGTTTATTGGAACCTGTGGGTATTATAGGCGCTTTATTCCAGGGTTTTCAAAAATAGCAGAACCTATTACTAATTTAACGTGCAAATACGCTAGAGTTAAGTGGGATGATGAGTGTCAAAAAGCGTTCGAGTTTTTAAAAAACAGCTTAACAGTGGTACCACTATTGACGCATCCAGATTTTAATAAACAGCTAGTACTATATACAGATGCTTCCGATAATGCTATAGGAGCCTGTTTGGTTCAACCATATGAAGGAAAAGAATCTGGAATACCAGGGGTTAAAATGAAAGGCCAATTTATTTCTTGTCTCATAAACTTAGCAGGTCTTAGCGCAAATGGTCGACTATCGAGAAAGAGGCTTATGCTTTTCATTATGCTCTACAGAAACTTAACTACTATTTACATAACGCAAATTTGTTTATTAGAACCGACCACATGCCTTTAAAATCTCTGTTAGAAGCTCCAGTGCAGAACAGGAAAATACAGACGTGGGCATTGAATCTACAGGGATACAATACAAACATTGAATACATACCAGGTAGGATTAACACATGTGCTGATTTATTGTCTAGGATCCCGTATCCACAGTCATCAGGAGACACAGAAGATGAAGGTGAACCGGAGATAGACGACCGAAACTGGCAAGTAAATATATTAGATTCTGCCATAATAAATAGAGAAGAGTTTGAGAGTTTACCATCGGATCAAGAGTCTGAACCTAGAGCAGAAGACCCACATTTAGCACAATTTAATATGAAAGAAGAACAAGAATTAGATCCAAAAGTCTTACAAATAAAACAGAAATTAAAAGAAACGGAGGAGAATAAGTATAAGAAGAATTATTTAGTTTTGCAAGAGGATGAACAGTTATATTACATGAGTGAAAGAAACGAACAGCTAAGAAAATATATTCCAAAACATTTGGAAAGTGAAATTTTAAAAGCATATTATGATAAGAATGGTCATCTAGGTCGTGATAAGTTAGTGAAAGCACTCACGAATAAATATTATTGGCCAAATTTATTTAAAACTGCTTGCAAATATGTTGATACGTGTGAAAGATGCAGATTAAGGAATATGAAAACAATTAAGTGTCCTCTACAAGATACAGATATTCCTCAGTTTCCTATGCAAAAAGTTAGTTTAGATATATCAGGTCCTCACCCTAGAACATTGTCAGGGAATGTGTATCTGATTCATATAGTGGGCGTCTATAGTCTCTGGCCGGAAATCTATGCAATCCCAGATAAGAGCGCAGATACTATCATTAATATCTTTTTACAGGAATTCATACCAAGGTTTAGTTGCCCACAAAGTGTACTTACGGATAATGGTAAAGAATTTGTGAATAAAAAATTTGAAAAGTTATTAAAAGATTTGAATATAAAACATATAAAGACCTCATACTATAGACCTTCTTCAAATGCTAGGAACGAAAGACAACATAGGACATTGTACGATGTAATATCAAAGATTGTTGATGAACATGAAAAAGATTGGGATCTATTCTTAGGACCTGCACTCAGCGCTATACGTACAAATCAAAATGAGAGTACGGGGTTTTCACCATTCTATTTAATATACGTGAGAGAACCAATACTACCTATAGATAATCTGTTAAAACCAAGACGGAAATATATGGGGGAAGACTTTCAAGAGACCATCATACAAGAAATGCATAAAGCACACGTAAGATTAAAGAATAATATAATTAAAGCTAGAGAAAGACAGAAAAAGTACAAAAACGTGAATACAAAATTACAGGAGTTTAAAGTGGGTGATAGAGTTTATTACAAGAAGCATAGAAGGAACTCTAAGTTTGATGCTCGTTGGGTCCCAGGTTATTACGTTTTGGAAAAGCTAGGAAATGTATCGTATAGTATCAAGAACCAGATCACGGGACATGTGGCAAGTGCACACGTGGAACACTTAAGAAGAGATGAGGATGAGAAGGGAAATAATAATTATAATAATTATTATTATTCAGACACCGGATACTTAGATGAACAAGTCGTCAGAGGAGCTACAATAACCCCGGTTTTAGAAAAGATCCAGCACAAAATCAGTTAATAACAACTCCAGTTTGCGATGATACTCAAGAACAGACAATACCGAAAACGATAGAAGAAGAAAATGTGAATGAGGGTCATTATGATAGTATAGAATCTATGGAAGAGGAAATAGGTGCTCCATTTAAGAATACTAGACAAGCAACGAAAAGAAGAATGGATAAACAAAGAGAAAAAGAAGTAAAAAGACAGAGAAGAATCAGAGATTATTCAACAAGCGGTGAAGATATGCCTCTACTAGAAAGGTCCTTAAGAAATAATGATAGACAAATTAGATGGGATATTGAACGGAAGAAATTAGCGGCTGCTAGCGAGAGACACACAGATGAAGAAGAGGAAATGGATGAAAAGTCAGAATCAAATAGTAGTATGGAAGAAACTAATAAGTTATACGAAGAAGAAGATATTGGTGTGGAGATAGCACTTATTCAAAGAAACTTGGAGTTATTGAAGAAGTGGAAACGTAGGAAGTAAATGGATAGAAAATACTGCAGATAGCAAGATATAAGTTTCATGATTTAAAAAGGAAAGAGATACTTGATGAAGTATATGAGACAGTGGAAATGGAAAAGGCTTCTATTGATACTTTTCATAAATGGTCTTGAGGAGTAGTTAGGCATTAATATAACTAATATAGATGTAAATTCGAGTGAAGCATATATTTTTTTTTCTCTCTGTGATAAAATTGCTGATTGATTTTATGTTTCAACTTCTTGAGTTTTCTTAGATAGATAAGTTAGTCAATGGTACAGCAGGTAGATGTACTCTATAGTAAATAGACAAGTTTTTTTTTTTTTTGGTGCTAGAAATACCGTGGTTAATGGTAATGATTAAGAAGTTGCTACAAATGAAGGGGAAACAATTGGTGTGCCGAACCACAAGTTCTATTGGTAGATAGTACGGTCATTGTTGGTTAATGGCTTTTATTGAGAGAACAGATATTGTTTTAAGTTAGGAATTGGTCTGTAGGTAACAGATATATATATACTTGGCAGTGAGTTGTTTTGTGTTCTCGGTTATAAAAATAATGGAATGACTTGTGTGAATAGATATGTGTTACATTGGTTCGTATAGGAGGCCAATGTTGATGGGTCACTTTATGTAGTTAATTCTAAGTGAATTATATTTTTTTTGAAAACCTTCTCTTTAGCGAGAAGACAGTTGTTTTTGTTGAATTTGAGCTTTTAATGCCTCATATATAATATGTTTTTTTTTTTTGTTGCTTGATTTGGACCTGTAAAATGATTGTTATTATTTGATTTTAGAATAGGATTATTGTGTTCTTAGACTTTTGCGTACAAACTATTGGTCCGTAAAAGAGACCAGTAGTGTTAGGTCACACTAGAATATTTTCTTCTGATTTGACAGGATGCATGTTATATTATTTTAAAATGTGTTTTTCTTTGAATGAGTTGATATCTTTAGTTAATATGAGGGGAAACATAAATATGTAAAAAAAAAAAAAAAACTACTTGGGGGTATGATGTCCTGTTTTGATTTTATTTCGCTTCACTCATAATTTAAATAAGTTGTTTTGTGTGTTTGGTTACCTTGTTAGTAAATATGTTACAAATTTAATTAAGTAAGTTTAATTTTCAAATAGTTATGGTGTTGGCTAGAATAAAGAAAATACATGGGGCTTTATTTAAGACCCTTCGTTCCGAAAAGAGTTAATAAAACTACGGAGGGCTAATAGAGAGACACATTCTCTTTGTGAATATTAAGTTGCTGTGATAATCGGCATGAAGAGGTTCTTATGGATATGAAGTATTAGAAACATAGGTCGGGGATGGCTATGAGAAAGTAAAATAAGAGCTGCATTAAAGTCAGCATTATGTGAAGATATAAGGTTGGGTATATGAAAAAAAAAGAAGAAGGGGGGGGGAGGCTGTGAATGGCAGCATATAAGCTGGGATATATATAGATGGACAAGGAAGCAGATCATGGGATGTGAGGGGGCAAGATATAGGAGCTGTGAAAAATCAGCGTTAATCAAATTAAAAATGTTCATGGAATATGAACATTGGCTCGTGGTCGAAGATGAGATAAGTGAAATATAGACAAGGTTGTGGATGGCAATATAAATGTTGAATATATAAATGTTGAGAAAACTTATATCAACTTGATTTATAGGGAACAAAGATGTATTTCATAAGATTTATTTTTTTTTAAAAACTTTTTACCAAAGTTTTTTCGTTGGCAAGAGAGGTAAATGTGATTGTGTTGACTATTCATTCCTTTATGCTTTTCACTTGGTGCGCACCCCTTCTTTACTTTTTCTAACTACATTGTTTTCTGTCTATCCTGTGTTGTGAAAGAGTGAGGAATTTCATAATGTCAAGTGTACGATAACGATTTATACGAGCTGTTCTTATGATATATATATTTTGTAAAGGAACTTTAAAGAGCCAAGAACGAACGAGAAATGTATAGTGGTTTACTATATGGTAGGGGAAAGAAGTACGAATAGATTGTTGGTTTGGGGAAGATTAGAGGGGTTGTGGGAGGTAAGGAAAGAGAGGGAATAGAATAGAGGGATTAGGAGTAAAGACTTTTTAAGGGAAAAAGTCTTTCTGAAACATAGGAAGGTGTAGCAGAATGTATAGGTGGGCAAAGCTACAGCACGCTTGAGCATCAGGATGGAATGGAAAGAAAGATGCTCAAGTCGTGACGTAGCTTGTTGTTAGGGCAGTCAGTAAACATCTAGGACTAGAGGAGAGAAGTCACCATGATTATGGAATTGTAATAGGATTGTTGTAGTGGTCATCAATTTTAAATAAAACTCCATTTATATTCAACCAGCAGAACTCGTTAGTCCTCTCTGTGTGTGCTTTGTTACAGAGGTCCAGGTTTAAGTCCAACTGACCGGTGTAGGGAAATGAACCCACTATCCCGCCATCACCGCGCACGGGGCTTAAGCGAGAGCACGCTAAACCTCGCTGACACGCTGGCCTCTCATGGCAAACCTCGCGAACACGCCGACCTTTCATGGCAAACCTCGCTGACACACCGACTTCTCATGGCAAACTACGGAACGTGAAATTGCCGAAACATTCACAAAAAGCCTATAAATGCTGGGATTGATTGTGATGTCCTGCAATGAGCATGCGACTAACTTGTTTTGCGCTCATTCATGTAAACTCCACTGCTGGTCTGGTCTGTCATGGATGTACACGGGGTTGTTGCGTCGTGTTCGAATCATTTTATGTCTCGTTTCCGGCTCTCTGTGTGAGAGAGTGTTGAGGAAACTTTTGAGGCCACTAAGACAGTTCACAAATAAACACACATAGTATTGTTTTGGCGCTATAGAAGGAGAAGAAGGAAGTAGAAACTAAAGGCTCACTAGACAACATAAAATTTGAAAGCTATAGTTACCGACAGGGATTCGAACCTGTCATCTCCAAATGACGACGGCGCCTCGACGCAGGAACATGTGTACTTCGACGCATGACCAACTAGAATACTCTTTTTAAAAAAATCTCTTCATTAGCCAGGTCTGTCATACAGATGAACCTACAACTATGCAATACGGACATAATTCGTATCAAGCTATTGAGATAGCACTACAGGTCTCATAATGTTATATCAAACCAGCATAGATCAAATAACAATCTCACAAACATGGACCAGTTGTTCTGGACCAAGAATGTAGTGACATCGTGCGCATGATTCGGACTTTTTGACTGCCTGACTGTAACGTGAGTGGGGTGAATGTAAGAGTTGAGAATCTAGTGGAGTAATCAAGGGTACAGGGGTCAGAGAAGAAGTATGTGGATGTTGGGTCAGAAAGGTGGAGTAAGGAATCCCAAAACAATGGTTGGCCCCAAACACAATGGAAGGTTATATCACTGAGATGTCGGTCTGGGTCACCAGGGCACAGAGAAGAACGTGCTAGGAGACGAAGAGACAAGGAAACCCAGAAATGTAATGTTGGAGGAATTTAGAATGGGGTTTAATGGGTTAAATGGTGTCTTTTGGGAGGTCCTGGGAAGAGTGAATAAAGACAGAAGTCTGGGCAGATTCAGGATCAGTTGAGTTTGAGCTGAGTGAGGGAAGCCAGCCAAGACAGTGGCTTTCAGCAACAATTGAGTTTTGGCTGAGTGAGGGAAACCAGTCAAGACAGTGGAATTCAGTGACAGTTGAGTCTGGGGCTAGGTGAGGGAGCATTAGCCCGACAGTGATGCTCTGAGGCTTATTCGGTGTGTGGGCTACGTTAAGGAAACTAGCCAGTTATTCGGTGTTTGGGCTACGTTAAGGAAACTAGCCAGTTATTCGGTGTTTGGGCTACGTTAAGGAAACTAGCCAGTTATTCGGTGTTTGGGCTATGTTAAGGAAACTAGATAGTTATTCGGTGTCTGGGCTTAGGAGGGAAACTAAGCCAGTCATTCATTTGAGTTCGGAAACGGGAAGATTCCGATGCAAGTAAGTATATCACAAGGCTGATCGGAGACAGTATTGTTTATTTACCTATACTAATATGGTTTCTGGAAATGATGTCATGTTTTCATCA
This sequence comes from Cepaea hortensis, assembly GCA_963921405.1. Classification (NCBI taxonomy): domain Eukaryota; kingdom Metazoa; phylum Mollusca; class Gastropoda; order Stylommatophora; family Helicidae; genus Cepaea; species Cepaea hortensis. The sequence continues at coordinate 97,626,046 of OY992876.1, read as the reverse complement.
TGTCTCTTCGTAATCAATAAAGTTATGTGTGCGAAAACAGTGTTACCCAGTGTCTATAGCTGTTCATAAGTATTCCTGCAGAGTGTTCATGCAGACATACCACTAGACACAACCACAGCCACTTTTGTCTGTCAATAACCTTGTAACACTGACCCCCCCCCCCCACCCCCCACCCCCGCAGTCTATCTGCAAGGCGACAGGCGTGTTTCTCTCTTGGTCTGTCTCCTATCTCTTGACCTGTCCGACATAGTCGGCATAGTTCTTGGGGTCATTGGAACACGCAAGCCCCTCTACCACGACAAAGTGGAGACACTTCAGAGGAGCCTCGACTTATTTAATTAGCTTTTCGCGGTTTCACAGTGAGACAATGTGAACTTAGACATGCATGGCTTAATCTTTGAGATAAGCATATGACTACTGGCAGGATCAACCAGATATCTATCTCACAGACGGACTATTCACGCACACGCAGGCAAAGAGAGTAGCAATCGCCAAGCGCACTCCTTGGTACCCGGTGATACATGCAAAACCACTGGGCGCCTACCGACGAGCTTCCAAGCTACGTCAGTCAGGACTGACCGAAAAGCTATGCCAGCTTATTGACTGCAGGCCTACTGTGTCGAGAGACATATGGCTTCACGCTTCGGTCACATTTTCAAAACCATCCATATATGCCCCGATAACTTGCGTCGGCTGGGAAGATCCCGATTGGGTGCACCTCACACAGCAATCCGAGACAACGAACTACAAACGCGGGACTGATCTTGCGAACCAGACCAGACCACAAAGTGAGTGAGCATGAGAGTGTGTGTTTAAGTATGAGGGGTGAGTATATGGGTGTGTGTGTGTGAGAGAGTGTCAGTGTTAATGTGTGAGAATGCGAATGTGTAAAGATGTTAGTGGGTGAGTTTGTGAGTGTTTGCGAGTCTAAATGTGTGAGAGTGTGAGTGAATTGGTCTGTGAGAGTATGAGTCTGTGAGAGCATGAATGTGTGAGGGTGTGAATGTGTGAGAGTGTGTGTGAGTGTGTGAATGTAAGAGTGTGATAGCTGGAGAGTTTGAGAGAATAGGATTGTGCGTGAGAGAGTAATAGTGTGAGAGTGAATGTGTGATAGAGTGATAATGTGAGAGCGTCAGTGTGTGAGAGTGGAAATGCGAGAGGATAATATTGAGATAGTGAAACTCTGAAAATATGATAATATTAGAGTGTGAGAGAGGGATGTGTGTGTGCGAGAGAATGCGAGTAAAAGAAAACACGAGTATGTGAGTGCGAGAGACTAATAACGTGAGATTATGACAATATTATGGGTGTGATTGATAGAGTGGCAAACAATTATAGAACAAAAAACAAACAAAAAAACGAAAACGGACAGAATTCAGAAAGCTCGCAATACTTCTTCTTTCATTTTAACCCCACAGAGCATCAACAGGCATTACGCAATTATCCTCTGTGTCTTAGCCTTGTTCACAGCACTTATTTGACTTATTTTGTCTCCACGTTAAAACTACTCATGAAGTCAACAACATGCACCAACGAGGAAACTCCAACAAGAAACAACACCAAAGGTAAAGAACGTAATCTAAGATACTAGTTTGCCATCTTGGATTCATTTCGGCAGTGTAAATTCAGAATCGGCACAGTAATTGCGCTGAAACGGATCCCTCGCGCACGTGCATGCACTCGCCGTTCTCTCGCCATTCTTCCCATCTGTCCATAAGCTCCTCGTCTTATATTTCGTCAGCTACGCCAATCCCTGACTCGCGCTTTTTCTCCTGTGTTATTCAAGTCTGGTGCATTCCGCGAAGCCTTTGGCGAGTTCTTTATTGAGTGCATTTGCCGAGTTAGCTTGTGGGTGCGTGTGGGGTGGATCCTGGGTATTTGAGGATTAATTCCACTATTAGATGTGAAGGTAGAGCCTGAAGCGAAACATCTGTAAGAATGTTGAATCCTACATCAGATTCCAGAAATGATGAAGAGGATTTTTATTTTCGGGAAATTAATCTTTTAGTATTATTATTATTTCATTGTAAATACAGAGATTCTGCGAATATAAGAAAAGGACGTGATTGTGAAAATAAACCTCGCTTTTGTGAGTCGTAGGAAGATGGTTTCATTATAGTATCTTAATAATCATTAATTGCAACAATAATAACAGTTACTACTACTACTACTACTACTACTACTACTACTACTACTACTACTACTACTACTACTACTACTACTACTACTACTACTACTACTACTACTACTACTACTACTACTATTGCTACTGCTATTACTACTACTACTACTCTTCCTATTACTACTACTACTACTACTACTAGTACTACTACTACTACTGCTACTACTACTACTACTACTACTACTATTATTATTGCTACTGCTACTACTACTACTACTACTACTACTACTACTACTACTACTACTACTACTACTACTACTATAACTGATGCAGCTAATACTACTACTAGTTCCTCCTCTTCCTTTTCTTCAACAATATTTTCTAATTCTATCAATATAAAGCTACAAGCCATTTCTACACAGGCATTACAAAAAATTAGTTTCTTAATAACTATCTGTTTCTAAAAAAAGTATTTTTGGAAGGGATCATCTACAAAAGTCCCATTAACCACATAATGCGTGCCATGTGTTCTTCCTCCTCTCCACCACCAAGTACACTACCCTTAATAACTGTCGTTACCGAGTGGGCCTGCGAGAGAAAACAGTATTTAAAAAAAAAAAAAAACACTCACAATAATAATAAAACTACCAATAGCCACACGATGCTTAGCCCGGTACACAATGAGTTAATCAGCAATTTACAAAACATAACAAGAATGAATGAGACACAGCAGTACGACATCCTTGACTTTACTCCCCCCCCCCCTCCTCCTCCCCTCGCCTCCCCCATCCCTCTTCCTTCCCACTTACCAAGAATTTAAATGATTCGGTACACATCTAACGAACTTATATTGAAGCTTATACAACAACAGTGAATGTAACGTAATAACAAACGAAGGACACTCAGAACCCTTCACCATAAGCTCCGGAGTACGACAAGGTTGGGTCCTGTCCCCCCTCTTGTTCATAACGTATATAGACAGCATATGCAAAGAAAACAGCCAAACAGAGACCGTAACAACTCCGCATGAAGAACAGAACACAGAATAAGAACGAATGGCAAATTAAATCATTAAAGAACTCCCATTTGAGGACGATCAAGCAGTAATTATAAAATCAGAAGCAGAATTACAAGACCAAATGAATAGTGTAAACTAAGTGTGTAAGGAACATAACATGAAAATTAGCATCAGTAAAACAGAGGTAATGACTATACCTAAAGAATAAAACAACAACACAGATGCATCTATAAGAACACCCCCTGAAACAAGTAAAGAGCTGCAAGTACTTATGAAGTACTGTATATCTTCAAATGGCAAATCAGAAGACGAGATCGAAAATAGATGCAATAAGGCAAATCAATTCATTGAACAATTGGCACCAATACTAAAGAACAAACAAGTATCAATAGTTAATAAGAAAGCACTCTACAGCGCAATCTACCTACCAACGCAATTTTACCAATGTTACACCTGGACAATTACAGAAACATAGAAATGAAAAACTTCAACAGAAATGAGATTCCTGTGAAGAATACTAAGTGCATCCAGAATAGAGAAAATGTGCAATGAAGAAATCAGGACTGGGGGTTATAGCAGGGCTAGATTTCATTAGAAAACAGCAAGTTAAATGGTTTGACCATATAACTAGATTACCAACTAATAGTATACCACAACAAGCAATTATGTACAGACCAAATGAAAGTAGAAGAAGAGACCGACCACCATGGACAGAGGGAATAGCAGAGACCACGAGAATCTCGAGATATGAAGCCAACAACAGGCACTCTCCTGTTGTTTATGCTTCACCTCGACGCCGCAAGGTACAAGAGGAACAAAATGAAATGGGATGAGGTGAGTGCCAAATAAAAAGTAGGTTTACACCCAACATGGTACACAATCTAATGAACAATTATTATAATGTCAATTTCCGTTCATTTGGCATTTAAATTGCGGAAGATACGGCGAAACAAAACACATAACACTATGGCCATAGTATGGCGATATATCTTTCTTCTTTTCAAATGGGAAGTAACATTTGGCTCACTGAATCAGTTAATATCAATCGCATCAGCATCTTAAAAGCTACACTCATCACCGACTGAGCATGCGCGACCCGCGCGTGCAGACACCGACACCCGACATGGCGGTCACTCCATAGTAGCGTACAAAAAGAAAGTGTCGGGAAAAGCGGCCATAAGAAAAACAGTGGTCAGCGATCCAGATTGTTGTGATAAGGTCCCGATGTCCAGCTTTCTAGGGACTGCCCGGGAGAGCTTCTAAATATTGTATGAATGTTGATCGATGCCACATTCGCAGAAGTATCCCCATAATCGAATTTGGCGCGGCCTACATCTAATTAATTTAGAGCGGTTCCCGAAAGGACTTATCCAAACAAATATGGCGCTTACCCGTGCTGGTAAAATATTGGTAGCTTCCCTTTGGGTCGTTGAGACTTTGTCGTGGGTAAGAAAGCTTGTGGGGTTCTTAGGGTAGGGGATTATGTGTAAAAAAGCTTGTGGGGATGTTAGGGTAGAGGGTTAGGTGCGTGCCTATCACTTGGTTCAGAACTTGTGGCTCTGGAATGGTCTAATGAAAGCATTCACGCTTTTATTCATTCCTTAATTCATTCATTCATTCATTCATTCATTCATTCATTCATTCATTCATTCATTCATTCATTCATTCAGTTGTTCGTTCACTCTGTCGTTCACTCTTTCATTCACCCATTCACGCATACATTCATGCACCAATTCATTCAATCATCTTTATTTTGCTTTCGTATCCCTTACATGACGTTGCAGTCTACATCAGCATTCTCAGCTACCGCTGGTGTACTAAGCAATGTTACTCTCAGTAGTTTGCCATTGCTTTCTGAGCGACCGGCTCACATACCCCGTAAGTTACCAACGCGGTGAGAACCGCTACTGATTCTCCCGCAAGTTACGTTACTCACAAGAATATACGGGATTACGGAGAAAGACGTCATTCATTCATTCATTCATTCATTCATATACTCATTAATTAATTAATTAATTAATTCGTTCATTTGTTCGTTCACTCATTCGTTCATCTACTATTTCATTCATCTCGTTGTAGCAGCTAGCAACGGCCGCTGTAGTAGTCGCGTCCAGGTTGGCCGAGGCTGGAAGTACACTTGTACCATCAGGGAGATGCTGTCATCACGTGATGTAAAACCGGACCTCTGGTGTCTTTAACTTTCAGGGTTTCCAATCTCTGCTCTCTTCATTATGACAAGACAAAAACTGGAACATGTGACTACCGGAAAGATTTGTGAAAAGAGAGATAGAAGAAGACAGCCGAGCAAATTCTTGACAGTTTGGTGTCATTGTGCCATGGTCCTATTGATACAGGTTGGGGACATGGCATGAGACCTATTAAGCGCGGTCGACAGAAGGAGGCCGTGCGATATGACCTATCACGACATTGTTCACAAACACGTGATGATGATTGTCTCTTTTAATGACGACCTCTTTTCTTTATCTCGTAAGAATACAAATCGATATCGGTGTATTTATTTCTGACCCTTTCCTCTAACCCTATTTCTGACCATCTCCCTCTAAGCCTATTTCTGACCCTCTCTCTTTAACCCTATTTCTCACCTTCTTCCTCTAACCCTATGTCTGGCCCTATTCCTCAAGCCCTATTTCTGACCTTTTCCTCTAACCCTATCTCTGACTTTGTTCATCTAACCCTATTTCTGACCCTCTTCCATGACCAAGAGGGTAACACGCGGATTCATATTAATGGCTATTCGTTAGTTTTTGTGCCCTCTCTGTGGCCTGGGGATATTTAACTCGTTTTACAATTCCAGGACATACCAACTGGCATGATTAAGGAGGGATGGGGGGGGGGGAGAGATGAAGCGGAAGGCAGAGAGTTAAATATCTAGATAGCTCGGCCACGTGGCATGGTCGAGACAAGAACACTGAGCTGATCCAGATTCCGGGGATCGTGTGAGATGGCGAAACAGGACTGTCCACGCTTATCGGCAAGGCACATGATGATGATGATAAAGCATTGATGTTTAACTGCTTCACTGCCAAAGGATAAAATATCGCCAAATGTCACTTCCCCTTTGAACTGAAGGACGATATATCGCCATACTAGAGTCATCATATTATTTGTTTTGTTTCGCGGTATCCTCCGCAATTTCAATGCTCAGTGAACGGAAATTCCCATTATAATACTTGTTCATTTGATTGTGTTGCACGCTTGGTCCAAACCTACTCCTTGTTTGGCGCTGTAACAGCTGAGAACTCATGGAATCTGTTCATTGGTTTGTAAAATATTCACGATTTGCATCCGTATGTTGTCACAGCAATCTCCCATACTCTTATCATTCGGACTTTTTAGACCAATGTATTCCCTTAGTTAATGTAAACACAGAAGCCACAATCAATATGTTGCACGATTTATTGCCTGGCATATTTCGCTGCCTCTCGTCATGTGCATATTGCAGAGTTATATTTTATATGAAGTGAAATAATGAATCAAATTCTACCTGAAATAATTAAAACACATAGTTCCTGAGATTAATCACCTGTGGAGCAATTATCACTATGTGTTTTAATTGATTAATTGCCATGGGATGACTGATCGTCTTAAGCTACTTTCGATATCTGTCATTGGCTTATATACATACATTTTCTTGTGCAACGGCTCTGTGACGAAAGAGGTTACGGGCGCAGTTCGTAATCCCGCATATCCGCGTTAAAATCACAACTGTGGGCGATTTGGCAAATGGTATGGGTGCCGGTCATTCAGAAAGCCATGGCAAACTACAGAAAGTAAACTTGCCAAGGAATCACGAACAGAAAAAACATGCTGGGGTTGACTGCTAAGTACTGTAAAGGCCATGCAACTAACTTTTCTAAATGTGATATATAATACATGTCAGCTACCATATTAACAACTCTTTAAGTCATAGCTGTGACACACATCCACTTCACATTTTACGCCATCCATTTTTGTTTGGTCTAAGCCTACTTTGGTCTATTTTTGTTTGGTACTGTGGAATCTCCGTGCTAAAGTGGTCAAGCCGTCTGACTCAGATTCCAAATGTTGTGGGTTTGATTCCGGACCACATTCTTCGGCTCACGAGTGCATTTTTTTCTGAGACCCCTGGGGGTTGTCACTGGCGCTACTGATTTTGTGTTTTATGCGACGCTTTCAGCAGTTCGCTGCAGAAAGAGACCGAGCCATATGAGATAAAAACCAGGTGCAATGAAGTCGACCCTGTCGACTATTAAGCGACGTTTTGTTTGGGCACTGAAACTGTTAAGTATTTCAGCCATTATTAATTTGTTCACTACAAACGATATATAACCCTGCAGTATGCGCGTAACGAGATGCGACGAAATATGCCAGGCAATAAATCATGCAGTCTTTTGTTTGTGACTTCTGTATTTGAATTCTGGCTTTTGTTGTGTTATCAATTCCAGAAACATAAATGTATACAACGCTTCCGTTTTTGTAGAGCAATATTTTTTTCCCCTTTTTAATTTATGTCATCAAATGCCCATCGTCCATTAGCGCGGAAGCTAGACATGTCGATTAAATAGTCCCCTTTCATTGGCCAGAGAGACAGCCAATGAAAACCAACATGCATTGACTCGTCCTTAGTCATTGAACGGCCAATCAGTGAAAGCAATCAAAACCTGCAGCTAATCGCTAGGCAGAAACATACTCCTTTTCCATTTTGGTCGGAATAATACCACTATCAAAGACCAAATGACAGGGCTCTGACGTCGTGCAGTACAGAGATATTATGTTTTCTAATCCATTGCCTGACCACAACAGCCTAGCCAATCATCGCGTTGTTTATTTTTGATTACGCTATGTGACATTTCTATTGCCTATCACGGAATAAGCTTTATCTAAGGTCAAAGGTCTAAGGTAAAAGGGTTAGGACGCTAACCTAGAAAGTTGTGCCAAGATTGCAAGCGAAGATGTTGATCATTATATTTAACAGATTCAGTGCTTTAAAAAAAAGTAGATTTAGACCTAACAAAAATGGATGGAGGAAAATAGAACAATGTGTCAGGGCTATGACTTAAAAGTTGTTACTTCGCACGCACAATTCAGTCCAGCACTATCAGTAGTGTGTATGGACTACACTTGAAATCAAAGCGAGTGATCGCAAAAGAAAAAACAAACAAAACAAAAATATAGTAGCACAAATTTTGTATTATATATCAAATTTAAAGGGGTGGCTTAAGGAAAAGGAGTATGTTTCTGCCTAGCGATTAGCTGCAAATTTTGATTGCTTTCACTGATTGGCCGTTCAATGACTAAGGACGTCAGGTCTTTGTCAGATATGACTGAGCTACCGAATGACAGTAGACGGTACTCCCTGCTTTCTGTCAGCACCGAATGTTGGGCGGCGCTTACCAAACACCTCATATTGTGCCAACGGCTTCGAGCGGAAGAGCGCAATTGGGAGGGTACAAGCCTTACCCTAGTGCGAGGAAATGCAACCTAAAGACAAAATGTCATGGCAGGGCAGACCAGGCCCTAAGCCTTGGTTGGTAGCTGGTCTGGGATCGAAGATCCGACAAGCGGACAGCTAGAGCATTGCTTTGCTGATCCGACAGCTTCTGCAGGTTGTCTTATTCCAGATGTATTGGTGTTATATTTCCTCTGGAGTGAACTAGGCAGGCCGAGAGGGGGATCATGCTGCATGGGCAACACATGGTCTCTATATTTTAGCCCAGGTTTTGTGCTATGGAGAGGTCTCTGGTCTTAACCGGTCTCGGAATCAAAGCGAGGGGTAGCAGTTACGGGTTATAAGTCCTAGTCAATTTGCGTGCACATGGGGCGCTACGGGTTGCCTCTGACGGTGGGAGACAACTGCAGGTGTCACTGATCAGCTACCGCCCGCCTTAAGCTGGGCATCCCCCGGCCAATTGGGTGCTGATCCGCCACAGACTACCTGCTTCAATGTGTACTTGGGGCTAGGACAAAATCTGAATAGCAGGCTGTTAAACCAATGCACCTGGCACTAATTTAAAAAAAAAGAATAGAAACCTCAAGCTACGGCTTGCAACCTGGAATATAAGAACCACGTGTCCAGGATTTTCCACTGGTTTCACGAATATTGATGGTGTGCGATACACGGTTGTGATTGATGCCAAACTCAATCGCCCTAACATTGATATTGCTGGTCTGCAGGAGACTCGCCTCGCTGAGGAAGGGTCACTCCGGGAAAACAATTACACCTTTTTTTGGAAGGGTAGAGGGCAGGTACAAAAAAGGCAACACGGTGTGAGCTTTGCAGTGAAGAATTAGCTACTGGGAATGATTGAAATCCCAGCTGGAGGTACTGAAAGTCTATTTACCCTGCGCTTGGTAACTTCTTTTGTATTTGCCACCATTATCACTGCATATGCCCGATACTTGCTTCCTCTGATGGTGTGAAGGATTCGTTCTATGAGGAACTAGACTCTGTGATCAAGGCAGTTCCAAAATCCGATTATATTTATATGCTCGGTGATTTCAATGATCGTGTGGGCAAGGACAGGAGTTCATGGCCAGTGTGCCTTGGAAAATACAACATCGGTGGCATGAATGAAAATGGGCAAATGTTGTTGGAGCATTGCACCAGAAATGACCTATGTATTACAACTCCGTCTTTAAAACAAAAGAGCTGTATAAGGTCACATGACAACATCCAAGATCCGGCCATTGGCATAAGCTGGACTTCATCATCACACAGAGACAACATCTGAACCCAACATCTTTAACTCGAAGTTACCACAGTGCTGACTGTGATACGGATCATTCTTTGGTTGTTACAAGAGTTAGACTGAAACAAAAGAGAATCTACACAGCTAAACACAAATCTAGCCCCATGATTAATGTTAGTAACACCCACAATCCTGATAAGTGCTTTGAGTTATAATAACAACATGAAGACGCTTTCACTGATACATCAGAAATTTGTACAGTAAGTGAAAAGTGGGGTAAACTTAAGGAAACACTTTATAAAACAGCGGTAGAGGTTTACGGCACTGTGGATCATAAGAAGCATGACTGGTATGCGGAAAAAAGCCAGACACTGCAGCCCTTGATTAATAAAAAGAAGAAAGCTCTCTTAAGAAACAAAGAAAGAACAACGCGTAAAACTCTCAGTTAGCTGAAGCAAGCCAGGAAGGATGTGCAAAAGACTGCCAGGCAGTGTGCAAATGACTATTGGATCAAATTATGTGAGTCCATTCAAAATGCAAGTGATAAAGGAACCATCAGAAGCATGTATGAAGGGATTAACAAAACAGCCCGAGGTCCAATGATTAAAAGAAGTTAACCACTGAAAACCTTGACTGGAGAAATCATCACTGATAAGAAACAACAGATGGACAGATGGGTAGAGCACTATATGGAGCTTTACTCAAGTGAAGCCAAATTAGCGGATGATGCCCTCAACGCCATAGAGGGCCTGCC
>OY992876.1:97552963-97610463 GCA_963921405.1 Cepaea hortensis | reverse complement strand
TCTTCTATCAACTTGTCAATTTGATATTTCTTGCTTTTTGGCGTCTGTTTTACAAGAGACAACAATTATAGCTAGAAAAACGTTTCTGAAAATGGTATGTTTTTCATTCGGAGCCATATCTTTATTGCTCCCTTTGTGCTCGATGCTGTAGGTATTTTGTCTTCTTGGGCAACAACATTGATATCATGCATTGTCCATAATTAGACACGGCGGTCTATCTAGGGATGGAAGCACAGTATTCTCGAGCCAGTCTCTAAATACATTACCATTCACCTTATTGTGATAATCCCTATTGTCTGTATGCTTTGATACGAAAACGAGCCCAGCATTCCGTTATAAGCCATTATGCGTATTACCAGCATGGGCCACGACCAAAAGCTGTCCTATACTACTGGGCACATATCGCTTTATCTGTGCATCCACTGATGTGCATATCACTTGTGTGGTGCGCATTGATCCACATTTCATCCAAATACACTATGTCATAATTTTCTTTGCGCATTTCACTTATTTCACGTAGGTATCTGCTTTTCGTGGCTCCTAAATGCGGTTGCTCGCAAAGAATATTTCTACCTCCCTTGTACTTTCTAAAAGTGAAGATAATGTCCTTATAATTTTCCACAAAGTTGTTTTTGATAGCTCTATGTTATTGTTCTTTCTCATTTAAACCCTAAGTTTTCTTACAGTCACTGTTTCTTTGGCATCCAGCATTTTTATAATGCTGGATAATCCGGGATATAAAATCCAAAATTTTATAATTTTCGGAGTCTCCGTGGCGAAGTGGTCAAGCCTTTTGACTCGGGCTCCAAAGGTTGTGGGTTCGATTCCGGGCTGCATCCTTCGGTTCACGAGTTAAATTTTTCGGAGACTCCTGTGGTTTGTCGCTAGAGCTGCGGAGTTCGTGCTTTGTGTGATGCTTTCAGCGCTGCGGAAAGAGATCGAGCCATATGGGATAGAACCCGGTGCAACGAAGTCGCATCCTTGTCAAAGCTGTCTACAATAACCTTTCTACTTACCGTTTAATTATTGCGTAGTGGTTTAATTCCAGATTCTTGCACCCATCGACGAAATGACCGTTTACTCAAACCCAATGCATGCACTGTTCTTTTTTTTGGAATTTGTAATAGTATAAAACTGTTTCCTGCGATCAGCTTCTTAACAAAAATATGTGTACAACTTCATAGCGATACTTTGAAGTGTATACACAATTTCGTATTCAATCCCATTGAAACATATTCACACATTTCAATGTTAGCGATAAGTGGTAAGATTTAAAAAAAAAAAAAAAAAACAATAATCAGGTTTTATGAAATAACCCACATTTTGACGACTCCTCTGAACTCTCCCAGTTTAAACAGTGCGGTGTTCTTGGCATAAGTCCAATCCCGTGAAACACGTAGAATAGTCAGCATTGAACGCTGATTGTCTGGCTACGGTGTAATACATTTAAAATTATGAACTTAATCTCTGACCCGTAAATTATATACCGCATATAAACAAACATTGAAATCTCCAGAACAAAAATGTTGTTTTTTTTTTTTTTTGGGTGGACATGATAAGGTTATATGCTAAATCTCATAATTTTCCCTCAGTTGGTTACTGAGATATAGATTTGTATATGGAGGCAAACAAATATGAATGCACTATAATTAGTTACTTGTTTAAACACGAGAAGATATTTCAGACTGTTCAATGTTACTCCATAAAATACCAAACAGAGATCAAGAAGAGACTAGGAAGGGCCAAAATAATTTTAACAGGGCAAAATAGTATTATCTAGACAAACGAAATAGCACCATAGGTCTCAAAATGTTATATATACGCTATTATAGGTCAAATAATTATCACACAAACATTTGGGAACACAATGTCGTGTCCAGTAAATTAACGAACATTTAAAAACGCGAAATGATTGGTCGTTTCCAATGTTGTCGTATTAGAAGACAGACAGACAGACAGACAGACAGACAGACAGACAGACAGACAGACAGACAGACAGACAGACAGACAGACAGACAGACAGACAGACAGACAGACAGACAGACAGACAGACAGACAGACAGACAGACAGACAGACAGACAGACAGACAGACAGACAGACAGACAGACAGACAGACAGACAGACAGACAGACAGACAGACAGACAGACAGACAGACAGACAGACAGACGGACGGACGGACGGACAGACGGACGGACGGACGGACGGACGGACGGACGGACGGACGGACGGACGGACGGACGGACGGACGGACGGACGGACGGACGGACGGACGGACGGACGGACGGACGGACGGACGGACGGACGGACGGACGGACGGACGGACGGACAGACAGACAGACAGACAGACAGGTTGCTAAAACAAAAAAACAAAAGAGTACGCAAGAAAAATAATGTAGAAAAAAAAAAACAATAAAACGCAAACACAACGATGAAGACAAACCACGGAGGCATAGACACCAATGCACGAACCACTGAGAGATAAGGAAAGAGGTGAAAAGGCGGGACATAAAATGACAGCAACGATACCGCCGACACTCCTGTTGCAATAATGCAATACGACAACATGCCGGCAGTCCCCCACGCGGCTTTTATTTCACACTTTTATTTGGTCATAAACGGACAGTTGAACAAATGCGGCTTCTGATGATCAGATATTCCTGCTGTGCAAGCTCTGTAGGCAGGGTCTCCAGTTACGATGCAGTGGAATGTGATATAGTTGAGGAGCCGTTTCTTGATTCCCCAAGGAAGGTGTGTTAGATAGTAATTGCGTAATTTCACAAGACAACCTAACAGAGAATGATCTCCCCTGCTTTAAAACAGTACAAAGTAATCCGCTGAAAATCTCATTACGATGTATTGAGAACGTAGTTCATAAATAAACACGCGTGTATTGTCTGGCGCTCATAGAAGTAGGGGAAAGAATTAGAGACCGGGGGACGCATTAGAGGACATACACATTTAACTGATTCAGTGCCAAAGGATAATATATCACCAAATGTGACCTCTCATTTGGACAGAAGGACTATATATCGCCATACTTGGGTCATCGTGTTATTTGTTTTGTTCCATCGTATCTTCCGCAATTTCAATGTTCGGTGATGGAAATTTACATTATAATACTTGTTCATTTGATTGTGAACCATGTTTGGTCCAAACTTACTTTTTGTTTGGCATTGAATCAGTTAAAGCTGTAGTTACGGACATGGATTCTAGCCTGTCACCTCCAAATGACGACAGCGCCTCGCTCCTTTGAAGAATGACTAACTAGAAACTAACTGGACACCAACTAGACACCCAAATAGACACCAACTAACCACCAGCTAGACATCAACTAAACACCTAACTAGACACCCAACTAGACACCCAACTAGACACCCAACTAGACACACAAATAAACACTAACTAGACACCAACAAGACCAGCAACTAAACATCAACTAGACACCCAACTAAACACCAACTAGACACCCAACTAGACACCAACTAGACCAACAACTATACACCCAAATAGACACTAACTAGACCAACAACTCGACACCCAACTAAACACTAACTACACCAACAACTAGCCGCCAAATTGATCAACAACTAGACTAACAACAAGACACCAAACATACCAACAACTAGACACCCATTTAGACACCCACCTAGGCACACAACTAGACCAACAGCTAGACACCCAACTAGAGACCTATCTAGACACCGCTAGATGTCTAGTCGCATGTACACTTGCCTTTCATCGAAATACACTTGTTCCTGCAGCGAGCAGTGTTGCCATCTCCCTTTGATGAAAAAGCACCAAAATCGACCCAAAAAAGCACTAAAAAGCACCACAATTTGTTTAGGAAGCACCAAAAAAAAAAGCACCAACTGTTTTTATTACAAATGTAACAAGGTAGAACAGTATAATTTATTATTATCACTTCCTATTACAATGAAGTTTATTCCAGATCCGCCAAATCCCAATCAGAACTACTTTCGAGCCAAAAAAGCACCAAATTGCAATACTATTTTTTGGGAAATCACTAAAAGAAGCACTGGTGGCATTCATTCAAAATGTTATAAAGTAGTTATAATTTATTATTATCACTGCATATTAGAATGAAGTTTATTCCAGATCTGCCAAACCCCAGTCAAACAACTCCTCTTCAGTTTCTGTAGCTATTTCCTGCTATGTTTGCTCCTGCGATGATGAGGATGAGGATGATTGAAAGAAACATGCATTTGCCTCCTGTGCTCCAATTTTTCGCAGAATATCCTTAGGCAGTTTATAATCATGACAGCATTTGCCATATCTTTTCATTCCATATCTAATAGTCAAAACAGCTGTCAAACTCTTGATGCTCAGTCTGTTCCGCAATTTTGATTTTATAACTCCCATCTGACTGAAAATACGCTCCACGTCCGCATTAGAATGAGGTAAAATGAGCATAGTTAAAGCTAAATCTGTAAGATCTTGGAAAGGATTTTCACAGGTGGCATCCCTGTATGAGGCTATTTCTGCCCACAGTCCAAGTGTGTCAGAGGTCTGTGTCCACTGCATATGATGAAGTTTTCTCCACTGGAAATCGATGCGGGTGAGAGTAGCTGCATCTTCTACAAACATTTTAGCAAGGATCCAATATACAGGACTTCATTGGCTGTAGACATTCACTTCCACTAAGACATGACATGGACTGTAACACTCGAACGTTATCGGGTGTACGTAAACGCAGTTGTGTCAATAGCTCTATTAAAAACTGGATGCACCTTCCACGAATTTCTTTCTCATTCGGGAAACTTATAGTCTGCCATTTCTTTCTCAAACTCATAACCTAGATTGGGATTAGGATCTAAATAATCTTGAATAGCATCATTTTCTGTTATTTTTTCCCCAGGAATAGCAATCTTTGAACTGATAGAATCAATGAGCTGGACAAGATCGCTAAATAGTTTTGTTGGATCCTGTATATCTGATTCGAATTTCTTATTCACACTTTGAACTTCTCCGAGAATATGCTTGAGAAATATGAGATACACATAGTTTTTCATGTCGCTAAACATAGAATTTAGAAGTTCTGCTGTATAACAGCGCTCGTTGAGTTTTGCTACATCAAAATGAGTTCTGAGCTCGACCCACTGCTGCAATATTCTGACAATGGCAGATTGAATGGACACCCATCGTGTCTGGCTTAATTGAACAACCTTCAGCGGATGTTGTCCATCATTTAATAAAGTAAAAAGCCCTATGTACTTTGCTTGACGAAGACATGAGTGAGAAAACTAGTTATATGTTTCTCTAATCATGAACACTGTGCTCCTGGGCAGACAAGCAACTGCAGCCTATGACACTGCCAGCTAAAGGGAATGCCATACACACCTAACTAGTACCAGATGAGGAACTACGGATTTTAATTTTGTATATATTCCATTGTATCTGCAGCAAAGAACCTCAATGGCTCGGAACGCTGAAGAAGAAGAATATATTCCATTGTTACACCTGTCATGACAGATGTATTGTCAGTGGCGAGTGCAACTAGTCTTTGCATCTCAAGTCCATTCTTGTTTAAACCATCTTTTAATGCATTGCATATTGCCTGCGCATTGCAGTCACTCACTTCATCTAAATCGTATTAAAGGGTGTTAAATTACTTGAATATTGCACGGTAATGTACTAAGACTGTTTTACTCCCTCGCTTCAGTTCAAATTCGGCTTTTTAGTGTCCACAAAATGATTTTTTAAAGTAATGTATACCCACCCAAAAAAAAAACACTAACAAGCACCCAAAACATTTTTTGAAGCACTAGATTTACGCGGCCGCGCTAAAAGCAAAATTTTCGCACTAAATGACTTTAAAAAGCACTAAATTTAGTGCGAAAAGCACTAAAATGGCAACACTGGCAGCGAGTCGCTGTCGTCATTTGGATGTGAGAGTTTCGAATCCCGATATGTAACTACAGCTTTCAATATTGATGTTGTCTGGTGCATCCTCTAGTCTCTCATTCATTCTACTGCTTCTATGAGCGCCGAACAATACCTGTGTGTTTCTTCATTAACTGTCTTGGTGGTCTCGAAGGTTTCCCCAATGGATAAGAATTTAATGCTAAGCCCAATTTCTTTCCGATGAACAAACAGGCCTTATCATCATTATCTGCCCTGAAATATGAAATATGACTGTTTGAGTCTGTCTGTCTGTCTGTCTGTCTGTCTGTCTGTCTGTCTGTCTCTCTGTCTCTCTGTCTCTCTCTCTCTCTCTCTCTCTCTCTCTCTCTCTCTCTCTCTCTCTCTCTCTCTCTCTCTCTATCTCTCTCTCTCTCTCACTAATCTCAACTTAACTCAACTCACAGACTTGACGATGTTAATGATCTAGTTTGCTTCCATGTTCCACCCCAGACTACCCGATACTCTATAGAGTCTACTAAGGCGATTATGTTTTGATGTCGTTACCTGTTCTTTGGAGGGTGTTGCCATCAACACCCGGGAGTTGATTTTCTGGGTAATTTTACGTTCACTAGTTTCCCATTGTTTTCTGAACGAGAAGTGAACGTCCAGTGTGTGGAGTGAACCCACTTACCCGACGTCAGCGCACTTGAAGTTTAAGCGCGTAACATCACTCCGGATTACTGCTAACATTGTAAAATTATTTTCAGTAATCGTCCTTAAATAGCTATTTTCAGTAACCGTCTTTAAATAGGTATTGTCAGTAACCGTCCTCATATAGTTATCTCCAGTCATCCTTCATAAATGGTTATTTTCATTAACCGTTCTTAAATATTTATTTCCAGTAACCGTCCTTAAAATGGTTATTTTCAGTAACCGTTCTTAAATAGTTATTTTAGAAACCCTCCCCCCCCCCCACCCCCACGCCCTCCCCCACTCTCTCCACCCCCCGGTGCCATTTCCTTTGTTCTTTTTTTTTCTTTTTTACAAGAGCCTACCGATTTTGGCAGCAGACCGCCTTGCGTTGGTTTTTTACGAAATGGTATGTGTGTCGGTCGTTCAGAAAGCAATGGCAAACTACTGAACGTAAACTTGCCAATAGATCACAACAGCACAAAATGCTGGTGTTGACTGCGACGTCCTGTAAAGGATATGTAGCTAACTTTTTAAACCCGAGCCTATGGCGTTATGAAGTTCTAAATTCAAAACCTTAGTTTTAACCCTCTTAGTCCTACTATGTGCCTTTGGCTACATTCAACACTGTCTACCACTCCAGCACACCAATTCCAAATCTTGTAACTATTCGGTCAAAACTTACCACAGAACTTCCCCAAAACGGGGAAGTCTCTCTCCCCGCAACCCAACGACCTCGCCATCTCCAACGAAAACATCACCAGCAGCAACATTCCCCTCCCCCCTCTCCCCCCAACCCCGACCCTACCAATTGGTCTGCGGGAACGGGTCGTTGATGACCGACTCCCCGGCGGGTTTGTTGTGTGTGAAAACAAGTCACCGACCAGACCGCCTTGGCTATCATCAGCCTAGGTCAGGGACACTAATGGGCAGCATAGAGATTGGGGGGCAGACCCAAATCCCGGGCTGGTTCTAGTGGGTTAGTGTAATAGTGGGTTTTTTGTGGGTCTTCTACGTGTAAACAGTGAGGATTGAGGTATGTTCTCTCTGTTTATTTCTCTCTCTCTCTCTCTCTCTCTCTCTCTCTCTCTCTCTCTCTCTCTCTCTCTCTCTCTCTTTCTCCCAGTCTCTCTTTATCTCTATATCTCTCTTCTTTCTTTTCGCATTTTCCTGTCACAAACTCACTTACACTGTATTCCTGTGTCTTATGTTTTTATGTCGTTCTGAATCTCTCGAATATTTACTTTTATCATTTTTTTCTTACTATCTCAGCTTCTATCTGTCTGTCCATCCCTCCGTCCGTTAATCTATCTGTCTGTATGTTCTTCCGCCTGCCCCGTCCGTCTGCCTGCATGTCCGTCCGAAGGTCCGTCCGTCCGTCTGTCTGTCTGTGTGTCGTCCGACCGTCTTTCTGTCTGTCTGTGTGTCGTCCGTCCGTCTGTCTGTCTGTAAATCCCCAACCCTTTCTTCTCTCCTCTAAAATGTTTGCCTCTATGTTTCTCTCAATTTGTGACACTCTGAACACACAATTCCTGCTTGCGTTCAAAGTGTCACAAGTCTCTCTCTCTCTCTCTCTCTCTCTCTCTCTCTCTCTCTCTCTCTCTCTCTCTCTCTCTCTCTTGTGGATGTCTCCATCTCTCTCTCTCTCTCTCTCTCTCTCTCTCTCTCTCTCTTGGTTTCTATAGATGTTTCCAACTCTTTTTCTCTCTTTCTCTCTCCGTGTATCTACGATGCAATCTCTTTTTCCTTCAATATGTCTCTCTGTGTCCCACGATCAACTAACCAACCAACCAACCAACCAACCGACCAGTTAATCAAGAAGGTCGCCAACTAAACAGCCAACCAACCAGCCAGCCAAACAACCAGCCAAGAAACCAACCAGTCAGTCAACCAGGTCGCCAAATAAACAGCCAACCAACCAGCCAGCCAAACAACCAGCCAACCAACCAACCAGTCAGTCAACCAGCCAGCCAAACAACCAGCCAGCCAAACAACCAGCCAAATAACCAACCAACCAGGCAAACAATCTGTCAACTAACCAATTAACGAATCAATCAACCTATCAACCAACAAGACAACCCACCAACCACACAATCAACCAGCTCGCCAACTAAACAACAAGCCAACCAACCAACCAATCAGCTAACCAACCAGCCAACGAACCAGCCAATCAGTCAACCAACCAATCAATTAATTAGTCAACCTATTAACCAACCAACCAACCAACCAACCAACCAGTACATTACATTGATATGAGTAGTTATTGAGAACACAAGCCGTGAAACGACCCCGTCGTCTACGCCAGCCGCAGACACAGGACGCAGACAAAACCCCCGCAATAAAGGATAACTCATGTTTTGTTAGCGTTCTATCCTGGCAGTTGATAGAATTAAAAGCATCGACATCAAGAAGACACGACCGCTGTCTCCCGTCATTGGACATTTTGCACGAGAGAGACAAAGCCACGATCTGGGAGATGCCTTCGAGGCCACAGCGAGGGGGCCGAACCAACACGAGAGACATGATTTGACGCCAGGGCCTGTTTTCTTGCTCCTTTTGAATTTGTGAAGTACAGCGTATAAGACACTCACACACGTTACTGTTACTGTGACAGATAGCAGTCTTCAATTTGTTTGTGAAAGGCGCAGCGTTTCCCGTTGACGCGACGTGCTCGCCATAGTCAGAGGGAGTTGTATTTTTCACTGGAAAGAGGGTGTGGGGGGGGGGGGGGTACATTAGAGCAACGGTTTATGCTTCTATTGTGACAGTATAAGAAACTTGAAGATGGCAACCTCTTTTCCCCCACCCCGATCCTTGGGTAATGGATCGAACGATTAACTTCATCACATAAGGGCGTTTAAAAGGGTTTAAACAACAACCCCCCCCCCTTTTCCACCCAACCATGTCTATACTGGTAATACAACGGTCTCACAAAACTATACTTATCTTGTTTATGCTTAAAAAAATACGTCACACAAAACCATACTAATCCTGTCTATGATAAATAAAAATACGTCACACAAAACTATACTAAACTTGTCTATGCTAGTAATACAACGGTTTTACAAAACTATATTTATCTTGTCCATGCTGATAAAATAACAGTCATACAAAACTATCCTCAACGTGTACATGCTGATTGTCTAAAACAATGGTCACACAAAAATATGCTAAATGTGTCTATGCAGACAATACAACGTCACACAAAACTATACTTCTCTATGCTAACAATACAACAGTCATACAAACCTATGCTTATCTTCTCTATGCTAAAAATACAACGTCACACAAAACTATACTTATCTTGTCTATGTTAATAATACATAGTCGTACAAAACTATACTTATCTTCTCTATGCTGATAATACAATGATCATATAAAATTATACAAACTTCGCCTAAGCGTGCTATACAACAGATGTACAAAACTATATAAAACTTGTCTATGCTGACAATCCAAGAATCATACAAAACTATACTAAACGTGTCCATGCTAATAGTCTAATAAAACTGTCCTACAAAACTATACTATACCTGTTTGTGCTAGTTGTCTAATACAACGGTCACATAAAACTATACTAAACCTGTCTACGCTAATTGTCTAATTCAACGGTCATAAGTAAACTATACTATACCTGCCATTGCTAATTTTCTAATACAACGTCCCATAAAACTATACTACACCTGTCTACGCTGACAAGGCAATGATCACATAAAACTATACTAAACCTGTATACACTAACTGTCTAATACAACGGTTCCCATAAAACGATGCTAAATCTGTCTACTCTGACAAGGCAATGATCACATGAAACTATACTACACGTGTCCATGCTGACAATACAACAATCACACAAAACGACACTATTGTTTGGGAATCGAACAAGTAACACCCAAACTTGCAGGCAAGCGGTCTAGCCACTCTGCTATATTTCCACATTCAGTCTCTGTATAATACATCCATCCCTTATGCCTAACGCAACCCCACTTCTCTTGTTCACCCATCTCAGTTTGCAACTGAGAAACACATCTCGGAGTTCTTGAAAGCAAACCACTTCACGAATACAATATGCCAAACTTCTAGGTCAAGATTCCCCTTTATTGACCATTTTTGACGTTTCATATTTGTAAAGTTAGCGCTAATAAATTTGACTAGCGACTTGAGAGGGTTTATTTTAGCTACGGAAAACACCTCCGAATCATCATCAATGTGTGAATAGATAGCCGAGAACCCGAGGAGATCTCGAGGGCTTGATGCGAGTTTTCTTACGATTTGATCGTGCTAAAGAATCATATTAGTTGCATACGGGTGTGTCCATAAGTGTTCCACTCTCCTAATATAGATTACACAAGGGGTTTCAGTACAATGCATTAACTCCGTAACACTGGCAAGGAACTGAATGTGTGTATACCGTGTTTCCCCGAAATTAAGACCTACCCCTAAAATAAGCCCTAGCGCAATTTTTCAGGATGCTTTTAATATAAATTAGGTTAGTGTCGTATCCTTTACAGGACGTGGCAGTCAGCCCTGGCTATTTTTTTTTTTTGGGGGGGGGGAGGGGGGGGGGGGGGGGCTCTTTATGATTTCTTGGCAAGTTTACGTTCAGAAATTAGTGTTAATATAAGACCTACCCCTGAACTAAGCCCTAGCACGATTTTTGGATTTTTCAATATGCTTTTAATATAGGACCTATCCCTATAATAATAAGCCTCGGTTATGATTGTCAGCTAGAATGAAGTTATTAAACGTTCACTTGTATTCAAGTACACTGTTGATGGCATCGACTTTTCTAAATACCAACTCTCTGACATGATTGCCATGGATGGAACTGCAGTGTTTATGGACCTAGGATCTCAAACGGCAATTGATTAGACGGAATTCAGGATTTGGAGAATTGTGACGATGTTCCAGAAGAAGATGAATTGATTGTATTTTGATAAATGTAGAAATTTGCACATCAATATATGGAGATGTTTATATCAGGAAAAAAAAAGTAAGACATCCCCCGAAAATAAGCCATTGTGCATTTTTTAAAGCTAAAATTAAAGTAAGACCCGGTCTTATTTTCGGGGAAGCACAGTACTTGAATCTGACACGGTTTAAATATTCTTTCCTAGCTAGGGATTGCATGTTACATAGAACTAGTTTTAACATACGGCTGCGAATCAAGGACAGTTAGTAAACACAGAATCCACAGAAGCATTGACGATACGGTTTTATAGAAGAATACTGAAAATTAATTGAACAGCCAAAATTAGCAATGTGGACATCTTGAGGGAGGCTAAGTCGCAAAAGCACCTTGACTTATCACAAACACCAGAAAAACGTAATTATCATTTTTTGTCACATAATGTGAAGACAAAAGCTGTAACATGTAGCGACAGCCGGAAATGTTGTGAAAAGAGAGATAGGGGAAGACAGCGTGAGACAATTCATGATAGCCTTGTGTAAATGGCACAGAAGGGAATCAACACACGAAATATTCCATGCTGTCGGAGATCGTAATTTGTGGAGAGGCGTGATCGCTGACGCCAGTCGGCCGGTCACTTGATGATGATGATGATGATGATGATGATGATGATGATGTAGGGCTACAATTGTAAATGTAGCCTGGTTCTCGAACTAATCCGCCTGAGTGGTCGCGGTCATATGTTGAATTCTGAACTGGAGGTTCGCTGTAAGGTTTATCGTACAAGCGCTCAAATCTTCTCTGGTAGAAGGTTTATTCGAAACGCTGGACAGTGAACTGAAATGTTGACTTCTGGGGGTGGAGGAGGGGGGGGGGTAAATAACAAGAGCCCTAGAATTCGGAGTGGGTTAGTCTGATGGAGAGGGCCACTGGTAATTGGGAATAGTAAACCTCACGCAAAATCAGTCCGGTGCACGCACTAGTAGTAGGAAGCGTATGGGTGTAATTGGAGTATAAAGCGAACGAACATAAACATAAATAAATATACAACACTACACTTTTTCTTCTTCTTCTTCTTCTTCTTCTTCTTCTTCTTCTTCTTCTTCTTCTTCTTCTTCTTCTTCTTCTTCTTCTTCTTCTTCTTTTTCTTCTTCTTCTTCTTCTTCTCCTCCTCCTTCCTCTTCTTCTGCTGCTTCTGCTGCTGCTGCTCCTCCTCCTCCTCCTCCTCCTCATCCTCCTTCGTCTTCTTCTTCTTCTTCTTCTTCTTCTTCTTCTTCTTCTTCTTCTTCTTCTTCTGTTTTAAATTCCTTTTCTCATATTTCTTCTTCTCTTACCTCGTCTTCTGTTACTTCTTTTCCATCTCTTATTTCTTCTTCTCTTACTTCTTCTGTTACTTATTCTTCTCTTACTTCTCCTTCTTGTACTTCATTTTCTCTTAGTTCTCCTTCTTTTACCTATTCTCTTACTTCTTTTTCTTTTACTTCTTCTCGTGCTTCTTTTCTCACTTCTTCTCTTTCTTATTCTTATTCTCATTCCACTTCTTCTTCTCTGTGCGTGTGTAGTTTGAGTGGAGAGATATATCCCCCAAATAGTAGTTGCGGACTACCAAACGAAAACCAGAAGTGGCTCGTGAGACTCCTTAGTGAACTAGATCAGACAAATCTGGCGGGATTACACCAAGGGATCATGTAAGGTTTTCAGGTAGAAGCCCAAGAGAACACAGGAAAGGTACTGTCGTCAGAGAGGAGGATGCTCGCTCATATAAACTGAAGACTAGTATTCTTCCTGCCTCACAGCTCTCCTGATCTGCAGCCCAAGATAGTTTTGTGTGTGTGCGTGCGTGCGTGCGTGCGTGCGTGCGTGCGTGTGTGTGTACTATCACTAAATTGTAACACATTTACAACACGCAAATATGACAAAAGCACGAATCAACACCTTCCTGACAAGTTCAACAGATTATAATGGATGATTGGGATGATATGTCTCACGAAACAACACAATTGATATTAGGACAATGAATGATTATGATGTCCGTCATCTACAAATCCGCGGCAGAATAGGGCTTCTGGTTTACTAGGAAGGGGGTAGAGTTGTCTATCTTGGTTTCCTTTATGGTGGTGTTCTATTGCTATTTGCTTTGGCTTGTCGCTGAAGTATCTAAGGTTAGTATGTGTATACTCAGCTGTTAAGTGTGCAGTTCTTGTTGTTGGAACGGTGGCTCTGAGTATACAGTAGCTGGTAGCTGGTCTTCACTCTTCACTGCAGTATACAGGTGAGATCATTCAGCAATCACTGGTGAACTTCAATGCAGGCCAAACGTAGGCACAACGTTTACAAAAACCATACCTGTTTCCATAAATTCACTTCAATTTCTGAATGTAAGAATTAAAGTGACTTGCACTAAGAGTATGCCCAGTGAACGCCAGAGCCTGATTCGTCTCTGGATTAAAAGGCGAGGAAGACCCAATTAGTCGTGTCTCCTTTATTTATGATAATCAGTATGTGATCACTCCCTACGCAGTGTTCTATTATAAAATAACATTTCAGGACTTATCCTGCTATAGACTTTAGTTGCATGTATTGTTACTTTCAAGTTCCTATTGTTTCCGCACGTCTCAATAATATCTATGTGACAGCAGTTATTTCCCCAAACACGGAGGGAAAGGGTGGGGTAACACTTCGGATACTTGTATACTGCACAGTCATTTTCCTTTAACCCGTCAGTCAATGGGCGTGATTTTGACCAGAAATTTGCCTTATACTCCGTTTATACTCCCGCTGAACTCGACATTCCTACTGGTAATTTTTCAACGCCAATAATTATCCAGTTTACATTGCAGGAATTTCCTTGCTATAAACTATCTTCTATCCGTTAATCTCTGATCCCAAATGTTTTTCCCCGATCCTCTAATAATCGAATTCACGGGCAGCGTTTTTCTTCCCGCTGCATGGACATTTTTCCAGATAAGTTTACACAACCTTTTCTTTCACCCCATTTCCTGTTCGCTATCAATTGTCACGTAAGGAATGCAGCGGGAATCTCCGGGGCGAAGTGGTCAAGCTGTCTGACTCTGGCTCCGAAGGTTGCAGGTTCTATTCTGGGCCACATCCTTCGGTTCGTGTGTGCTTTCTTTCTGAGACTCCTGAGAGTCGTCGCTGAAGCTACGGAGTTCGTGCTTTGTGCGACGCTTTCCATGCTGCGTAAAGAGACTGAGCGATATGGGATAAAATCCAGTGCAATGAAATCTACCCTGTCGACTTTTAAGTGACATTTTAAGGAATGCAGCGAGAGTTACTTAAAATAATATTGTGGTGAGAATTGGGCTACTATCGACCTGCTAAGAAAATTCAGTTTGGTGTCTGCTGCTATGTCACATTCTCTTCTACTTCTCTTACTTTTCTCTTTTACTTCTTCTTCTCTTTCTTCTCTTACTTCCTCTCCTCTTTTTTCTTCTCTTACTTTTTCTGCTCCAATTATTCTCTTATTTCCTCTTCTCTTACTCCTTCTCTTACTTCTTCTTCTCCTACTTCTTCTCTTATATCTAGTCTTACTTCTTCACTAACTTCTTTTCTTACTTCTTCTCTCACTTCATCTTCTCTTACTTCTTTTATTACTTCTTCTTCTCTAACTTCTTCTCTTACTTTTTCTTCTGTTACTTCTTCTCTTACTTCGTCTCTTAATTGTTCTCTTACATTTTGTCTAAATTCTTAACTTACATTTTCTTCTTTTACTTCTTCTTCTTTTACTTCTTAATTTCTTACTTCTTCCCTTACCTTTTCTCAGGCTTCTTCTCTCACTTCTTCTCTTTCTGCTTCTTCTCCTCCTCTTAGTTCTTCTCTTACTTCTTCACTTAATTCTTCTCTTATTTCTTCTTCTCTTACTTTATCTCTAACTTCTTCTCTTACTACTTCTTCTTCTCTTCCTTCTTCTCTTACTTCATCTCTTCGTTTTTCTCTTACTTCTTCTCTTACATTTTCTCTTCCTTCTTCTCTTCCTTCTTTTCTTCCTTCTTCTCTTACTTCTTCTCTTAATTCTTCTCTTACGTCTTCTCTTCCTTCTTTTCTTACTTCTTCTTTTACTTCTCTTGCTTCTTCTGTTACTTCTTCCCTTGCTTCTTCTCTTACTTCTTCTCTTCCTTCTTCTCTTACTTCTTCTCTTCCTTCTTCTCTTACTTCTTCTCTTCCTTCTTCTCTTACTTCTTCTCTTCCTTCGTCTCTTACTTCTTCTCTTCCTTCTTCTCTTTCTTTTTATTTTACTTCTATTTCTTCTTCTGTTACTACTTCTCTTACTTCTTCTTTTACTTCTCTTGCTTCTTCTGTTATTTCTTCTCTTACTTCTTCTTGTACTTCTCTTGCTTCTTCTGTTACTGCTTCTCTTACTTCTTCTTTTACTTCTCTTGCTTCTTCTGTTACTACCTCTGTTACTTCTTCTGTTACTTCTTCTTTTACTTCTCTTGCTTCTTTTGTTACTTCTTCTCTTGCTTCTTCTCTCACTTCTCCTCTGACTTCTTCTCTTACTTCGTCTATGAGGGATCCCCCGTGAGGAAGTTGTCAAGCCGTCAACCTGGCACCCGAAGGTCGTGGGTTTGCTTTCAACTTCCATAATTCATTTCACGGGTGTCATTTTTCTTATGGAGGCCCCTGGGGTCGTCCCCGGAGCTTCAGAATTCGTGCTCTGTGCCAAGCTTTCGGTACTCCCCCCCCCCCTTTACCTTTTTTAAAAAGCCATTTGTTTCTCCCCCTCCACAATTTACCCTCACAACCTTCTCCGTCTCATCCGTCTCCTCCTCCTCCTCCTTATAAACTATCTCCCGTCTACTAGAAACAAAGAAACAACCAGAAACAACAGACGAAGCAAAGAAATATCTAAAATACACAAAGATCAATATTATCATCTAAATCGTTAATTCCTTCCACATTCATTATTTCCTAGAGGACACGTTTGCTAATATTGCTTTCTATTTGAACTAATACACACATGTTATGTATCGTAGCTCTAGAACAGCTCCGACAAACGCCATTAATTACCTATACCATGTTTGTTTTCTGCAGAAACTGGACCAACCTTTAGCTCACCTAAACACCGAAACCAAACAGAATACATCTCAGAAATTACTCTCGCTTCCATGTAACAAAGATCCAACCTGAGAGCAACGAGGATTGTAAAATCCGTTTATGAAAATCGTGCAAACGAAAGATATAGGGACGTAATTCGCGGGCACATACGAACAACATACAGTCGCAGTTTACGGCAATTTTGTGTGAAATCGTTTGCACTGAAGCACTCCGGGCCAATGTTCTTAGATCACGTCTTGTAAAAACAGGTTTTTCTAGACCTCCCACCGATTCTGCAAACAAGAAATATCGACTCCGGTACTCTATTTGTCCGGGGCAAGTTTAATATACCACCAATAGAAGGAGTAGTTCTGTGTAAAATATGACGATTACTTGAAGTCGGTTCGATATCGCAAAAAGACGGGTATTGAGAACTGGGATACATAGAAATGCTATTCGATGCCGTAGTGCTGTATTGTGTGCAAACAAGGCGCGTCTGTGCGTATCCAGGTGATAAGTGTGGGCGCGTAACACCGGAGCGTGCGTGTGGCAGACAACAGTCGGATCAATCGAGTAATAATAGTGGGGATTGTTGCTAAGAGGAGCTACAAGCTTACGAGGTAAGTACAGACTTGGAGAAAGGAATGGAGATACAAGAAGTAAGGAGTTGGATGTGTTTTTTGTCGGTGTGAACAAGAATGTAAAGAAAAGAGTAGAAATGTCCGTTGTAGGGAGTCTAACCAACTCAGAGGCGGACATACAACATAATGTTTCAGCTTTCTCACATGCCAGTGCCAACTTTGGGCTCAATACCAACTTGGAGAAGACTGTAGTTATGTACCAGCCAGCTCCAGGGAATAATCACACTGTGCCGAATATCAAAGTGAATGATCATAGACTAAGTGTTGTGGACAAATTCACCTATCTTGGCAGCACTGTGTCACAAGCTGTCACAATTGATGACGAAGTGAATGCAAGAATCTCCAAGGCCAGTGTGGCCTTTGGCAGACTGTACAAGAATGTATGGGACAGAACTGGAATAAGCCTGCAAACAAAGCTAAAAGTCTATAAAGCAGTTGTATTATCCACATTGCTATATGCTTGTGAAACCAGGACTGTTTATCAGCGACACGCTAGGAAATTAAACTACTTCCACACAGTCTGCCTAAGGAAGCTACTAAAGATTAAATGGCAAGACAAGATTCCAGACATTGAAGTCCTAGAAAGAGCGTCCATGCCCAGTATCCACACTCTACTGATGAAAAATCAGATTCGCTGTGCTGGTCACTTGACTCGCATGCCAGATCACAGGCTCCCTAAACGAATTTTTTACAGCGAACTGCGTTGTGGTAAACGCTCCCAAGGTGGCCAGAGGAAACGCTTTAAAGACACTCTGAAAATCTCACTGAATGCTTTTGGAATTTATCATGACACCTGGGAGACTGCAGCCAGAGACCGAAATTCGTGGCGTGCATCATTACGCAAGGGTGCAGTCATATGTGAGGCAACCAGGACTGCAAGAGCTGTGAAGAAAAGGCAGGACAGAAAAACCACTGCAGGAAATCCTCCTCCAGAAACGTCAAGCTTTCTTTGCCCACATTGTCAAAGAACATTTCGAGCCAAAATAGGCCTTATCAGCCATCTTAGAACTCACGACTCAATACCTTCAACCCCACTGGATGAAATGAATGGTCATCACCATACTTGATGGACAACAACAGAATTACATTGATATTACAAGTGAGAAGTCAGGGTTTATTGTCACGAGCATTGCCAACCATCGTGAGAGATCGTCGTCGTCGTCTCCTTGCTCTTGTTCTTCTTGTTCTTCTTGTTCTTCTTCTTCTTCTTCTTCTTCTTCTTCTTCTTCTTCTTCTTCTTCTTCTTCTTCTTCTTCCTCCTCCTCCTCCTCCTCCTCCTCCTCCTCTTCTTCTTCTTCTTCTTCTTCTTCTTCTTCTTCTTCTTCTTCTTCTTCTTCTTCTTTCTCCCTGTTTGTGAAGCCAGAAGTTAGTGGCCTCCATGTGCGTCTTCTTGAAGCGACTGCTGAGAAAGCGGGGTTGGATACTCTCGTTTCCCGTTGTCACCACTCCACAAGCGCACTAATGAGCTACGTAAACACGTCAGGACGTAGGGCGTTGCTGGAGCGCTCGCCGAGGGCAGATTGTCCCGAGTGACTGCTATTTCAGCTGCTGATTCGTGACTGTCTTTGGGGTAACTTTGTGTGTGTGTGGAATATCTTTAGCACCCGAGTATGTGACGGTTAATTTTTAGTTCTCAAGAATCGGTCGGTTACATGTCACAGTCACATGCAATCTTGCATGCGCACGCGCGCGCGAGCACGCACACACACACACACACACTATCATACACCACACTTTTTTGGTTAGATACGAATTTTGTCCATATTTGTTAGTTGTGGGTCCATATGAATTATATACCTGGATAATGAAGACACCTTTATTATTATTGTCTAGTTGGTCATGCGACGAGGTACACTTGTTCCTGCAGCGAAGTGCTGTCGTCATTTGGAGGTGACAGGTTCGAATCCCGGTCGTTAACTATAGTTTTCAATTGTATATGTTGCCTAATGCATCCTCTAGTCTCTATTTCTTTCCCCTACTTCTACGAGCGCCAAGCAATAGATATGTGTTTATTTATGAACTGTCTTAGTAGTCTTAAATGGTTTCCCCAACTTATATGTATGTGTTATTCATAATATTGACTTGTTCTATTCATCATTGGCACCTTGCCGTCTTGACAGACGATAGTTTGTGCTTTAAAAGGCATAATAACTTTTACCTATGGCGGTAGCGAATGTGACTGATAAGAACAATTCGCGCTGTAAATGTTCGTTCACAGTGGGTGCATGTGAAGACGTGGTCATTTCCACCATCAAGCACCATCTTACGTCTCACACGCTCGGTATGTGACTTATCTGCAATAATTTTCTCCTTTGTCTTTATTCCATTTCTGATCTCTCTCCATAGCACAAAGCCTGGGCTATAATATAGAGATGATGTGTTGCCCATGCAGCATAATCCCTCTCTCGGCCTGCCTAGTTCACTCCATAGGAAAGGTAACACCTCTACACCTGGATCAAGACAATCTGCATAAGCTGCCGGATCAGCAAAGCAATGCTCTAACTGTCCGCCTGTCGGAGCTTCGATCCTAGACCAGCCACCAACCAACGCTTAGGGCCTGGTCTGCCCTGCCATGACATTTTGTCTTTAGGTTGCATTTCCTCGCACCAGGGTAAGGCTGGTATCCTCCCAATTGCGCTGTTTCGCCCCAAGCCGTTGGCACAATGTGGGGTGTCGGGTTTGGTAAGCATCCCCCAACGTTCGGGGCTAACAGAATGCAATAGTACCGTCTACTGTTATACGGTAGCTCAGTCATATCTGATAAAGACCTGACACCTATTTGTACTTGTTCTATTACGTCTTTATTTATCATCACTATTTATAATATTGATTTGTTTTAATACGTCTTTATTTATCATCAGTATTTATAGTATATACCTTTATTAACACGTCTTTATTTGTCATCAATAATTATGATATAGACTTGTTCTAATAAGTGTTTATTTATGTTAAATATGTATGATAAAGACCTGTTCTGATACAACTTTATTTATCATCAATATTTACCATATAGATCTGTTCTAATACGTCTATTTATGTCATCGTATTTACCTTATTGAGTTGTTCTAGACACCTTTCTTTGTGTTCGTATTTATAATATTGAGTTGTTCTAGTGCGTCTTTCTTTGTGGTTGTATTTATAATAATGAGTTTTTCTAGTACGCATTTATTTGTCATCGCATTTATAATATTTTATTGTTTTAGATCGTCCTTATTTGCCAACGCTTTATATTGATTTATTCTAGATCGTACTTATTCCTCAATTTTGTATTGTTTGTTCAAGAACATTCATTGTATTTATATTGATGTGTCATAGATCGTGCTTGTTCCTCACATTTATATAGATTTGTTCAAGAACGTCTTTATTTCATTGTATTTATATTGATTTGTCTAAGAACGTACTTTGTTCATTATATTTATATTGATTTGTTCTAGGTGATCATTATTTGCTTGGTCAGTTAAAGTAGTAGCACAAATACCAGGTTTAACACCTGACAAGACAAGTGGGGCAGTTCTTCGGGGCCATTCGCCAGACTGACTCCCTAACCTATGAAACTTGCCAGAGGTCACCATGAATCGCTTCAGGTGTGAAGTTTCTGTACCTTCCTTCCACACACCTAAACCCACTTCATTTATCTTAGTTTGTTTCTGAGCTGTGAAGTGGGAAGGAGGGTTCAGCACAGTCTGTGAAGATAGTATTTTGATACTGAGTCATGAGGACAACCTGTATACTAACTCATCGCTGTCAGTGTTCGGAAGACTTGAAGGGCAGCGCTTCAGGCTGAAGAGTTAAAACTCAGTCTTCCTCGTGGTGTTCATCATCATCATTAATCGCCATGTCTGCTGTTGTAGGCTTTCATGTCTCTTCACAGATCTCGGTCTTTGGTGTTCTGGATCAACTCTACTGATGATATTCCTTCATGTCACAGTCTCATTCCATCCAGCATCATTTATCTTGGTCTGAATCTGCCTATCTACCCTTCGACTTTCCATTTGTTACTATGTTCTCCAATGCCTCTCTTCTCATTACCCGATGATTCACAGAGCTGATCCAAGACTCTGGTGATCGAATGAGATGGCAAAACATGACCGCCCACGCTTACCGGCCTCCTTTTAAATGGCGAGGTGATCATGGAAATTTACCACAGACACAAGAGGAAGGCAACTCACTCCTTAAAGATAATTTGTCTGCGTGTAGGTATCCACCCTCACAGTCGTCTCCAACAGTGGTCACTGTGAGGGTCACATAACAACTGTATTATAAGTAGTTATTAATGGCCGAAACAAGTCTCATTTGCGGCGGTTTATGCGGCGCCGCCGCCATAAACCCTTATATGTTTGTTATCACGCCCCCGGCTCGATGTCACAAAAGCGAACCGATATTGACCTTTGACCTAACAAGAGATGTAATTCATGAATATCAAATCGACTGGATTATTGCGGTTTCTTCCCTTCAGAGAACATTGTTTAAATGTTTGTTTGTTTTTTTTTTTTCATTTTTTATTTTGTAATTGACAATAAAAGATAACGATTATTAGTAGTTATTAGTGACTGGAGTTAATCACTATCATCATACAGGTTGCAGAGCTTACTATAAAGATGGTGGTTACCAGCGGGTGTAGTGGTCGGGATGTGTGTGTGTGTGTGTGTGTGTGTGTGTGTGTGTGCAGGGGAGGAGTAGACCGACTTGGGGTGGAGGCGCAGGGGTAGCACATAGGGTGCGGCGAGCGGATTCGAATCCCATACAATATGTGGTCTGGATGGGTAGGTGGTTAGTATTAGTCATGGATCCAAGGTGGAAATATCCTTTTACGGCTCTGATTGCGGGACCAACGGGGAGTGGAAAATCAGTCTTTGTGCAAAGGTTTCTGGCCCATTTATCAGACATGATCGGCCCGATTCCAGAGGAGATTGTGTGGTGCTACGGAGAATGGCAATCCATGTATCACACTATGAAAGGTATTCACTTTAACGAAGATCTGCTGGATATGGAAAAATGGACAGGCGATAGACGTCGCCTAGTGGTGATAGATGACCTAATGTCCTAGACAGATGACAGAGTGACTAAGCTATTTACCAAAGTTAGTCATCATCGCAACCTAAGTGTTATGTACATAGTCCAGAACCTATTTGGTAAGAATAAAGAGCAAAGAACCTTCTATCTGAATTCACATTGCCTAGTGTTGTCTGAGAACACTCGAGACGGGTCTCAGATTACCAACTCACGCGTAAGAAGCTATCTATCAAGAAATGGAAACAAATTTTGCAACAAGGTGATTTCATAGGTGCTTTATTAGGAACTATTCTAAACGTGCTGAAAGGCATCGTGGGTTATAATGAAGAAAATGATCCTGATCGATCACCGTATGCTGAAAAAACCCTATGTACCACCCGACACACTAACAGATAACTTGCGTGACTTGAATCATTAAATGCAACAAGTTCTGGATACCGAAGATCTACCACCACGGGAAAAAGCCCGCGTGCATCAACAAACTTTGCAGCGGTATCTGAATCGACTTTAACAGTACAGACACAAGCCTTTAGGTACAGCGGATATCAAGGAGCAAAAACCCGAAGTCAGCACTTTACCGGCGTCAGTAGCCGAGGCAACGCTTCAACCAACACAAGCTAAAAGTTAAGTAGTCGAGCCCAAAGTAGTCGAGACAACACCACCTTACAGACTCAGGCAAAATAAGAAAAAGAGTAAGCTGCCTACACCCAAGTGGAAAAGATGGCCGTGCAAATATGAAAGTATTACTACGATACTCAGAAACCCAGAGCCTACGGCGGAGCCGCTGCATTAAGACGGAATACTAAACTGAAGAAGATAGAGGCTTGGTTACGGCATCAGGATACGTATACATGTCATAAACAGATCCATCATCGTTTCCAGAGACGCCAAACCATAACCAGTGATGTATATATCAACAATTTCAACCGTATTGATAGAAATAAGACACTTACAAAGATACAACAATGGGATGTCGCACCTAGTGACGTGTCTCGATGTATTTAGTAAATATGCTTGGGCCATCCCGATCAAGAAGAAAACGGGGAAAGAGTTAATGGACGCCGTGAGTAAAATATTTTCTGATGGACAATCGATAAGTTCTCAGACTGATAAAGTGTCGGAATTTGTCAACCAGACTTTCTTAAAAGTATTCGCATGGTGCCCAGGCTAGTCAACTATACGAATCAAGAAGAAGTGTGGAATAACCTGTATGGGAAGAAAATCGACAGAAAAGTCCATTTTACAGCCGCAGACCAAACTTAACCCAAACAGCCTTTTTAAAATGTGATATATGCCCTCGTGGACAGAAGAACAGTTTACTGTCAGTCGTATAAACCAGACCAGTCCAGTGACGAATGTGCTAAAAGACGATTTAGGGGAGGAACTTTAAGGCTCATTCTATCGAGAAGAGATCCAACTCGTCGGAGACAAGCAAGTGTACCGCGTCAAACAGTCCTACAAAAAAGACCTAGGCAAGGTGGTGGTATAGAGTAATTAGTGAAGTGGTTCGGCTATCCCTAGTCATTGAACAGCTAGATCTCAGACCTAACCATATACTAATGGAAGAAACCAACGTGGAAGCTAACCCACAAAATAACCCAGACGGGGAAAGAACGTGGCCTTTGTTTGGTCAGCGAATACCGCGGTTAGAGATTTCTTTTTCTGTCAACTTGTCGTTTTATACACCGTTTGGCATATCACTATTCAATCTGTCTCGAACAGCGTCGAGGCAGCCGATGGCAAGCTGTGGATCGCTCTTCTAAGCAGCTGTCTGGGCTACATGTTAACAAATACTAAAATATGAGTTTCTACGTGACATTACCGAACAATGCTTCGCCGAACATGCTTCCGAACAACACACCAGGTCACTATTGAGTCAAGTTACCGCAGACTATTGAGGTGAAACAACATTACGAAGTGGGTCCTGCCGAAATTCAATTTCCCAACTACTAATGCAATGTTCTAGAGAATGAAGTGTGGATAAGATACAACTCACCCAACAGATGAGTGTCCAGAAAGCTGTGTTCTCCAGGCCTATACAGCCTACCAGACCCGTTTATAGTAGAGCTGAATCGAATAATGACAGAGACGGAGGTGGACGATTAGCCGCGAGGAAATTCTATTTCAACAACGCATCAAAGAAAATCATCGTGAAAATATTCGAAGAAGGGGCCGTGGCTACGTTTAGCGACAAGCTGAAAGAGATATCAGGGCTTACCTCCTCGAGGATATCGCATGCCAACCCAATAATGGAAGGCCAAGTGGCGATAGATCTGAATAACAACCTGTAAAGTGTCTACGTGTACTGCGATCTCATAGCGGCGTGACCAGTCG
Organism: Cepaea hortensis; assembly: GCA_963921405.1. Taxonomy (NCBI): domain Eukaryota; kingdom Metazoa; phylum Mollusca; class Gastropoda; order Stylommatophora; family Helicidae; genus Cepaea; species Cepaea hortensis. The sequence goes on along the minus strand of OY992876.1, from coordinate 97,585,957 downwards.
GAGATACCATGGTCCCACTACTAAGAACGGTTCCTATCATGAATCATCTCTCGGTCTCGGTGTTTTTGTGTTAAATCATGTACCACTGAGTCGTTACTCTTTCGACAAGGTGGAAATACTTTTATCCATCGATACGGGCACAAAGATCTAATTCGCTACCGGAACTTCAGTGCTGACGTTACATTTTCGAGCTCGGAAGAGATCAGGCCTAGAATAATGGTGAAATATGTGGCGTTACATCGAAATACCAGACTGTTCGAATGAGTTTAATGTAATCAAGCTGGGCATGTCGTGACGGTCACCCTTTTTGACTTTAGTCCTGACTTGAACATGCTTCCTTCGGTTAGTACCTTGTTTAACGTGTTTACTGACTTGAATAGGCTGTTGGATGAATCGATCAATGTCAGTTAGGATCTCGCGATGCATAGCTATCATCTGTTCTTGACGAGTAAGTGTCATTCCCAGCGGGGCAGGACACTTGTTCTTGGATTCACCAAAGAATCGAAGGATGTGTAATTTGGTCGTTCCTCTGTAGGATGAGACAAATACAGCCTTGACACCATCTCCCACTGGTCTAACAATGTTACCATTACGTGTCAAGTAGACCCAATTAGGTGTGTTGAGGTCTGTAGTCATCTTCGGAATGAGCTAATGGTACCTGCTTCGGGTTTATATACAAGTGTGTAAATCGGTTATGTCGTCTCACCTGCATTACGTATGGCGCGACTAGACAACCTACTACCCGATCGTTAACCCGTTGTATGCTTGAGAAGGGCTGGAGAATGCGGGCCATGCCCGCTCCACGACCTTTCATTAGGATGAAATAGATAGCGTAGAGAAAACAGGAGTTACTTAAAATATCTTGTAAGACACGGGTATTATACATGAGCGGTGTGTCTGAATGATGGTCTATAAACTTTACAGGTCGCTATGTAAGGGCGGCAGAGCAAATCAGTCAATGTACTTACATTTGCCTGATCCGTCATAGTACATGGCGATCCAGTGGGAACCAGGTGTATTACTAGGGTCAGTGTTTACAATAAAAGCCGCTGGTCTACTTCGGGGTAGCTGATCTCGAGCGCACACTCTGACCTGTAATCGACGACCATACATATCAGCTAGTAATATTCTGGTAATCTTTTGTGTGTCCATTATGAAGCGTAATCTGCTGGCACTTGTCTGGTCTTGGAAATTTCAACTATCCCGTCGTGCTCGGCGTAGACGATGACTTGTAATGGTTCTTAGGTGTCCAGTGTTAAAGATCCTGTCCTCGGCATCTCAAACTGGTCTCCGTCCAGTAAACTGGGACTCAGATCAAAGGCATATAATATAGAGCTATACTTAAATTGACTTTAGTCAATTGAGTTGCCGGCGTCTTTGCCCACAAAACCATGGCTAGATTAGTATCAAAATGGGCTTTTACATACTGGTTACGCTCAAAGTCCATGATCAGTTGTTTGCTGGTGGCAGCTCGACCATCAACGGTTACGTTCAGATACGTCAGACCAAAAGTTCGAACATTATACGGGTTATAGTTGTAGAAACGGTTAATAGCTGACGATGTAATAAGTCCAATCACGATGCGCGTGGGTGTTTGACTCATAAACAGATTGTCTTGAGTGTGAGATAACCCTTAGGGATAGCTAATGTTTTTAGCACCACACACTTGAACGGGAATATCGCGTTGGCTCTCATCAAGGCTTTCTCGTGGGCGAGCACGATGGCCGAATTTAGTGTGACGTTACGAACCACCAGTGTGGCATACGTTATAATGGATGAATAACCATGCGCCTCGTCGGGGGCCATGAGGTTAAAAGTGGATTTGGACGGGGTCAGCTTAATTTTCACACCCACACCGTTTATCATGTAGCGGTCTTGCACAGAAATGTCAGCGTGTAGTCGACCCATCATATCTATTTCTTGACTCTCACTGGCTAGTTGACGGGCGTGTTCTTAGTCCTTTGTTGTTTTCGCCCTGCGTGTCATCGAGGAATTTGGCCTTTTCATAGTAATAGAGGGCGGCTGAGGGATGACTATTTTTCGCTTAATCTCCGTGATTCAACGTCGCTTCCAGGTAGGCTCTATACGGATATGTATTTTCACTAGGGGTTATTAGCGTGTCGTTGAGTAAGACATTCACTTGAGAAAATAAACTGTGCAGGTAATAGTTGATTGGAGTGACATCGGCCGTGGGTGGTAGTTTGTCACCGTTGGGTAGTGTGACTTCAGCTCTGACGTGTAAGAAAGTTTTAAGCAGATGCAGAAACTCTTCACTGGCACCAGAAATGTCAAATTCTATAGGTGCGCCGGGGGCTAGCGACACGAGTGCGTGTATCTCCAAAATCTGCCCCTCTTCTACGGCGGTCTGCGTGGGTGGTACGCTAAATAGATCTAGACCAGAATGAAGACACTCGCAAGAAAGGGTATGTATCAGAGCCATTATGCAAAGGTATCCGAGTACTATTGCTTCTTCTTGTGAGCTCGACGAGGTGCGGGGATCAGTTTTATACGTTTACTGGGCTCACCAGGTGGTGCTGCAAGTCTTTCTTCTAATACCGCTACCCGATTGGCTAACGTGGTTGACCGCATCTTACAGTAGACGATGACCGACTTGCTTGGCGTGTTCTTTAAAGTATTCCCCAACATTCCTACCAACTAAATAATCTTGGGCCACTCGCAGACCCGTACCGACACCTTCTCTGAGTAGGGCCTTACCACCGGTCTTTAGCCAGGGTAGAATCGTGCGACAAAGTCCACTGAAGAAACGACCGATACCACGACCTTTCTTACTCCGACCACCCACAAACACCGGCATGCCACGTCCAGCTTGGTTACAGTAAAAGTCTTTGTACAATCTGGGATTTCGATGTAACACCATATATTTCAACATTATTCTAAGTCTGATCTCTTCCGAGCTCGAAAATGTAACGTCAGCACTGAAGTCCCGGTAGTTGAATGAGATCTTTGTGCCCGTATCGGTGGATAAAAGTATTTCCACCGTGTCGAAAGAGTAACGACTCAGCAGTACATAGTGAGGTTTGTCGTAGGCACGAAACACCGAGAAAGAGAGCTGATTCATGATAGGAACCGTTCTTAGTAGTGGGACCATGGTATCTCCAACTGGTCTCGCCGCTATGAGATCGTAGTACACGTAGACATTTTGTAGGTCGTTATTCAGATCTATCGCCACTTGGCCTTCCATTATTGGGTTGGCATGCTATATCCTCGAGGAGAGAAGCCCTGATATCTCTTTCAGCTTGTCGCTAAATGTAGCAACGGCCCTGCTTCGAATATTTTCACGATGATTTTTTTTTTATGCGTTGTTGAAACAGAATCTAACTCGCTGCTGATAGTCCACCTCCATCTCTGTCATTATTCGATTCAGCTCCACTATAAACGCGCCTGGCAAAGCTGTATAGTCCTGGGGGACACAGCCTTCTGGACACTCCTCTGTTGGGTGGGATGTATCTTATCCACACTTCATTCTCTAGAACATTGCAGTAGTAGTTGGGAAATTGAAAAATATGGGGCTCAAACCCGCTCGCAACACCTTATGCGCCACCTCTGCGCCCTCATCCCAAGTCGGTCTGCCCCGCCCCTGTACACACGCATACATCCCGGCCACCACAACCGCTTCTAACCACCATCGTTACTTTATTAAGGTTGTCATTTGAAGCTCTGCAACCTGTATGATGATAGTGATTAACCCAGGTCACTAATAACTACTAATAATCGCTATCTTTTATTTTCAATTATAAAATAAAAAATAAAATTAAAATTAAAAAATGTTCTCTGAAGGGAAGAAACCCCAATAATCCAGTCGATTTGTTATTCATGAGTTACATCCCTTGTTAGGTTAAAAGTCAATGGCGGTCCGCTTTTGTGACGTCGATCCGGGGGCGGGATAACAAACGTATAAGGATTCGTGGTGATGGCCGCCGCATAAACCGTCGAAAATGAGGCTTATTTCGGCCATTTATAACTATTATTATATAGCAAATGTGAACAACCACTGTTGAACAAACATCGAGAATAAATCGAATCCAACGCTTTGTTAAGTTACACACTGTATTGGGAAGAATTGGGTTTTGGGAAAACACCGCGAGCTTCTGATGAAGAAAAAAATAAAATACCATACACATGTTGCAAATAACACTAAAAAAAATCACTCCTAGTATCAGATAATGCAAATTAAAGTTCTTCTAATAACCAGATAAAATTGTTCTCCTCTATAAACATATGAAAAGTAACCCCTTTAGTCCTGGGAAAGTATAAGCTGGCACAACATTTATAGTCTTCAAAATAATATCCATATCCACTTCAAGTAGGCATGAGAGGATATTCCTACACAGTCTCTGCTATAAAAGTACTTCTCCAAATAATTCACAGCTGATGATGTGCTCGGTTAGATACGGTCTTGCTTGGGGTAACAGACTGGTGTATGACTTTCATTGAGTGCTTCAGATGGTTACATGTTGGTTATAACTAGAACTTGGTACTGAACTTGCCTGCACATACCTGGGACAGAAATAGAATAAGCCTACAAACAAAGCCGAAAGTCCACATAGCAGTTGTATTATCCATACTGCTATATGCTTGTGAAACCTGGACTGTCCATAAGCTTCCTGAAAATGCTGGTTGAAGTTGAAGCCAGGCGGTTAATCCATAAAAAAAGGGTATCACTCTTGAATACGTATAAAAGGTAAATCCTCATGTCGTGGTCGACACTGTAGTAAGGAATACCGTCATGTAGTTCCCAGACGTAAGTCAGAACTCATCACAGCATTTAGATAATCCACTCTGTAAACCTAAAGTTTTCCGCTGACAAAGCTAACCAATGAGTGCGGCAATAACCACTTGAACTCTGCATAAACAAGGGGCTTCTCATAAGTCTTTAGCCTGACCATGAAGGAGTAGGCGGAGAAAATTGAAATTTGGCAAAGTGCTTATTCCTTCTCAATGTAGCCACCACCTGAATTTATGCATTTATGTCATCCCTGGAAAATACCTTCAGAATAAAACAACCTATTTTTCGAACTAAACCAGTTATCACAAGCGAGTATGACATCTTCGTCACTGTCAAAACGATGTCCTTTCAGCTGTGTTCTAAGATTTGGGAAAAGAAAAAAGTCTGATGGAGCCAATTCTGGAGAATATGGTGGGTGTGGAAGAATTTCAATATTCAAATCATTGGCAGTTTGCAGCAAAAGCAGTGCTTTAAGGGAGGGCGCATTGTCTTGAAGCATAGGCAGAATTTGCGAACGCGCTATCCCTCGTTTTCTGATCACAGCCTGTCTTAGTTTGATAAGGAGATCTGCATAGTACTGCCCATTAACCGTGTTGCCATGAAGAATGTAATCTTTCAATATGACACCTTTGACGTCCCTAAAACAGTCAGCATTACTTTTCTTGCAAATGTTTGTGCTCTTGGCTTGACATGTGTTGGCGAGCCAGGGGTTTTCCATTGCATGCTGGCAATGTTGAATTCTGGGTCATAATGGTGAACTCAAGTCTCATCTACCGTCACCATGGTCGTCAACATGTTTTTCGACAGTCACATGTTAAGCAACTGGCCACAGCAATCAACTCGTGTTTGCTTCTGTTCGCATGTCAGCAGGCGCGGGATCCAGCGGGCACACAATTTTATCATGTTCAGTCTGGTGTAAACATCTAAAAACTTTACTCTTACTCAGTTTTGCTGAACCCGATATCTCTGCAATTGTCATTTTCCTATCTTGGTCTATGATTTTCTTCACTTTTGCAGCAGTTGCATCATTGCACTCTGATGACGGTCTTCCTGATCTTGGCAGATCAGCAACTTGGAAACGGCCACACTTAAACTGCAAACACCATTTTTGTACAGAAGCATACGAAGGACAGACTTCCTCAAACACTGGCTCCATCTCCCTGTGTCATTCTGTAGGTGTTTTTCCCTGTAAGAATTTTATCACAGTCCTGGCGTCTGATTTCTCCATTGTTCTGACAAACCATTGGATGTGCAGATCTGGTCAATAGGGTGTATTGTGCTATGCACCATATCAGGAAAACTAGTTGAGGAGGGAAATTCATAATTCATATGTCCATTACAAATTGAATGAGCTATACATGTGCCGAATTGAATTTTCTCCGCCTACCCCTTCAGGGCAGACTAAAGACTTATGAGAAGCCCCTTATATAATCTTTGTAGATTATAGACCAGGCCGTTACCAAGGTCCCTGTCCCTGAACATAAGCTAGGTGACGTTGAGGCCGGGATCCTTCAGATAATAGACATTCCTCTTCAGCCTATCCAGAAGGCAATATCTGACGTTATTGTAAACAATGAGAAGAATAAAGAACTACCGTAGTTCAGGTTTAAACGATCCGAATTTCTCAATAGCCATCAGGTAGAAATTCAGGGGGACTACGTGTCCTGACTGTAAGGCCAATACCACCATCCATTTCTCTCTGGCGCTACAAAATAAGATAAAAATATTTTTAAAAATCGATATACATTTGAAAGAAAGAACCAAATGTCACTGTAACCTAAATATCAACAAATAAAGGAAAATAAAATAAGAAGAGTAGACGGGAGAGTGTTTCTAATTGATCAGTCCCTCTTCTCTGGTGATTGTGTTTAAGTCAACTCTAATGGTGTGTGGTATCTATTCAGGGATCAACTGACAAACGGCAAATAACCAATGACCAGACCGGTTAACAATCCCTTCGTATGGTACTCCGGTACACAAGTGCTTTACCCATCATCCACACTTATAAGATCTTCTACCTTTTCCCACTGGGATCAATACGAACGTTTACTCCAGCACAGTCAGGTGATAGTTAATAAACTCATTAACATGTGAAACAAACACAAATGATAAAACATATGATTATCCTCATAGAATAATGCAGGAGCCATCCATTGGATATTCATCCAACATCAACAAAACCTCGAACACAATAACATATTGTCCTTTCAAAGCCTGACTCTTAGGAGCGGGGGGGGGTGTTAAACGCTGTTACAAAATCTACCCAGTGTTGCAAGCCTAAGTGCACAAATTTCAGAAACGAATTGCAATATGGCAGTCTTTACGAACGCTCTTAGCAATTTACTGAATATAAAACATTCGCCAGTCATCAACAGTATTTGTGTAATGTTGGCGTGGGCTGCACGTCCTGCAAGACATATGGATATATGGTGCGTCAATCTTTCTTCCCATATTGGATTTTAATTCATAAAAAAACATGGCATTCACTTCATTCCCACTGCATATTCATGAAAAAGATTGCATGACAATCACACGCTCTCTGTAGTTACGAAAGATGTGTACAAGAAGATTCACCCGTAAAGGCACGATAGTTCAATATACAGTTTAGCAAAAACATTTCCCCAGCATGAAAAGCGTGACCGTGATATGCGTCGATAGTGACATTTCTACAGCATAGGGAAAAAGGTTCAAGATATTCACTTAAAATGAACCATTTTAAAGTAAATAGAAAAATGCATATGTTATGCACTGATAGTGAGATATAATACGCAAAGCATATAGTTAGTCACTCATAGCAGATGAAATTTTAAGCATAGCAGAAACACCAGTGGGACAGACAAATCAGTTTTGTAGAAAGCGAACTCCAGGCTATATTTTCAAGGAAGCGTTGATTTCACAGTTTCACAATTTACGTACATAAACAATGAACTGTTTCATCAAGAGACGTGGGCATAACATTTATAATGAATTCATAAGCTTACATTGGGCAAAAGAGACAGAATTAGGCGATAAAAAACCTCCTCTAACTAGGAAGAGACTTGTTTCTTAATTGAATGTCTACATTGCAAGTGAGGTGCTATCGCTTAGCAGGGCCCCAGTCAGAACCTGGCTGGAACTTGAGCTACCTCTCGATAATCAATCAATCATTGAGCTCGTCCAAGACAAAGGCTTGTTCCAAATATGTTGTCCCTTGGTTTATTTATATCGCAAGCCTATACACCTCCTTATATGGTAATCTAAAACGGCACACTTGTGACACAAGTTCTTGGAAAAACAGTGATGGGTGACGATACCTGGAACACGATAAACAGTGATGATGATGATGATGATGATGATGATGATGATGATGATGATGATGCTGCTGCTGATGATGATGATGATGATGATGATGATGATGATGATGATGATGATGATGATGATGATGATGATGATGATGATGAGGATGATGATGATGATGATGATGATGATGATGATGATGATGATGATGATGATGATGATTCTATACTCTGTTGTCTAACTGTACATAGACTTACTATATAACCTACTCTTCATTCTTCTGATCTGGACGATATTGTAAATATACTTCAATTGTTGTTACCATGTCTTTGTGTGAGTTTATGGGTGTCGTCTGGGTTGATCCCCCTACAGGGTATTAATCCTTAGGTTAGGAAGTGATAGACAGGTGGAGTCCCGAGTCTGTAGGGGTTCGGTAGATAAACTATACTTGTGTTGTGGTCAGTACAGGGTGGGAAAGTCGAAGTGTACCCCTACCTGTCAACGCCCCAGGGGTCTCGGTACACAGACAACCAATCAACCAAACAACCAACCAACCAAACAACCAACCAACCAACCATTCAAACAACTAACACATCAACCATCCAACCAGCCAATCAACCAACTAACAAATCAACCAAACAAAACAACCAACCAACCAACCAAACAGCTAACATTCATTTATCTTATGGTTTCACATCCAAGAACCTCGTTCCAGTCGCCCTAGTCGGGACGAAAGGCGAGAGGAGTGGTGGCCGGGGGGAACCACCATGTGACCAGGAAATGGAACCCACACTCATTTGATCGGTAAACCAGTACAACACACACTGCGCTAACCCTATAGTATCTTTGTTAACGATACTTACACCTCAATCAAGGTACCCCCAAAAAATTGTTTAATTACAAAGACAAACTCCCTTCCAAGAAGCATAATTGTCTCCATTCCGTGCCACCTTCCCATCTCCCTCCATCTCATCCATCATTAAACTCCATCAGCGATCATTTCCAATATTGACCTTGAAAGTCGATCCCCTAAATCAGCCAAGTGCATGGCCCCTAGCTACCGAAAACGCCAAACCGGTAGACAATCAATCACCGGTTTAACCACTGTTTGGGTAAGTGTTTGAACGCTCCTGGGTATCGCAACGGGAACCGCAATGGCGGCTTCCGCAAACAAGGACATCCCAGACACGACCCGCACCATCGCCGTGCCCATCGTGATGAAAACTCTTTTTCCGGGATGACAACCTCCTGCAAGAACTCAGGCCGAAACTTTCGGTAATAAAACCGTCGCCAGTAATTTACACGAGTAATTCAATACGGTGTTTAGTTGCATGCCACTTCTCTACAGCCTTATAATTCCACGGAATTTTTTTTTCTTTGTGATGAAAAATTAAATAACTTGTGTGTGTGTGTGTGTGTGTGTGTGTGTGTGTGTGTGTGTGTGTGTGTGTGTGTGTGTGCGCGCGCGCGCGTGCGCGTGATGAAAAATTACGATCATATTTTGTGAAATATAAGTTTATATTTGTCTCATCTCATCTCATCATGTTCCTCTTGTACCTTGCGGTGTCGAGGTGAAGTATAAACTTCGTGAGAGTGCCCGGTTATGGGCTTCGTATATCGACATTCCCATGGATTCTGTTATTCCCTCCGTCCAGCGTTTACGTGGTCGGCCTCTTCCTCTGTTTCCATCTGGTCTGTACGTCATTGCCTGTTGTGGCATGCTGTTGACTGGTAGCCTACTTGCATGGCCAAACCATTTGACTTGCTGCTTTCTAATAAAATCTAGAGCAGCTTTAACCCCCACTTTAGTCCTGATTTCTTCATTTCTGATCTTATCTCTTCTTGATACGTTGAGTATTCTTCTCAGGAACCTCATTTCTGTTGTTGTGATTTTTCTTTTCTCTTTTTCTGTCATTGTCCAGGTTTGGCATTGGTAGCACAGAGTTGGTAGGAAGATTGTGTTGTAAAGTGCTTTCTTAGTAGTTATTGATACATGTTTGTTCTTTAGTATTGGTGCCATTTGTCCAATGAGTTGATTTGCCTTATTGCACCTATTTTCGATCTCGTCTTCTGATCTGCCATTTGATGATATTATACTTCCTAGGTACTTGAAGCTCTTTACTTGTTTCAAGGGATGTTCGTTTAGGTGAATTGTTGCTGTTTGTTCTTCTTTAGTTATAGTCATTACCTCTGTTTTGCTTGTGCTAATTTTCATGTTATGTTCCCTACACATTTCGTTTAGACTATTCATGTGTGATGAAAATTTATGTTTTTGTTGTTGTTGTTGTTGTTGTTGTTAAAACATTAAGTTTATTTATTTATTTATTTATTTATTTATCTATTGTAAATGAAAAATTTAGTTTTTTTATTTTTTATTTTTTTTTTTTATGAAAAATTAAATTAATTTATTTTTTTATTTTTTTTTTAAACATCTCATCTCATCTCATCATGTTCCTCTTGTACCTTCCAGTGCGGAGGTGAAGTATAAACAGAGGGAGAGTGCCCGCTTATGGGCTTCATATATCGATATTGCCACGGACTGTTATTCCCTGCGTCCATAGTTAACGTGCTCGGCCTCTTCCTCTGCTTCAATCTGGTCTATATATCATTGCTATTGTTGTTAATGAAAAATTAAAATTAGTATTTTGTTTTTATTTGTTAATGTAAAAGTAAGAAGTTGTTGTTGTTTGTTTGTTTGTTTGTTTGTTTGTTTGTTTTTTTGTTTTTTGTTTTTTTTTGATAAAAAATAAGTTTATTTTTTTAGTGATGAAGCTTTAAGTTTAATGTTTTTGTGATGAAAATTTAAGTTTATTGTTGTTTGTTTTAAAGCAGCGGGGGGTTTACTTTCAGTTTGCCATAAACCAGTCTAAACTCTTCTTTCTTCAAAGTCCGCGCTGCTCGTGTTGACCTGGCTCGACTCTAGGTGTAAATTATGTGGATTTTTTTCTTTTAAACATAATAAGAACAGGGTTATATTAGCCGCTCTGTCTCTAGGGAGTAGATCGGACGTGTAACTTCTCAGATAAGGGCGAAAGATAGCTGCGCCAGAAATAAGTCCAGTTGTAGGAAATTGATAAGAGACGGCCGAGCAGGTGGATACAATTTAAGTTACTTGCTTGATCTGTGATAGGACGTCGCAGTTAGCCACATCATTTTTTTTTTTTTTTTTTTTTTGCTTGGCTATTTGTGATTATCTTGGTTGATTTGTTTGTTGGTTGATTGGTGATTGGTTAGTTGGTGGTTTGGTTGGTTGACTGGTTTGTTAGTTGACTGGATGGGTGAGCGGTTGGATAATGATTGGCAGATGATTGATTTGTTAGTTGATTGTTTTGTTGGTTGATTGGTTGGTTGATTGGTTGGTTGATTCATTGATTGATTGGCTGGTTGATTCATTAGTTGATTGGTTGGCTTGTTGAGTGCTCGCTTCGTAGATTGGTTGGTTTATTTGTTGGTTGGTTTATTGATTAGTTGATTGATTAGTTCGGTAATTGGTTAATTGGTTTCTTAGTTGGATGGTTGTTAGTCGATTGGCTGATCGGTTGGTTGATTGGTTGATTGGTTGGTTGATTGGTTGATTGGTTGGTTGGTTGATTGATTGGTTGATTGTTTGGTTGATTGGTTGGCTTATTGGTTGATTCGTTGGTTGGTTAGTTGATTAGTTGGTTGATTGGTTGGTTGATTGATTGTTAGTCGATTGGACTATTGATATGTTGGTTGGTTGATTGGTTGGTTGATTGGTTGGTTGGTTGGTTAGTTGTTGGTCGAGTGGTTGATAGGCTGGTTGGTTGGGTGGCTGTTGGTTGATTGGTTGGTTGTTTGGATGTTTGATTGGTTGGTTTGCTGTTTGGTTGGTTGGTTGATTGATTGGTTGATTGGTTGGTTTGGCATTGCATTCTGAACGACCGACACTTTCACGATGTTTAAAAATCAACGCAAAGTGGTCTGCTTCCAAATAGCTTAGGGTTGATTTCGAACCCAGTATAGGGAATTGTGCAACTGGGTTCAATGCCTGTTGGAGACAGAAGCCACGAATACGTCGCCGCCCAGGTTACATTTCACAATTAGAAAAACCTACCCAAGAAACAACCAGCGACTTAGGGGATAGTGAGAAACAGTTTCATAATTCCCCGACATACAGAGTCGAGGGTTCGAAATCAGCACAAATCTATACTGGTCTTAATTAATTTCCACCTTATTTTTCTTCCTGGTTTTCTTATTGTAATTATCAGTAAAAGTTTGGTAACCTGATTAGATATATTTTTTTAACACTAGTTCTAGTAGTGTTGGACTGAATCTTGCGTGTGGGTTAGCTTTTCGTATTAACAGTGTCCCTCGCCATCAGGCGAACCCACTCCGACTTCAGAGGTACTTGCAATTTAGGTCCCCAAGTTAAGGACGATAGGTCAATATTTTATTCCAACTGTCCGGTGTAGGGGTTGAACCCCTTACCTCGGCATCAGCACATGGTATGTTTAAGAACACGCGTTATTATCCATTCGGCCATGCTGATCTACATTAGAGAAATTAGACGTAGACGTTCAAAAATTTGTGGACACGTTATGTGGAAATAAACTGGTGAACTTGGTGACAACTGGCAGGATTGAGAGGAAAAGAGCAAAGTGAAGGCAGAGAAGTAAATATCTGGATGACTTGGCCACGTGGTATTATAGAGACAAAAACGCAGAGCTGATCCACGACTCTGTTGATCGAGTGAGATGGCGAAACATGACCTCCCGCGCTTATTGGTATGGCACATGATGATGATGAACATTGTTTATGAGGATGGGTGTACGAACATCTTCGCCTGAAACGGCTCCTAGCATTTTTTTTTTTTTAGATCTATAAAGGCAGAAACGGCCTTCTTTGGTGATGTGATGAGACGAGAAGCATTGGAGAACATCGTGATAACTGGAAAGATCAATGGGATACATTAAGGGGCAAAATAACCTGGAAAACTTAGTGATAACTGGCAGGATTGATGGAGGAAAAGCAAAGGGTAGACAGAGAGATAGATTGATTTGTGTGGTTGTTTCGGGATTTGAGGTCTGACGATTGAGTACAACCCACAACTGGCAATGTTGATCGTATACCGGTACGAACTGTGGGCTTTGTCCACATTTCAAGCGTAAATATTAAGATAAATTCTGAGAATATCGCTGATCGAGAATAGAAGCAATAGTAACATCCACAAGATCTTGCAACAGAAGAAATAAGGATCATAAACAGCAACATGAATTTTATATATTTTTTTTCAGTTTTATTAATTTTTTTAATGTTTTAACTTTTAATTATTTTTTTTTTCAGAGCACCTGTGAACTTCCAGAGTGCCAACTGGGGAAATCATATTTGACTTGAATTAAAACAAGAACGAACATCACCTTCATCATGATGTGTCATGCCGATAAGCGTTGTCACTAAGTTTTCCATTTATTTCACACCATAACGTGCCCAAACTGTTTTAATGTTTAATTTTTAATTTTAAATGTTTATTTTTTTAAATTTTTTAACTTTTAATTTTCTAATTATTTTTTTCTAATGTTACATAATTTTTTAATTGTTTATTTTCTTAATATTTTAATGCTTATATTTTTACTTTTTAATTTTTTTTAAATTTTTAATTGGTTTAATTTTTTTTAATCGTTTAATTTTTAACTTTTAATTTTTAACTTTTAATTTTTAATTCATATTTATTTAAAATAAATATGTCATACTAATAACAAATTTCTGGTACAGAAAAATATCTTAAATTTGGGGTCATAAACTGCCTTAGAATACCCTTAGTATGACGTTGCAGTCAAGCCTTGATTGATTTAGATTGTATGTGCGTCTGTCTTACAGAAAGCAATGGTAAACTCCACATCATCATCCAGTGCCCTGCCAGCTGGCGAAGGCGTTCATGTCGCTACCCAGATGTAGGTCTATGGTGTTGTGGATCAACTTTGCTGATGATTTGCCTCCATGTCACTGTTTCAATCCATCCAACATCATTTCTCTTGGTCTACCTCTGCCTCTCTCCACCTTGATCTTTCCAGTTGTCACGATATTATACTACTAATGAGGAGCTGCTGAATTTTCAAAGCAAATCACAAACAACGAAAATAATTAATGCTGGGATTGAACAAGAAGCCTTTCGGGACACGAGCCAGGTGCTTAACCACATTGCCACTGAAATCCCCGTCAGCAGATATCAGGAAGAAGTCGGATGTGTCGGTCGAAATTCCTAGATATCCCAGCTATACTGTGAACAAACACAACGTAAAATTATCCTCAACAAAATAAAATATCGGAGGCCCAAGAAGAAGCGGAAGAAACAAAAGTCCTTTTATTTCCTAAGAGACAACTTCTATTTTAAGCTGCTGTCATCTGTCACGATTAATGGTTTTAAACCGACACCTCAAAATTAAGTCTAACTCTATTCATAACACATTAGCTCTTAACTGCGATCGAAAACTACATCTCCCCCATACTCTCAACATTAAATATGGACTAAAAATCATCGCCAATATCTGGATAGTTTGAAGAATAATACAACAGAATGAAAATATCTTAAATGTGAAACCCGATATTGTAAAGACATGAAAACACGGCAATTTGTATTCACTGGTAACGATTACTGAAATTGTAAAACTTAAGAATTATGATGCGATTTTCAGCTCCCTAATTTACATTCTTCGCTCTATAATGTTTTGATATTCAATTTACAAACTCGCGCACGGAGATGCAGATACAAAGAAGGGACAACGAGATAGTTCTTCTATGTTTATTGAAGATTCTGGAAGTAGCTCACTATGTCACATTTAAAACGTTCCCGTTGCTAACGACAACAAAGCCAGAAAGCTTGAATGGCAACCGATTAAATTGCCACATTAATTCGGATACTTCGTGACGTTACGTTTTATTCAATTTTCCGGCCATCCATATTTTTTTTTATTTTTTTTATTTTTTTTATTTTGAGTATCTTTTGCGGGACCTTGCAAGAAACTCATCTCATCTCATCATGTTCCTCTAGTACCTTGCGGTGTCGAGGGGAAGCATAAACAGCGTTTATGGGCTTCATATATCGAGATTCCTATGGACTCTGCGATTCCCTCAGTCCATAGTTTACGTGTTCGGCCTCTTCGCCTGCTTCCATTTGGCCTGACTATCATTGCTTGTTGTGGTATGCTGTTAGTTGGTAACCTAGTTACATGGCGAGCAGCGCCGGGTTGATATTTTAATGTAAAATACCGGAAGACATGACGGACTGGCACAATATCATAGTAACCATGGTTCGTGAGTGCAATAATGGACAGCAAGCGGCACAGAGGTTGAGGTGCAACAATTGATCCAGAGAAACACACATCAAGGTGATACAGTGATCTACACCGATGGGTCAGTGGTGAGAAACAGACGTAGTGGTTGGGGTTTCATCGCGAAGGCTAATTGATGATGCTTGAAAAAAGAACAGTCTGGCATATAAGACTTCGATGTTCAGATCTGGTAGTAAGAGCATGAGAATGGAGGTGGAAGCAGTAACAACAGGGTTCCGTTGGTTAGAGGAGGCCACTGCAACTCACATTGTATTCGTTACGGATTCAACGAGTACGCTTAGTAAGGTGGAGAAAGGAATGTTTGGTGTGGAATGGCTATCCTCGCTTCAGAGGTCACAGATTGTGAGAATTATATGGATGTTTGTTCCCTGGCCATGCGGAAGTGCTGAGGAATGAACAGACTGATAGACTAACATGGAATGCACCTCTTGGTGGTAGTTTACCCATGGACAAGGGAGAAGTGGTCGAGCGCCCGTGGGACCAGGTGGGGAAGGCGGGGGAACAGATTGAGAACCCGTATGTGGAAAGAATGATATTTCGGGGGATCAGCAGAGATTCTGGAAGAATTTCAAAACTGAGAGAGAATACAAGGAGAACTTTCAATCCGATAGCGATGGGAACAATTAGTAGAGTGACTCTTCGCTGGCTGATGAACGAGGGGACGTAGCGCGTATGGGAATGTCCTGGGTGCAGTGAGATCGGTTCTTAGCTCAACTCAACTCAATTCAATTCTAATTTAAAATACAGTAGATTTTCCATCGCGTTCTGGACGGAAACCATTGCTGAGTATGAACCCACTACTCCGCACATGATTTGTAAGCTCTAGTGCATTAGACACCTCGGCCATTCTGACCTCTGTTCTTCTTCTTCTTCTTCTTCTTCTTCAGCGTTCCGAGCCATTGAGGTTCTTTGCTGCAAATACAATCCGTCTCCATTCGTCTCTCTGGTGGACCTTCTCTTGCCAGTCGTTGATTCCAAGTGCTTGTAGGTCTGTACATGTATTATCTCTCCACCGTCTTCTTGGTCTACCTCGGGGTCTACGGTCATTTATTTCCTGAGTGTAAGCGAGTTTTGTTTCCCTATTATCTTCCATTCTTTCTATATGCCCCAGCCATTGTAGTCTATTGTTCTTCTTCTTAGTCTACAATAATAACCCACAAAATAATAACTCACTATATAACAATAAAATATCACAATAACCTATAATAATAACCCCCAACTACAGGCTGGTAGGATTCGTATCAGGCCTGTTTTAATACAGTTGTTCTCATTTCTTAACCAAGTGGATAGTTTTAAATATCTAAGGGGCATTTATAACATCAGATGGAAGATGCACAACAGAGATTAAGTGTAAAATAGGGCAAGCAAAAGCTGTATTTCAGAAAATGAAGAGTATCTTTTGCAAGAAGTCATTGCATGTAAGAAAAAGAGTGCTTAAGTGCTATATAGAACCTGTTTTGCTGCATGGCTGTGAATGTTGGAATGTAAATGAACAAATTAGGAAGAACTTTGAAGCAACACAGATGTGGTTCCTGAGATGAATGTTGTGAATTCCTTGGACTACCAAAGTAACTAACCAACAACTGCCTAAAAGAGGTCAATGAAACAACATTATATACACCAATAAGAAAGAGACAAATAGTGGTCTTTGATCATGTGATGAGAAGAGAGGCATTGGGGAACATCGTGACAACTGGAAAGATCGAGGAGAAGAGAGGCAGAGGCCGACCAAGTGAAATAATGCTGGATGGATTGAGACGGTGACAGAATATCATCAGCAGAGTTGATCCAGAACACCAAGGATCGAGATCTGTGGAGAGTCATGAACGCCTATGCCTGCTGACATGGCACTTGGTGATGATGATGTCTCATATCATGACATCACAAGTATCTGATACAATAAGTCAGCGTTAGTAAATGTCTAAAAGAGCGTTCTGAAATGTTATGTGTATCCTATTCTGATGGATAATAGGGAATCACGGAACATGACCGAACAGATAAGGATGTGCTTCGGAGCAACGGTTCCTGAAGCGAATGTTAAGAGTACCTGGGGCTGTCAGAATGACTAACGACGATTGTCTAGAAGAGCTAATGCAAACAGCACATTATATACACACATTTTTTTTTCGGGGGGGGGGGGGGGAGGAGGGTTTGCATATCCTTTACAGAACATCGCTGTCAACATCAGCATCTTTCAGCTGGTTGTTGATTTATTGGCAAGATTACGCTCAGTAGTTTATAATTGCTTTCTGAGCGACCGGCTCACATAACCCGTAAGTTACCGACGCGGAGAGAACCGCTACCGATTCTCGCGCAACGTCACGTTACTCACGAGAGTATACAGGATTACGGAGAAAGTCATGTAACCCCTAGATCAGGGAGCCGGCGTATACACACATAGGAAGGAGAAAAACAGTCTTTATGGCTAGTCTGTTTAGAAGTTCAAGACCTGTCCTTGTGAGGACTATACCAGTCCTTATGAGAACTATACCAGTTTTCTTGAGGACTATACCAGACTTTGTGAGGACTATACTATCCTTTTGAGGACTATACCAGTCCTTGTGATGACTATACCTGACTTTGTGGGGACTATACCAGTTCTTGTGAGGACTAAATGAGTTCAGGGCCAGTTCTTTTTAGATTAAACAACGAACAACTGGGAGGCTACTGAATCTGGCAGGTCCTCCTCAGGACAAACTCAACGCAATAATGAAAATAACAGTCAGCGTTAGCCCCACAAGACCCAGCCCAACCCGAAGCGCAGAGAGGAGAAAATGTAACTAGTTTAGGACCAACTTAAAAGAGTACAAACAAAAAAAAAGGATATCAAAGCTCACCAAAAAAAAAAAAAAAAACCGACCTGTTATAACCGAAGCTTCGGAAACCGGTTGAATGAGGTCGAATGTGTGTGTGTGGTTTTTTTTTTCTGTTCTTTCTGTTTATTTTTTTTTTTTCTTTCATTGTAAATATTGGACTTGGATGAATTGAACTGCCTCAAATTATTCGGTCAATCTATGAATTTAATGGCATGAAGTTCGGGCAGCTGTATTGCTGTACACCCCATATCTCACTGTGGACACCGTTTCGGCGACTTCGGGCGTAGTGGGTAGCTAGGGACATTGACTTCATTGCACCGGGTGTTATCCCATATGGCTTGTTCTCTTTCTGCAGAGCGTCCTCTCGAAAGCGAGGCACAAACCATGACCTCCATAGCTCCAGTGACGATCCCCACAAGTCTTCGAGAAAATTACACCCGTAAACAGAATGACTTAGCCTGGGAAACGAACCCACTACCTTCGGAGCGTGAGGCAGGCGCGTTAATCATCATCATCATGTGCTATGCCAATAAGTATAGGCGGTCATATTTCGCCATCTCACGTGGATCAGCTCAGTGTTCTTATTCGGACTATGCCACGTGGCCAAACCATCCAGGTATTTACTTCTCTACCTTCCCGGTGTTTTTGTTCCCTCTCAAACTTGCCAGTTGTCGCCAAGTTCTCCAATTTATTTATTTTCATAACGTGTCCAGAATATGGTGTCTACGTCTAAATTCTCTAATCAGTTTATTGTTGCCATCTGTTTCTTGTAGGACTTGGTCATTGTTTTTTTTTCCTGTCTGCCTATGGTATTCTTTGCACTTTGCTCACAACCCACATTAGGGTATTTGATCACATTAACAAGCAAAGGACCATATTCCACACTCTACAGTTAATGGCAATGTTGTTAAAGTTAGTCGCATATCCTTTACAGGTCGTCGCAGTCAACCCCAGCATTTACGCTCAGAAGGTTGTCATGCTTTCTGAACGACCGGCACTCATTTCGTTTTATAAAATAAACCCCCCCCCCCCCTGCCCCCCCCCACGCAATGCTGCCAAATCGCCCGCAAACGAAATCGGTATGCAGGATTACGTACTGCGTCCGTAACTACTCCGCCATCAATCCATCTAGATTGTATAAGGTGTATTTTTAATGACTGTGCAGTGTTTGTAAATATTACCGGTCCAAGTTTTGCATGTACCTATTTTGCTGCATGAACTTTACATAAGGTGAATACAAAACTTGGACCGGCAATATTTTCAAACACTGCACAGTCATTAAAAATATACCCTGTACTAGCCCCATATCTGTATAGATCAACCGGCACTCGATTGATGATGTGAACAATGTCCTCCCGACCTGCGTTACTTCCCACAACACATCATGAAACCCATCTTAGTGGCTTGAGAGCCTTGACTCGGGTGGGGTTGTCTTCTTCTTCTTCTTCTTCGTCTTCTTCTTCTTCTGCTTTCATCCGGAGAGTATTTTCGGACGTGGTTGCGTTGTGCTTGTTTACAGCAGAGCTGCGATACTTGCGCCTGTCGGCCGACACATCCGACTTCTGCGGGCATTTGTTGAACGGGTTAACCTTCCCGGGTGGGGTAGGGTTCGAATATACGACCACCAGGCCGAGCGGCGGGTGAATAGATCAGTGTTGGCCATCAGAAATGTGTTTGTTCAGTATGGTCCAATGGGTAAGAGCGCTCGTACTTAAACTTCCTGTGTGCTGATGTAGAGGAGCGGGTTCAACCCCTACACCTGTCAGTTGGACTAAAATGTTGGCTTCTCGTGTTTGACTTGGGGACGAAAATTACAAGTACCTCAGAAGTCGGAGTGGGTCCGCCTGATGGTGAGGAACATTGGTAATAGGGAAAGCGAATCCACAAGCAAAAGTTAAATGTATTACATGTTCCTAAGCCTAGATTGGACTTATACAAAACTTGTTTCGCACATTCTGGTGCTCACTTGTGGAATAGCCTTCCGCCAGATCTGAAAACTCCAATGAGTCCCTACACATTCAACCGAAAACTCTTTCAGTACTTACTTCATACCGACTATATGCCTCCATAAGTCACCTACTGGTATCATTTTTTCACTATCATTCTTCACTCTGTGTGTGTGTGTGTGTGTGAGCGAGAGAGTGGGTCAGAGAGTGAGTGAGAAACAGTGTGAGTGGGAGAATTAGTATGAGAGTGATTTAGTGTGGTTTAGAGAGTGAATGAGTGAGTGTGAGTGGGAGAGAGAGAGTAAGAGAGTGAGTGTAAGTGGGAGAGTGAGTGAGAGATTGAGTGAGAGTGAATATGTGAGTGTGTGTGTGTGTATGTGTGTGTGTGTAAGTGAGGGCGAATGTGAGAGTGAGTGCGTATAAGCATGAGAGAGAGATAGTGAGTGGGAGAGAGGGAGAGAATGAGACAATGAGAGAGTTAGTGTGCCAATGTGCGTGAAAGAAAAATAAATAGAGAGAGAGAGAGAGAGAGAGAGAGAGAGAGAGAGAGAGAGAGAGAGAGAGAGAGAGAGAGAGAGAGATGAGCATGTCTGCAATCATATCATTATGCCATTTTTTTTCTGTATCCTCATCTTTCATATTTGCATTTTTACTGCCAATTGAATTTAACATGCACTGCTTATCTCATCACGTTATGTCAATTTCAGGAATCTTACTGGATTGGACCACTATTTTATTTTTACGTTACACAATGTATACCATATGTTCATCACCATTTTGTATATTTTCCATGTTTTCCCATCCCCCCCCCCCCCCCCCCCCAATTTTGAATGTTCTGTGAGGATGTTCACGATAGTCGACAGTATGTACATGTGAAAAGTGTGGGAGTTTATTCATATTAGTTTTAGTGATTATGTGAGGCAGTGTGTATGTGTGTGGATGGATGGGTGTGTGTTTGTGTGTCTGTGTCTGAGCGGGAGAGTGAATGTGTGAGCGTGAGAGTGAATGTGTGTGTGTGTGTGTGTGTGTGTGTGTGTGTGTGTGAGAGAGAGAGAGAGAGAGAGAGAGAGAGAGAGAGAGAGAGAGAGAGAGAGAGAGAGAGAGAGAGAGAGAGAGAGAGAGAGAGAGAGCATCACTATTTTTACGTCACATACATTTTATGTACACATTTTTCTCCATGTTTAACATTTTTATGAGACTGCTCATGACAAGTGTCAGTGTATGTGTGTGAGTAAAGTGTGGGAGTTTGTTCATACTAGTTTCAATACTAACGTGAGACATTTTGTATGTGCCTAGATGTGAGGAAGTGTGAGTGTATGTGGAGGATGTGTGTGAGTGTGGGGATATGTGTGGGTGGGGGTGTGTGGGTGGGGGTATGCGTTTGGATGGGTTGGGGTGTGTGGGTTTTGGTGGGTAGTGGTATTTGTGGGTGTTGGTGGGATGTGTGGATGGATGTGTGGGGGTGAAAGTAGGGGTGTTGGAATGGGTGTGGGGGATGTGTGTATGGGTGGAGGATATGTGTATGGGACGGATGCGGGGGATGTGTGTTTATGTGGGTGGAGATGTGTGGATGGTTTGAGGAAGTAAGTGTGGGAGGCGGGGTTGTGTGGGTAGGGATTGTATTGGGTGGATTGGGGATGCAAGGGCGGGTGGGGAGAAGTGTATAGTGTGTGGGTTTGAGATATGTGTGCGGTGTGTTGGTGGGGGATGTGTGAATGATGTGTGGGTGGAGGGTATGTTTGTGGTGGTATGGGTGGAGGATAGTGTGTGGTGTGGAGGGTGTGTGTGATGGGTGCGGGGAATGTGCGTATGGGTGGGGTATATGTGTGGGTGAGTAGGGGATTGTGGTTGTTGGGGGAAGTATGTGGGGGTGTGTGGGTGGGAGATGTGTGTGTGGATGGGGAATGTGTGGGTGGGGGTGTGTGAGTGGCTTAGGGATGTGTAGGTGGGTGAGGGAGTTGTATGTGTCGGGGTGGGATGTGTGAGTGGGTGGAGGATGTGTGTGGGTAGGGGTATTGTGATCGAGAGATGTTTGGTTGGGGGTGGGTGGGGGTGTGTGGGTGCGTAGTGGAGGATGTATGCGTGAGTGAGTGTTTGTTGGTGGACGGGTTGGGAATGCGTGTGTGGGTGGGGAGAGGTGTGTGATGTGTTAGGTGGGGATATTGTGTGGGTGAGGTATGTGTGTGTGGGTGGGGGATTATTGTGATGTGTGAGTGGAGGTATGTGGGGTGGATGGGTAAGGGTATCTGTGTGGGTGTGGGTGGGAATATTGTATGGTATCTGGGTGGGGGATATGTGTGTGGTGTGTAAGTGGGGATGCGTTGGTGAGGGGTGTGTGTGTTTTGCGTGGGTTGGGAATATTGCGTGGTAGGGGGTGTATGTGATGTGCGGGTGGGGGATTGTGTGGTAGGGGATTAGGTTAAGGCATGTGTGGGTGGGTGGAAGTTGTATGTGTGGGTGGTGGGGTGTGTGTGAGTGGATTGGGGATGTATGGGTGGTTAGGGAGATGTGTGTGTGTGTGGGGGGGGGGGGGTAGGGACATGTCAGTTGGTGGGGATGTGTGTGTATGGTTTGGGGTTGTGTGAGTGGATGTGCAATGTGTGGGTTGGTGGGGGATTGTGTGCATGGCTGGGGAATATGTTGTCGATGGAGATGTGGCTGGGGGATGGGTGGTTTGAGGTGTGGGTGGGGAGAGGATGTGTGGGTTAGGATGTGTATGTGGATGGGCGTGGGATGTGTGGGTTGGTGGAGGAATGTTTGTGGGTGGCGAGTGTGTTTTGGTTGGGGGATCAGGTGAGGGCAGTGTGTGTGGGTGGGGGATGTGCGGGAGGGGGATGGGTCGGTTGGTGGGGTATGTATGTGTCCCTTGGTGTGCGTGTGTGTGGGTAGGTGGGGGTGTGTATGTGTCCCTTGGTGCGCGTGTGTGTGGGTAGGTGGGGGTGTTGTGTGGGTGGGGTGATGTATGGATAGGTGGGATATGGGCTTTATAACATGGTAATTTGCCTTGTTTATGTTTACAACATTCATTTCACAATGTTTATTTTTCTTCCTATGTAAATGTATAATGCTCTTGATGAACGAAAGACGAGTGATTGGAAGGGCCGAATGTAAGACGGGCCTGCGCGCCCAATTTGTGACCCTAATAAAGTTGATTTGATTTGATTTGATTTGATTTGTGTGTGTGTGTGTGTGTTTATTTGTGTGGATGTATGTGTGTACATGTCTGTATGTGTGTATGGGTGTATATGTGTGTGTTCATGTGTTTATGTGTGTGTGCTTGTGTGTGTGTGTGTGTGTGTATGTCTTTACGTGTGTTAAGGTGTGCGTAATGTGTGTTTATCTGTGTTTATATGTATGTGCGTGTGTATATGTGTGTATGTTTGTGTGTGTGTGTGTGTGTGTGTGTGTGTGTGCTCGTGTAAGTATGTGTATATGTTTGTGTTGTAAGTGTGCATGCATGCAGTGTATGCGAGGGAGTGTGTATTCGTGTGTTATGTGAGTAAGTGTGCGTAAGTATGTGTATGCGGGTGTGGATGTGTGTAGGTGTGTGTATGTGCGTGGGTATATGTTTGTATTTGCGTGTGTATGTTGTGTGTGTATTTTGAGAGAGAGAGAGAGAGAGAGAGAGAGAGAGAGAGAGAGAGAGAGAGAGAGAGAGAGAGAGAGAGAGAGAGAGCGCACGCATGTCATCTAACATGCTACTCCATATTTTTGTGTATTCTCATTTACATATTATCATTTTGAATGCCACCTGAATTTAACATGTATAAAATGAACACATGTAAATTACTGTAGAGTGAGTGAGAGAATTAGTGAGTGTGAGTGAGAGAGAGTGAATGAGTGTGAGAGTGTGTGTATGTCTAGAGAGAGAGAGGGGGGTGAGAGAGAGAGAGAGAGAGAGAGAGAGAGTTGAGCGCACGCAAGTCATGTAACATGCTATTCCATATTTTTTATGTATTCTCATCTTTCATATTACGAGGTATCACTTTGTATGCCACTTGATTTTATCATGTATACTATAATCGCATGCACACTACTGTTGAGTGAGTGAGAGAGTTAGTGAGTGTGAGTGAGTAAGGGAGTGTGAGTGTGTGTGTCTGTCTGTATATATATGTATGTGTGTGTGTGTGTGTGAGAGAGAGAGAGAGAGAGAGAGAGAGAGAGAGAGAGAGAGAGAGAGAGAGAGAGAGAGAGAGAGAGAGAGAGAGAGAGAGAGAGAGAGAGAGAGAGTTGAATTGCATCACTAATATTTACGTTACAAAATGTGTATGTACAATTTTTCTCCATGTTTTTTACAATTTTGCGAGAATGCTCACGACAATTGTCACTGTATGTGTGTGTAAAATGTGGGAGTTTGTTCATAATAGTAGGTTGGGGGGTGGGGTGAGAGAGAGTGTGTGAGTGGATTCGTGGTGTGTGTGATGGGCTATGGATGTGTGGGTGGGCAGGGTGGGATTGTGTGGGTGGGTGCGGGGTCTGTGTGTGGGTACGTGCGGGATGTATGCGTTGACGGGGAGATGTGTGTGTGGGTGGGGGAAGTGTGTTTGGCTAGGCGGTTGTGTGTGATTGGGAGGAGGAGGATATGTGGATGGATGATTGTTGGTCGGTTATAGGATGGTGGGGGATATATATATGTGGGTGGGGAGATGTGGGTGTGGGGTATATGTGGTGGGTGGGAGATGTGTGCAGGTGGGGTGTGTGTGGGTGTGGGATATGTGTGGGTGTGGGATGTTTGTGTGGATGCGTGGGGAGTGTGTGTGGGTGGGTGGGTGTGTGTGTGAGGGATATGTGGGTGAATGTGTGTGGGTGTGTGGGGGATGTGTGTGGGGTGGGGTGGATGTGTGATGGGTGTGGGTGATGGATGAAGGATGTGTGTGTGGGAGGGGGATGTGTCTGGGTGGGTGGGTGTGGCTGGATGGAGTATGTGTTTGTGGTTGGTGAGGGTGATTGTAGATGGGGATGTGTGGGTGGTTAGGAGATTGTTGGAGATGTGTGTGTGGGTGAGGGATGTGTCTTGGGGATGTGTATTGGTGTGGTGTTGTGTGGGAGGGAAGATGTGTGTGAATAAAGGATGTGTGTGTGGGTGGGTGGGGGTGTGGTTGGGTGTGGGTGTGCGGGTGGGTGTGGATGTCTGTGAGGTGGGGGATGTGTGTTTGGATAGGTGGTTGGGGTGTGTGAGTGTGGGTGGTTAGATGGGAGATGTATGTGTTGATGAGTGGGTGAGGGATGTGTGGGTGTTAGTGGTTGAGGGATAAGTACGTGTGTGGAGGGATGTGTGAGGGGATCAGTGTGTGTGTGTGGGTTGGGTGTGCGTGGATGGGAAGTGTGGTTTTGTGAATGGAGGATGTGTTGGTGGGTTTGGATGTGTGTGAGGGATGTGTGAATGGGATGTGTGTATGGGTGGGAAGATGTGTGTGTGGGTCGGGATGTGTGTGTATATGGGTAGTGGTGTGTGGTTAAGGGATATGTGGCTGGGGATGGGTGGGTGGGTAAAGGATGGGTGGGTGGGTGATTGTATATGGGTACGGGTGTGTGGTGCCACATAGTGGTCACGCTCACACGCACCACCTAATAGGGATTAGGAGATTCCCAGTCTAACATTAGAATGACTTGACCACCGGGAACTAAGACTGACGTAGGCATCGTTAGGACAGCAACGGAAGGTCACTTCAAAGAACGACATGAAGTCAGCGGTGTGTTTCCTGTGAGCTCCGTGTTACAAACGGACTTGATCATCTAGGCGAGGCATATGTACTAGAAGCGGAGGTCGCCTGTTTATACGGCATTCGTACCATGCAGACCGGGACATAAAGCATAGACGACGAATTTGTATTAAATTGTAACGTCCCGTCCCCGTGTCAGGGGCCCGTTATATTATACAACAGAGTTGTATCTATTTTCTGGAAGAGAAATCTGAAATTAAAAGGATTTATCTCGAATTGAAACAGTGTCTTCAAGGTGAGCGACTTTATTACATATTGTTCTCTAGTTCGAGTTCTAACGCTTTGGCGGTGAATTGACATTGAGACATGTGGGGACTTTAATCCGAGGAAACGATGCTTTAATGTAAACAAGCGACGATTGATTCCCGCCATATCAGAAGTATACATATGAAAAATGCACGTCACGATGATAAATTCCTTGGCACGATGTGGCATCAGGAGTACACACAATGCGACAACATGGCGACTGAGTTAAAATAAGCTTTATTGCGCTGCCAGAGAAAAACGATACATTGTACATTGCAGGTTATCGTTTGTACGCAAAGTAAGACATTATATTAACCTTCCGAGTTATTTATGAAAAGGGACTGTCGTTTTAAAGATAAATAATTGCACGTCAAGTTGAAGTGAAAACGACGCGCACCATCCTAAACTCAGCGGAAGCCGAAATTGCAGCTCGTGTAAAGATCAGTTACAGACTGCAAGTATTTAATATTTGTCGATATTAAGTGGATGTCATTCGCCACACACAACTTAAGAGATTAAACCTGTACTATTCCACATATCGAAATGACAATAGAACACATTATCAGTTTCGATGTCCGCTATCAGGAGACATACTACACTTACTAGTACCAAATTTGTACCCAGGACGGAACTAGATATGTCTTGGAATTAGACATAGTTGACACAGATTCCTTACACAGACTAGACAAGCAGTTGACACAGCACACTGCACAACGCTTGAACAGTAATATACCACACAATCAAGATACACTTGGCGAGAAGAATGATACCTCCATAATATTATTATTATTGGCTGCCGACACTCTGCCAAATTTACATGATCGACACAAGGAACATTCATAATTCTTCTGGGGACATTAACTATTTTACATTTATCTATATCGGATGTTACTATGAAGGTACATTATACATTATCGGGAGTACCTACACTTCCCTCCACCAAGAGTCTGAAGGAAATATAGGTGGGACATTCAGTGGAACTCTACACACGATATATTACGTCGGGACTTAATGCATTTAGTCCTACACTACCACTCTGATACCAGGTCATTAAGACAACGCCACATATAGATACACAGACAACAGGACACTTACCTCCACACGGCATTTATACGACTTCACCAACTTCTACATATTTACGATGCCATTATCAGGAACATATAGAGACACTTATGGATGTATCAAGTGACTCAATTATTTATTGACATTGTTCCAATGTTAGCGATCCTCGCTAGGACACCGTTGAGCTCATTTACGGACATGGAAGTAACACTTCGTTCGTCTAACGACACCATTTCGTGATTGTGGATTGACACGTCTCTTGCAACATCAACGCATACGAAATTTCTACACGGAATGTCGAACATTACAACATCGTTATTCACATACCGGATACTTCATCACACTTCAGAACTGTGAACGCAACGAACATATATGGATGCACCTCATCGTCATGACACTTCTGCACACGGCACCGTGACAGGATACTAGGACACTACACATTCACGTCAGAGCGCTACACGGATTGACATTTTTTTTTATTGAGTGTGATACCATTCGTCTTCACGCTGAACTATACGACACGGATGTAATTATACTTCATTGTGGGCATCAAGCATTCCATTAGCCACAGCTACTATAACTCAAACGTCGTCGTTACACCACAGCCAACTACGTGTTATGGGTTGGCCACGGACCGCGTGGGTCCAGGGTGAGAGTACAAGTTAATTGTACTATCATTCAAAACAGGAGCAACAATCTGTTTTATACACAGTTCCTCTTTTATATCTAAACCAGCATACCAATACTCGAGTACTGATGACGGATCATTCTTTATCGAACTGACACTGACACTGATCTGATCAACACACAATTATTCTATATCAAATTTCGAGCTCATTGTATCTACGGACACGAGAGCCGGAAACAGGCCAGTAAATTGTTCATTGTTGATTGATGTTATGTTGACTCATAATAAGGCTATTTATCTTATTTTGCGGGTGTCATCACAATACTATTGTGTTGTCATAACTGTAGTAGTATAGTATGTGCGTTACCTGTCAAGAAAAAAAAGTGGATGACAATTTGTTATTGTTTGTAAACAATAAGATGTATTCGCGCCACTCGTCATTCGTCTTTTATGATTGTTAGTTGGCTTGCGTTACATATATTGAATATATTCCTTCATATTTCCTATATTTTCTATATTGAATATATTTCTTCATATTTATTTCTCTAGTATATTTATTTAGTTTATTATAGAGATATTTGATTGATTTTTTTTTTGGTGATCGAGTTGACACTACAAATTTATTTGAGTTATATTTGCTCAATTGTGATACAACATTTACTTTACTATCCGAGTGATAGTGATCTGAGACAATATTACAATTTTGTCGATTCTTTTCTAATCTTGCCTACGTCCATATTTATTTCAGCCAGATAGCTCATTTTACAGGTAGGACATTAGGACAAGATGTCGACACTGCAACATTTCATCGAGTTGGGTGAGAAAACTGGTTTAACCGGTGCCGAACTTCGAAAATGGGCAAGTGAGCAACAGAAGCGTGACAAGGAGGATCGACAACTTGCAGCAGAGAAGGAAGCTAAACAACTGCAAGCTACACGTGAGAAGGAGGAACGACAGGAAAGATTGGCATCGGAAAAGGAAACCAAACAACTTCAGATGGCTCTTGAGAAAGAACTGAAAGAAAAAGAGATGGCTATCAGACAAAATGAGATAGTTTTGGAAAGAGAACGAATGGAGGCTAGAGAAAGAGAATTAACTGTGGAACGCGAAAAAATTGCAGCAGAAAAAGAGAAGTTAATTATGGAAATGCAATTGAAAGAAAAAACAATTGGCGTTTGATAAAGAGCTACTTGCTACAGAAACACTCTGGAATGACAAGGAGGTTGAAGGTAACATAAAGGTCAAGACGCTTGAGATGGAACGTGGAGCTGAAATTGAACGAGAGAAAATGCTGGCTAAACAGAACGATCCTGTGAAAAAGTACCAAGGTTTATTCAGGAATTTCCAACAAGGTGATTCTGTTAGTTCATGGATAACCAACTTTGAAATGCTCGTAAAGTATTACAAGGTACCGGAGAAGGACGTACCGATTTTGTTTCATCGTCACCTCGCGTTAGAGCCGTTGAAAGTGATAGAGTTAATTACTGAGGATTTGCGTACAAACTACAAATATATGCGCGATCGTGCGCTTTCACATTTTTCGTTGGACGAGGCTGGTTTACGTACGAAGTTTTAGACACTTACACCGAAACCGAACCAAACATTCCTTGATTTTGCTTCGGAAATGTCTTTTAGCTTTGACAAGTGGTGTAAGGCTGCTGATATTAATGCTAATAATGAAAAAGTTAGAGACTTAATTACCAGAGACAGACTATTATCTGCGATACCAGAACCTATGGCAGTATTTCTTATGGAAAATAAATGTAAGAGTTTAAGTGAGATGGAAGCTAAAGGTGAGTCTTACTTTAATGCACAAAGAGACGTATTTGCCAACTGTACTCAACCTGAATTAGTAATAGGAGCAAGTGAAAAATTCCAAAGAGGAAACGGTAAGTTTAGAAAGTTTAGTAGTGGTAGCAATAGAAATAGTCCTTACAATAGAGAGGGTGATAGACCAAGGAAAGGCCAATTCACCAGATGTCAGTATTGTAGATTATCGCACGGAAACTTAGAGATGTGTGATAAACATCCAGGTTATATCGCATATCTGAAAGACATTACTGCTAAGAAGAGAAGTAAGTATGACTCTTTTAAAAGAAGCATTAAATGTTTCTCATGTAGGGCGTACGGACACACTAGTAGGTCGTGTCCGATGAGAAATTCCTGGAAGGAAGCGAGTACAGCATACATATACTCCAGTAGTGACTCGGACGATTTAGAAGAGACACACGCAGCTATCATACAATGGTATGATGATCAGACTAATAAGTCAGATAAGGGCATAACTGACAGTATTAGTAATGAATGTATAGAAACAATTCATGAAGCTAATGCCGTTAGCATACAAAATGGCAAACTAAAAGTCCATCAAGCATGGGTAAATGGTGAACCCACTACTTGCATTCGTGATTCTGGAGCTTCGATTGTTGGAGTAGATCGAAAGCTCATAAAAGAAGAAGATTATACAGGCGAAACTGTAGAGTGCAGAAAATTCGGTGGCACAATAGAGAGATACAAGATTGCCACAATTACAATTATGTCACCATATTACGAAGGCACAATAAATGCAGCGGTATTACCAAATCCATGTGCCGGATTACTGATTGGTAACATACCAGATGCGAAACAATTAATGCATGATGAAGCAAAGCAATGGGAGATTGATCATGCAAGAGCTAACGCAATTACAAGAGCTCAAGACAAAAGGGATAAAAACAGTGACAAATTAGAAAATAATATCAGACTAGTGACTGATTTACCAGAAGATCAGAAACAAGATCCGACTCTAAAATTTTGTTTTAAGAAACTGACTGAACCAATAAAACAAGGTAAAAGAGGTAATTGGAAATTTTTCCTAGACAATAATATTTTATCGTGACGATATGATAGAGGTACATCACGTTATTTTCAGACAGTACTTCCATCGAAATATCGTTCTGAGGCATTAAAATTAGCACATGATTCTCCATTCGCTGGTCATATGGGGATTGCTAAAACCACTAATAGATTGCTAACGCAATTCTATTGGCCTGGATATAACAAAGACATTACCACACATGTACGTTCATGTACATTATGTCAGATGACCACGCAAAAATGCAAACATCCCAAAGCACATGTTCAGAAAACTGATTTGGCATCACGACCATATCAGAAAATAGCTATAGATATTGTGGGTCCGCTAAATACAACTACTGATCGAGGCAATAGATTCATATTAACTATGATTGATCTTTGTACTCGGTGGCCAGAGGCTATTCCTTTAAAATGTATCACGAGTAGATCCATTCTAGATTCATTGTTGATAATTTTTAGCAGAATAGGATTCCCTAGCTGCATATTATCAGATAGAGGTAGTCAGTTTATATCAACGGCTACTCAAGAGGCAATGAAGATACTTGGGATTCCACAGGTGTTTAGTTCACCTTGGCGCCCATTGACAAATGGTGTGAATGAGAACTACAACGGAGTTCTTAAACGACCTCTGGCGAAAGTTGCTGCGGAAAGGCCCAAAGATTGAGATATTTTATTACCAGCGGTACTATTTGCATACCGAGAGGTACCACAATTTATTACAGGGTTTTGTCCATTCGAGTTTGTATATGGAGCAAATCCACGAGGTCCATTATTAATATATAATGACTTACTCACAAATAAAACATATGATCATCCGAAAAGAGATGCATATGAAATGGTAACACAATTAAGAGATAAAATTATCACAGCTTGTCAGATTGCAAAATCTGCATTGGATAAAGCTGGAGAAAGATACAGACAGTATGGTAATAGGAACGCCAAGACAATAGTCTTGAAAGAAGAAGAAGAGGTTTGGTTATTATTACCTGATCCTCGAGATTGTCTGGTTACTTCATGGCAAGGCCCATGTAAGGTAATTAAGAAAATTAGCGATGTTGATTATCGTATTGATGTGAATGGCAAACATAAGATTTTTCATATTAATATGTTGAAGCCATATATTCCACGTGAGGATAACTCAGGTCAAGTGACACAACAAATTCCTCATAGGATAGCAACAGCTTGTTGGGTAATTAATGAGCAACAAGAAGATGCTATAGAACAACAGATTCCAACACCTATAGTTAATAGCGACAGTAATTGGCAAGCGATACAGATAAGTAAAGATTTATCAGTACAAGATAGAGAAAAGCTTATTACTGCAATAAAGGAATATAGTTCAATTTTTTCAGATAAACCGGGGCAGACATCACTGATTAAACATAAAATAACTTTATTATCAAATGTCCCAGTTAAAGTGAAACCATATCCTATTCCAATACATTATTTGGAAAAAGTTACTGCAGAAATTTCAGATCTAGATAAGACTGGAATTATAAAAAAATCAATTTCAAATTACTGTTCACCAGTTGTAATTGTTAAGAAAAAAGATGGGTCATTACGTTTATGCGTTGATTATAGGAAAGTTAATGAATTAACTTTACTAGATGCAGAACCTATGCCAAATATTGATGAGTTAATTGAAACCATGGCAAACTCGAAACTATTTTCGAAAATTGACCTTACAAAAGGATATTGGCAAATTCCGATGGAGGAAGATTCAAAGCATATTACAGCTTTTAGCACGCCGTTGGGTTTATATGAATGGGAATATCTTCCATTTGGTTTACAAAATGCACCAAGTACATTCATGAGAATGATGAGAAGATTACTTCATGGAATTACCAACGTATCATCGTATATGGATGATATTTGTATTCATACTTGTGATATTGACACACATGTTAAAATTCTAAAAGTTTTCCAGAAAATACAAGAACATGGGTTGAAAGCTAAACCAAGTTAAATTGAGATAGGGTTTACTGAGATACAATTTCTGGGTCATAGAATCTCTAACGGATTTAGGAAAACAGATCCATTAGTTGTGACAAAGATTCTTAATATCAAACCTCCAACATCCAAGAAGGAGCTTAGGAGTGTATTAGGGTTGATTAATTATTATCAAAAGTTTATCCCTAATTTTGCACATATGACAGCAACATTCTCAGAACTTTTAAAGAAAGGTCAACCAACAAAGATAGTTTGGACAGAGGATCACGAGAAGTTGTTACAACAGATAAAAACTCTATTTAGTACATATCCTATTTTGAAATTACCTGACATTTCAAAAGACTTTGTTTTACAAACGGATGCTAGTTTACATGCTATTTCAGCTGTATTACTTCAATTACATGAAGGGAAACTACATCCTATTCTTTACTTCG
>OY992876.1:97447963-97547963 GCA_963921405.1 Cepaea hortensis | reverse complement strand
CTAAAAGTGTATTAACTTCCAGTTTGGGTATTTCATCGAAAAAGCTGCTGATTTTTATAACCCTTATCCGCTAAGTCTAGGCACTCGGTCTCGCTAACCAACTGGCCAAAGGACGTGTGAGATAATTAGATACCAATGGTTCTTGAGAAAAATTGCCAGCCCTATGTTGAGTTCGGCCGGCTTCGTGGCTTAGAGGTTATGACTTTTCTCCGTAATCTCGTATACTCTCGTCGGTAACGTGATGACGGTGAGAATCAGCAGTGGTTCGAATCTTACTTACGGGGTATGTGAGCCGGCCGCTCAGAAAGCAATGGCAAACTACTGAGCGTAATCTTGCCAAGAAATCAACTGAAGGATGCTGGTGTTGACAGCGATGTCCTGTAAAGGATATGCAACAAAAAAAAACATGTTGAGTTCGGCCACGGTACATTCCGAGCCTGAGATCAACATCGTAACCTTTCAGCCACGCAGCCCACCGCCCCTTCTCCCCCCCCCCCCTCCCGAGTCAACTGTTGATTTAGGAACAATCCATCTTGTTTGAAAGTAATTCCTACAAGCATTGTTAACTTTAAGTATGGGAATTTAAGCAAGCATTTAAAAAAAATAAAACCTAAACTGATACTAGGAATAATTCATTACCCGTGGATATTTTTCCTTTAAAAAAAATTTCTTCTTCTTCTTCTTCTTCTTCTTCTTCTTCTTCTTCTTCTTCTTCTTCTTCTTCTTCTTCTTCTTCTTCTTCTTCTTCTTCTTCTTCTTCTTCTTCTTCTTCGTCTGCATTCATCCGGAGTTTTCTTTTTTTTTCTTTTTCGGACGTGATTGCTTTGTGCCTGTTTACAGCAGAGCTGCGTTCTTGCGCCATTAGGTCTCCACATCCGACTTCTGCGGGCATTTGTTGACCAGGTTAACCTTCCCGGAAAAACCTGACGTAATTTCTATGCTTTTTTTTTTTTTTTTTGAAACAAGAACAGGAAATTGCGGAATGAAATAATTAATTTTGATGGAAGGATTTTCTGGAAAATATGTGTACTTTCCTAATTATAATTGTGAGAAACATACTACTACACAGAAGCACTGTTCAGTTTATAGAATAACAATTTATATGTGCTAAAATAAATAAATTTAAAGCTGTTGATATTTGTGTTCTTCCGTATGATAGGGCCTATATCAAGGGAAGTAAAGATTGAAGGCAGACAAAGGGAAGACAACACATTCATGTCAACAAGGAAGACTACAAGAACAGGACAAGCCAATTTGAACACTGTAGGGTACACAGCTCGGCGTGGCAGAAAGGTTACGAACACTCGCTTTTAAACTTCCGTTACGCTGATGACGAGGTAAGCGGTTCAACCCTTACACCGGCATTACGTTGGACTTAAACGACAACTTTTTTTTCAGAAAGCAATGGCAAACTACTGAACGTAAAATTACCTATACAGTCAACCTCGGGTTGATCACAGCGTCCTACAAAGAACACGCAACATTTTATAGGGTTCAAATAGGGATCTTCTACACGGTCCCCTCATCTCGTTGAAGAACACTGAGTACTTTTAACGGCGGATGGAGTTAGCCAGGATTCTGCATTTTCGTGTTGTACATTTTGTAGTGAAATGTTTCTTCTGAAAGTCGGACTAATAATTTGTTTGTACACTTTGTAGTGAAATGTTTCGTCTGAAAGTCGAGCTCATAATATTTAGAAAATATTAATTGCAGAAAGAATGTTATCAGTTCGCAGTTGTGACCTATTTATAAAGAAAAACTAAAATCACAGAATGATACACAATTGTTGGATATACTTAAAGGATTAGTTGACTACTGAGAGGTCATATCGTCAAGAACGATAGCTCGATTACCTATCATCTTCAAATTATTACACCTTTATTTCTACCGGAATTACGTAATGAGTGAAACGTCTTCAACAGCCAGATTTTCAGAAAAGTTGGTTTCAAATTCATTTATTTCTTGTTGAGACAAGCAAGACTGTTTCCACTTTCTTGATCTGGTAGCTCGATTCAAAATCATCAACAGATTATTACGCTTTCATTTCTACCGGAATTGCGTAATGTGTGAGACGTCTTCGACAGCAAGATTTTCCGAAAACTTAGTTTCAAATTCATTTATTCCGTGTTGAGACTACCAAAACTGTTTTCGCTGGAGCAGAAGTCGTTCGACGCGATCCAACCGCCCTTTCTGGCAATTCCGGATAATCTCGGAAAGTACTTTCCTTGTCCGTCGACATCCGTGTACTCTAACATGCTGGACATGCAAACGGTGGGGTTGCAGTCGCCCTACTCTACCGGCGCTGTGGGCGGCATGGGCTCAATTCCTAATATTTCTATTGGAAACATCGGAAACACGGCCGGGCTAGGGCTCATGTCTGGATTCTACGGGGAGCAGAATTACTATAGACACGGAGGGTAAGTCAACTGTTATATTCAGTTCATTTGCGTATTCTTCGGTGTCTTTCTCCTCCTCCTACTCCCCTCCTCCTACTTCTTCTCCTTCTTCTTCTTCTTCTTCTTCTTCTTCTTCTTCTTCTTCTTCTTCTTCTTCTTCTTCTTCTTCTTCTTCTTCTTCTTCTTCTTCTTCTTCTTCTTCTTCTTCTTCTTCTTTTTGGTTTTATTATTATTATTATTATCCGGCTCCATGGCCGAGGGGTTAGCAGCTTTCTCCGCTAACCCCGAATACTCTCGTCACGTGACGCGACGAGAATTAGCAGTGGTTCGAATCGCAAAAGTGACTTATGAGAGTATGGAGCCGGTCGCTCAGAAAGTCGTGGCGTGCTGATGAGCGTAATCTAGTCTAGGAATCAACATACAGCTGAAAGATGCTGGTGTTGACCGCAATATCCTGAAACAGGATGGAAACGCGGAAAAAAAAAAAAAAAAAAAAAAAAAATTATTATTATTATTATTATTATTATTATTATTATTATTATTATTATTATTATTATTATTATTATTATTATTATTATTCACATTGTGGTATTTTCACATTCTCCGTCTTCACATTCTTCTTCCTACTCCTCTTATTCCTCTTTCTCCTTCTCCTCCGACTCCTCTTCCACTTTCTCCTCTTCCTCTTTTCTTTCTTTTTCTGCGTTTCTTATTCGAGAGGAAGCACGCCACACCCAGTTACTTACACCAAAGATCAGTGTCACCGACTCCGACCTGCCTTTGTGTCCGGTGTGCTACCTCGAGACAGACTCCACCCCGGGTGACCGGCTCTATCTACCCGTGACTAGCTATTCTTTCCTAGCAATGTTGCCACGGTGGTAGCCTTTCGGCCTACTCTGTGCGATGTCCTATTGTCGTGAGATTATTAACCTGTACACGGGACTACCGGCTTTTATTTGTGTGTGTGTGCCTTATCCGAGAGGGCTAGGTGACGATCACACTACCCAAGAGATCATGGGGACGTGTGATAGTAGACACCAATGGTATTAGACACACGCGACATTAGACACCAATAATATTAGACACCAATGATATTAGACACCCATGATATTAGACAATAATGATATTAGACACTAATGATATTAGACACCATAATATTAGACACCAATGATATTAGACACCCATGATATTAGACAATAATGATATTAGACACCAATGATATTAGACACCCATGATATTAGACACCCATGATATTAGACACCCATGATATTAGACACCCATGATATTATACAATAATGATATCAGACACCAATGATATTATACACCCATGATATTAGACAATAATGATATTAGACACCTATGATATTAGACGCCAATGATATTAGACACCCATGATATTAGACACCCATGATATTAGACAATAATGATATTAGACACCAATGATATTAGACACCAATGATATTATACAATAATGATATTAGACACCAATGATATTAGACACCAATGATATTAGACACCCATAATATTAGACACCCATGATATTAGACAATAATAATATTAGACACCAATGATATTTGACACCAATGATATTAGACACCCATGATATTAGACCCCATGATATTAGACACCCATGATATTAGACACCAATGATATTAGACACCAATGATATTAGACACCATGATATTAGACACCCATGATATTAGACAATAATGATATTAGACACCCAAGATATTAGACACCCATGATATTAGACACCCATGATATTAGACAATAATGATATTAGACAATAATGATATTAGACACCAATGATATTAGATACCAATGATATTAGACACCCATGTTCTATGCCGAGATGGATCCCGGTCCCTTCTTATCCACAAGCAAACACTGCAACCTCGATTTCGATTTCGATTATACCATTACCCCTACCCCGTTCAACCTCAAAGAGAAGTTATATCGAGTGTTTGTAAAGTCTCACTACCACTTCTAATGCAGAACAAATTTGAAAAATATTTTCCCTCGTTGATAACACCATTCTGTTTGGAGTGCAAAGAATTACTCCAGCAGATGATAGCCATTCGTTGCATATTGCTTCACGGTGGACTGTGGGGCATATTTTTGATGACGTCGTGTTCTTCAGTTTTCAAATTTATTCTACATATAAAGTATAGTGAGACTTCACAAACACTCCGTATTATGGTCCATCCCTGGCTCAGATTAATAACCCTGTGAGTGAGTCAGCCACAAATAGCGGCTGCCCACGGATTTACTCATACAGGATATTCATTTGAAAGTAATTGTTGTTCAAAGAGGGTACAACCTCTCAGCCACGCCCCTTCTTAACATTTACATGTTTGATTTTATTTCTGCATTTATCATTACATTTGTTTGTTTGTTTGTTTGTTTGTTTGTTTGTTTGTTTGTTTGTTTTGAGCTTGCTCGCTTTGAACTAAAGCTTAGTCCATACATACTACTTCTAGTAGTGCTGGACTGAATTTTGTGTGTGGATTAGCTTTCCCTATTAACAGTGTCCCTCGCCATCAGGCGAACTCACTCCGATTTCAGAGGTACTTGTAATTTACGTCCCCAAGTTAAGGATGATAGTTCAACATTTTAGCCCAACTATCCGCTGTAGGGGTTGAACCCCTTACCTCGGCATCAGTACACCGGATGTTGAAGAACACGCAATCTTATCCATTCGGCCATGCTGACCTATTATATTATTCTATAGTGCCTGGCATATTTCGCTGCATCTCGTCATGTACATACTTCAGAAATCACACAGCATAAACTAAAGTAATTAGATAAACCCTTCAACACAGTAATTGCAATTGTCTACCACGGTAGTTTTAAACTGACTATAGTGTCTTTCTGCTTGCACAAATTAGGCTTATACAGAATAATAGTGGTCGCTTCTGCCACATTTAACATGCGACTATTCTATTTTGTGTGTTAAACAACAGTGAAACGCATTGTTCCTAACAATCACGTTTCCGGTTCCCAAAATGTGTCGTCTAGTCAATGTCGTAGAAGGTTTCTGGTATCCCGACTTGGCTAGGTTTCCATCGTCTGTGTGTATTATTCTGTCAATACAATTTAGTAAGTGTTCGACCACCCTGTTGTTTAACTGCTTCTCTGTTCTGCCAATGTAGATAGACTGGCACCTCCATATAAATTAATAAACACAATTGGTTTTAGCAAATAAAGGGGCGGGTTCTTTTACTCCTGGGGTGGGGATAGGTGTTGTTCTGTACCTAATAACTGGAGTTGAAGCATAAAATGTTTGTCCAACTGCTGTAATGAGCCGGTCCTGTAGACGGTGCATTACGTCATCGCCCCGAGTGGTAAGATAAATCGTCGGGTTTTGGTTGATCCGCCAACATAAAATTCAATTTTCTATTTTAAAAAAGTCATACCACCAGATTGACGGAGTGGTGAAGGGGAGTCCTCTTGGTCCTATTCTAGCGGACTTCTTCATGGCACATTTAGAATAAAAGAGATCCTGAGACAATAAATACGTGGTCTTCTACCGTCGTTATGTGGACGATATAAAAATTATCACCACAGACAAGTTACAAGCAATATCATTCCAGGCCACAATGAACAAGCATAATAACATCTCTCTATCTATGGAGCACGAACTCAACGAAGCGTTGCCGTTCCTAGATGTTCTAAGGAGACGTCGAGCAGATGGCACAATTCAAAGATCGGTGTACCGCAAAGAAACGTGGACTGGCCAATACTTAAATGTCCACAGCTTCGCACATGTCCAGACAAACGGGGCTTTGTACGGACCCTGTTTACCGTGCCAGGAAGATATGCACCCAGGACACACTAACAAAGGAATTTGAAACTCTGAAGAATGTCTTACACCTGAATGGATGTATAAAGCGCCACTGCCAACAGCAGAAACCGAAACCCGATGAAACAATAGTCTCTAAACCAGTTAACCTTTCGATGGGATGACGTAATGCAACGTCTACAGGACTGGCTCATTACAGCAGTCGGCCTAACATTGCGTGCTGCAAATCCAGTTATTAGGAACAGAACCATACCTATTCCCACCCCAGCAATCAAAGAACATGTCACTCTGTACGCCAAATCCAATTGCATTTATCAATTCACATGCAGGTGCCAGTCTACCTACATCGGCAGAACAGAGAGGCAGTTGAACAACAGGGTGGTAGAACATATACCCAGTTGGATTGCCATAATAATGCACAAAAACGATGGGAACCTGGCCAAGTCGACACACCACAAACCTCTTATGTCATCGATTGGACGGCACATTTTGGAAACCGGTCATGTGATTGATAGGGACAATGCGTTATGTGTTGTTTAACACACAAAATAGTCGCATGTTAAAGGTGGCAGAAGATATCGCTATCATATACATGTCTATACAGATCATGTCTATCTGCATAAGCCAGTTTTGTGCAACCAGAAAGACATGATAGTCAGTTTAAAGTTACGTGGCAGACAATTGAAATTACAGTGCAAATGTGTGTATATTTCAGCCTGGAGGATTTATCTTATTACGAGGGTTTGTCAATAAGTAAGTCATAAATGGCTGTAGAAAAATAACTAAATATGATAACTAATGGAAACCAGTTTATTTTTATACATGCATCGTCTCTTTATTTATCAACATAATTTCCACCAACATTGATGCACTTATCTCATCGCTTTATCAGTCCTCCCAAACCGTCTGCATAGAAATGCGTGCTCTGTTTTCTAAACCACGTTGTCACTTCACATTCGACTTCGGCGTCATTCGCGAAATGTCTCCCACCAAGGTGGGTTTTCTGTGGTCCAAAAAGGTGGAAATCGCTAGGGGCTAATTCGGGGCTGTAAGGTGGATGTTCAAGAACATCCCACCTTATTTGGTTAATTTTCTCCTGAGTTAATCGAGCCGTATGTGGTCTGGCATTGTCATGAAGATTCAACACTCCTCTAGTTAGAAGTCCTGGACGTTTTCTTCGAAATTCATCATGAAGCATCGATAGAACTTCACAGTACGATTTAGAATTCACATTGTCACCTTTATTCTTGAAATTGGTTAAAAGCACTCCTTGACAATCCCAGAACACTGTCATCATAACCTTCCCTGCTGATGGCGTAACCTTGAATTTTTGGACACAAGGCGAAGAAGGATGTTTCCATTGCATTGAAGCACGCTTTGATTCGGGCTGGTAGTCAGCATAAACAGGAAGCATGTCCTTATGAATGTCCTTTGCAGGCAGTCCTTTTGCCCACAAAAAAACGCACAACCGCACGTTGCTCTTTGGTTGTACACTCCGTAAGTATAGTCGCCATTTTTTTTATGCGCTGCGCATGCGCACGAGACACCTAGCGCAACCTGGCGAACGGAAATATAAAGTTCGATGTTGCTGTCACTTAATGACACCTGTAGAAAACACCAACTACATTTACCTGCCATCCCACAAAACTGTATGACTTATTTATTGACTAGACCTCGTACTTTATTTTACGTTGTGTGATTTCTGCAGTATGTATCTGACGAGATACAGCGAAATATGTCAGGCAATAAATCGTGCAATCTATTGTTTGTGTAATCATTATATAAATTCACTACAGGCAAACATTGTTTTGAATTATTCTATATGGCGTCTATTCTATCATCATCATCATCATCAAGTGCCATGCCGGCTAGCATAGGCTTTCATGACTCGCCTCATAACTCGGTCTTTGGTGTTCTGGATCAACCCTGCTGCTGACATTCCTCCATGCCGCCGTCTCAATCCATCCAGCCTCATTTCTCTTGGTCTACCT
Organism: Cepaea hortensis; assembly: GCA_963921405.1. Taxonomy (NCBI): domain Eukaryota; kingdom Metazoa; phylum Mollusca; class Gastropoda; order Stylommatophora; family Helicidae; genus Cepaea; species Cepaea hortensis. Next base: position 97,539,774 of record OY992876.1, on the reverse strand, counting down.
CTGCCTATCGTCCCCTCGATCTTTCCAGCTGTCAATGGTCTCCAATGCCTCTCCTCTCATCACATGACCAAAGAAATCTGTTTGTCTCTTTCTTATTGCTATTTATAATGTTCTAGTTTCATTAGCCTCTTTCAGGTTGTCTTTGTTAGTTACTTTGGCAGTCCAAGGAATTCGCAACATTCGTATCAGGAACCACAACTCTGATGCTTCCAATCAATCTCTTCCTAATTTGTTCATTTACATTCCAAGATTCACTGCCATGCAGCAAAACAGGTTATAGCACTTCATACACCGGCTGCTAGTTTTCTAGTGACTGCCGCTTCCACCGACGATGAAATGTATTTCCGTGGAGGACTTTTCTGTTGGCATTCTGACAGCGGCATTATGCACAGTGTGCCTGTGCGGGCTGTTGGCTTGCTGAGACTCCTGTCTATTCCACTTTTTACACAGGCAATGAGGAGCATTTCGTGTGATATTCATTGGAACAGGAACGGAGCATAATGGGGACAAAACAATTGTATTATCAATACTGCTATATGCTTGTGAAACATGGATTGTTTATCAGCGACACGCTAGAAAATGAAACCACTTCCACACAGTCTGCCTTAGGAAGCTATTGAAGATTAAATGGCAAGAGAAGATCCCAGACACTGAAGTCCTAGAAAGAGTGTCTATGCCCAGTATCCACATTCTACTAATGAAGAATCAGATTCGCTGGGCTGGTCACTTAACTAGCTTGCCAGATCACAGGCTCCCTAAACGAATGTTTTACGGCGAGCTGCGTTGTTGTAAACACCCCCAAGGCGGCCTGAGGAAACGCTTTAAAGACACTCTGAAAACCTCACTGAAAGCTTTTGGAATTAATCATGACATCTGGGAAACTGCTGCCAAAGACCGAAATTCGTGGCGTACATCATTACATAAGGGTGCAGTCACCTGTGAAGCAAACAAGAGCTGTAAAGAAAAGGCTGAACAGAAAAACCACTGCAGGAGAGCCTCCTCCTGGAACGTCAAGCATTCTTTGCCCACATTGTCAAAGACATTTGGAGCCAAAATATACCTTATCAGCCATCTTAGAACTCACGGCTCCAAACTTTCAACCCCACTGGATGAAATGAATGGTCATCATCATTCTTGATGGACAAACAACAATAACTAGAAGGCCTTAGACTGGAATCTACACGGTAGGAGAACAAGCTGAAGACCCCATATCACAGTTAGAAGAAAAGTAGAAACGAAAATGAATAATATAGGCAGGAAATGCATAATATAGGCAGGAAATAATATAGGCAAGATATAATATAGGGAGGAAATAATATAGGGAGGAAATAATATAGGCAGGAAATAATATAGTCAGGAAATAATATAGGTAGGAAATAATATAGTCAGGAAATAATATAGGCAAGAAATAATATAGGCAGGAAATAATATAGGTAGGAAATAATATAGGCAGGAAATAATATAGGTAGGAAATAATATAGTCAGGAAATAATATAGGTAGGAAATTATATAGGCAGGAAATAATATAGGTAGGAAATAATATAGGCAGGAAATGAATAATATAGGCAGGAAATAATATAGGTAGGAAATAATATAGGTAGGAAATAATATAGTCAGGAAATAATATAGGCAAGAAATAATATAGGCAGGAAATAATATAGGTAGGAAATAATATAGGCAGGAAATAATATAGGTAGGAAATAATATAGTCAGGAAATAATATAGGTAGGAAATTATATAGGCAGGAAATAATATAGGTAGGAAATAATATAGGCAGGAAATGAATAATATAGGCAGGAAATAATATAGGTAGGAAATAATATAGGCAGGAAATAATATAGGCAGGAAATAATATAGGCAGGAAATAATATAGGCAGGAAATAATATAGGTAGGAAATAATATAGTCAGGAAATAATATAGGTAGGAAATAATATAGGCAGGAAATAATATAGTCAGGAAATAATATAGGCAGGAAATGAATAATATAGGCAGGAAATAATATAGGTAGGAAATAATATAGGCAGGAAATAATATAGGTAGGAAATAATATAGTCAGGAAATAATATAGGCAGGAAATAATATAGGCAGGAAATAATATAGGCAGGAAATAATATAGGTAGGAAATAATATAGTCAGGAAATAATATAGGTAGGAAATTATATAGGCAGGAAATAATATAGGTAGGAAATAATATAGGCAGGAAATGAATAATATAGGCAGGAAATAATATAGGTAGGAAATAATAAAGGCAGGAAATAATATAGGCAGGAAATAATATAGGCAGGAAATAATATAGGCAGGAAATGAATAATATAGGCAGGAGGTAATATAGGCAGGAGATAATATAGGTAGGAAATAATATAGGCAGGAAATGAATAATATAGGCAGGAGGTAATATAGGCAGGAGGTAATATAGGCAAGAAATGAATAATATAGGCAGGAGGTAATATAGGCAGGAGGTAATATAGGCAGGAAATAATATAGGCAGGAAATAATATAGGCAGGAAATAATATAGGCAGGAAATAATATAGGCAGGAAATAATATAGGCAGGAAATAATATAGGCAGGAAATAATATAGGCAGGAAATAATATAGGCAGGAAATAATATAGGCAGGAAATGGATAATATAGGCAGGAAATAATATAGGTAGGAAACAATATAGGCAGGAAATAAATAATATAGGCAGGAAATAATATAGGTAGGAAATAATATAGGCAGGAAATAATATAGTCAGGAAATAATATAGGCAAGAAATAATATAGGCAGGAAATAATATAGGCAGGAAATAATATAGGTAGGAAATAATATAGGCAGGAAATAATATAGGCAGGAAATGAATAATATAGGCAGGAGGTAATATAGGCAGGAAATGCACGGAGCTGAGTGGGACAGCTAAGGATAGGTGGGTGTGGAGTGGGTTAGTTGACGATGTGTGCCCCAATGGGGAACAAACAGGGAAAGAAGAAGTATTCCTTGATTGTGTATACGTAGCAATTATATTCATATAGAAGATCAACATGGATAAGAATGCGTGTTCTTAAACATCTGGTGTGTTGATGCTGAGGTAGGGGGTTCAACCCCTACAGGGTCAGTCGGACTAAAATGTTGACGTCTCGTCCTTGCCTTGGGGATGTAAATTACAAGTACCTCAGAAGTCGGAGTGGACGGACCTGATGGTGAGGGGCACTGGTAATAGGGAAAGCTAATCCACACACAAAATTAGAACTCAAGTGTAATCCATACACGTGTTACTACGTCTAGTGCAATGGACTCAAGTTTTCGAATGGGCTGACGACATCAAAAACATTGTAAAATCGCACGGAATGACACTATCCGGTGCCACTCATCGGGCGCTAGAACACCAAATATTCCTCCCCGCGACTCTTGACGGCAAAAGTGGAAGATGATGATTATGATAATGATAATAATGATGATGCTGCTGCTGATGATGATGATGAGGAGGAGGACCGGGAGGAGGAGTAGGATAAACACCAGTGCTACATCAATTAGGTGTTCTTGTCCCACTTATACTCACCGGCAAACCATCCACGTAATTAACTCTGTATTCTCCCTTGCTTCTTCCTCATATATAAAATGTTTTGCATATCCTTTACCGGACATCGCTGTCAACAGCAGCATCTTTCAGCTGTCTGTTGATTTCTTGGCAAGATTACGCTCAGTAGTTTGCCATTGCTTTCTGAGCGGCCGGCTCAGTTATCCCGCAAGCCACCAGCGGGGGTCGAACCGCTCCCAGTTCTCGCCCGCGACGAGACTCTGCGTGATAAACGGGATTACGGAGAAAGTTTTGTAACCCCTCGGCCAGAGAGACCGGCCCTCATATATAGCTTTACAGAAATCAAGCCAGGGACCCGCAGAAGTCGGATGTGTCGGCCTAACGGCGCAAGAACGCAGCTCTGCTGTAAACAGGCACAACGCAATCACATCCGGAAAAAAAACTCCGGATGAACGAAGAAGAAGAAGAAGCCAGGGACTTAAGAGACAGATACACATAGCATTAGCGAGACTGTATACAAGAACAGAAACTACACAATATTGTGCCAATAGAAAAAAAGTCGCTTAAAAGTCGACAGGGTCGACTTCATTGCACCAGGTTTTATCCCATATGGTCGGTCTCTTTCCGCAGCACGGAAAGCGTCGCACAAAGCACGAACTCCGTAGCTTTTAGCGACGACCCACACGAGTCTCCGAAACATTTAACTCGTAAACCGAAGGACGCGGCCCGGAATCGAACCCACAACCTTCGGAGCACGAGTCAAACGGCTTGACCACTTCGCCACAGAGACTCCCAATAGAACCATTTACTCATTGCGTCAGACGTACATGACAATGCTCACAAATGTAACGATATTGTATTCTAGATAATCATTCATTCATTCAGTAGCATGTCCTTTACAGAACCTCGCTCCCATAACAACATTCCGGAAATCTTCTCGATCATAAGCAAGATGTCCCGCATCCGACACACCCGTCTTGAGATCATCCGCAACATCCTGCACTAATCTTATCTTTGGCCTTCCTCTCTTCCCAGGCATATACCCCTCCATGATTGTTCTCTCCAAACTTTTGTGACGTTTCAAGAGATCAAAATATTTAAATGTTCTTTGTTTTATCGTCTTTAATAGCCAACCTTATTCAATATGCAGCTCTTGACGTGTGGACGCATTTGTTCTTTTCTATATCCAAGATATTCTTAGAACCCGTCTATAACATTTACATTCAAAGGCATTTATGCGCTGTTCAGCTTGTTTAGTAAGTGTCCAGGTCTCACAGTCGTATGTTGCAATGGGAAAGATGCTCTTAAGACATGCTCTTAAAAATCTAATAGATGTTGTTCTATCTGTCCCACTCCATTTCCTAGATAAGAAATTACACATATTTGAATCAACAGACAATGTACTCATTGCATCAGTTCAAGAAAGAAAGAACATGAACATTACACATTTGTAAAAGACAAAGTGAAGTCTGGTATGAAATTCATATCCTTTGAGGAGGAACTGTCGGGGGCACGGATATAACAGGAGGGATAAGTTCAGGGATATTGGTTTTCCTCTATAGCGGAAAGTTAAGTGATGGGGTTCTCTCATCTTGAACTTGTATTAATTAATGAAGGCAGAAGTGGAAATAACAGTGACTTCTTCTTCTTCTTCTTCTTCTTCTTCTTCTTCTTCTTCTTCTTCTTCTTCTTCTTCTTCTTCTTCTTCTTCTTCTTCTTCTTCTTCTTCTTCTTCTTCTTCTTCTTCTTCTTCTTCTTCTTCTCTGCTGCTGCTGCTGCTGCTGCTGCTGCTGCTGCTGCTGCTGCTGCTGCTGCTGCTGCTGCTGCATCTGCACTGCTGCTGCTGCTGCTGCTGCTGCTGCTGCTGCTGCTGCTGCTGCTGCTGCTGCTGCTGCTGCTGCTCCTGCTGCTGCTGCTGCTGCTGCTGCTGCTTCTTTGAAGGAAAAAAAAACAGGAGCATGAAGAAGAAGAAGAAGAAGAAGAAGAAGAAGAAGAAGAAGAAGAAGAAGAAGAAGAAGAAGAAGAAGAAGAAGAAGAAGAAGAAGAAGAAGAAGACAATTGTCACTGACGACATAAGATGCCTTTCAACGTTCTCAAACGCAGCTCGTGGTTAACCTTTTCTGCCATTAAACTGTCACATAGTTTCCATCTGACACTACTGACTTAGTTCATTATTTCTGCTGCTGTTGTAATATCACATCTTGAGGTTATCTTTTTCTTCGACATGTACATTATGATTATTTTCTTGATACTCCGCAAGTTCTCTTGTTTTCTGTCTCTGTTAGTAACAATGTTGAACAGATGTTACACACCCCCTGCGTGTTCACCTGTCAACGCTGAGTCATTTGCATACCGGAAATTATTAAATAATAACATTCTTCCCTCCTCCTCTCTTGCCCTCCTCCCGTAACCCCCCCCCCCCTCCCACCCCCACCCCTTCCCCGCACGAACTCGTAGTTCTAACATAAATTTGATCTGTCTCATTATTATTTCGTTACAGGGAGAGAGAGAGAGAGAGAGAGAGAGAGAGAGAGAGAGAGAGAGAGAGAGAGAGAGAGAGAGAGAGAGAGAGAGAGAAGAGAAAGAAGTATAGAGAACAAAAAGACAAGGAGATGGAGAAGGAGAGAGATAGAGATCGAGCGTACGAACGAACGGATTTTATTTTCAAAGGGTCACAAATTTGGCACACAGGCCCGTCTTACATTCGGCCCTACTATCAGTTATCTATTGCGCATGTTACATTCACATAGACAGATCACACATAAAAACAGACTGTCAAATGAACGCCGTGAACATAAACAGTGAGTATTTCCATAGTATGAGACAGGCAGACAGATCGGCTGGTGCCGCGTCATTAAGAGATTATTTGATATATGATGAGGCAGATGTGGTGAAGGCACTCTGAGAGAATGTCATTAATGCAGAAGAACAAATAGACTATCATGGTCTAGAGAGAATGTAGCAGCAAGGGGTAGTCAGAGGATCTGATCGACAGTCGCCATTCAGAGGTAAAGCAAGACGGATATATAATCAGATTGCAACGTGCACCATTAGAACTCTACTCTGGTTGTTGAAGATGAGGACTGAGCGCTTATGGGAATGCCCTGAATGCAGTAATGTCGGTTCTTGACTCAACTCAACTCAACTCAACTCAACTCAACTCAACTCACCTAAACTCAACTTAGTTAATAACCTCCAAGATATTGGTAATTTCATCATGTTTCACACTATCAGCCGTTTTACCGTAATCTGTATATGTATATGTATTGCTGTGTCTCAATGCAATTCTCTCTTAGTGTTCTGTCTGTGTGTTTTTTCCCCCATCAAGAATGATGATACCATTCATTTCATCCAGTGGAGTTGAAAATGAGTTCTAAGATGGCTGGTAAGGCCTATTTTGGCTCGAAATGTTCTTTGACAATGTGGGCAAAGAATTCTTGTCGATCCGGGAGGAGGATCTCCGGTAGTGGTTTTTCTGGCTAGTCTTTTTGTGTTTTCTTCACAGCTTTTGCAATCTTGTTTGCTTCACAAGTGACTACACCCTTGCGTAATGATGTACACCACGAATTTCGATCTTTGGCAGCAGTCTCCCAAGTGTCATGATGAATACCAAAAGCTTTTAGTGACATCTTCAGAGTATCTTTAAAGCTTTTCCTGTGGCCGCCTTTGCTTTTTTTTTTTTTTTTTTTTTTGATTGTTATGTTGCTTCTTGCTTGCGTTCACTGGCTGTGAACTCCAACGCGAAGTCCGAAGTATGTCGGATGAAGACCTCCCGTTGTCCAACATCAGTGTGATGCCATATAGGACCTGGTTTGCGTGACTATCCGTTGTCCCATGACTGGCTTATTGGTGTGCAGACTGGTGGTTCCTCGCCGTGCAGGCAGATACTTTGTTATGTTGACTTCAGTTCGTTCAAATATGCCTTGTGGAGAAGATGTTTCTTGGCCAGCAATTGGTTGATGTTTTCGGAATTGTCATCAAACCAGTCTATATGCTTCCGGGGGGCTGGACCCAGGATTACCATAGCAGTGTTTAAATTGTGTCCCTTGGGACTATCCACGCTGTTTCTGTAGCCTGTTTAGCTGCGGCACTGGGCTAGAGGCGGTCTTTCAGCATTCGGTCTGTGTTGGGAACCCCTGTACCGTATGGCCAGACAATCGCCTGCCGACCAGGAGGTCGATAGTTCGATCCGCAACTGGGCAAATTCTTTTTATTTTTTTTTAAACTCGAAATTATTACCAAAGTATTTCAGGATCCTCGCCAATGCAACGGAGTTCGTGCATTGAGCTGAGTTTCTCCAGACTCAGGTTTGAGTTAGGAGGAAAACGGAGCACTTATGGGTTAAACCGTGTGCCGTGATGTTGATCCAACGACTAAACTAAACTAAACTAAACTTCTTTTTTTTTTAAATTTATATGGGCTGCGTAGTCAACTTAACCTGAAAAGGAGGCCTAAAATGTCCTGGGAAGCTGATGCAGTCGGTGTGGTTCTGACATCATCAGATTGAAACAATATGCATTAAAGTGCACGGGAAATGTGCAATAGTCAATAATACATAACTCACTAAAACTTGTTTGTTTGTTTGTTTGTTTGTTTAAGATTAAAACTAGTTTTTGCAATGCCATTATAAGTAGCTAAGGTAGATACAGCATACCACAGTTAGGACAATGTTTATTAAAAGTTGTCCTTTAAAATAATTATACAGGGTTAATGACTGTGCAGTGTTTGAAATCAGACTTCAGAACCAATTCGCAAATAAGACAAGAGACTAAGCAAGATACAGTATCCAATTTCATAAGAAGACGCGGTTGGAACTACATCGGCCATGTACTCAGAATGGACAAGTCAAGACTCCCCTACCAAGCCCTCATATGGTCACCAGTAGGGAAAAGAAAACGGGGAAGACCAAGAGAGACCCTGCGTAGAACCATCATTAGAGAAGGCTCATTCAATGGCCAAGTGAATATCCAAGATCTATAACAGGTAGCAGCGAAGCGCCAAGCATGGAGAGACAGGACTTCTGCCCTATGCGCCGCCTTAGGCTCAAGAGGAAAGACTAACTAACTAAGTGTTTGAAAATATTGCCTGTCCACGTTTTGCAATAATTTCAAACACTGCACAGTAATAAAAAATACACCCTATAATTAACTAATATAGTTTTTTTTTTCTTTTTTTTTGCATATCCTTTACAGGACATCGCTGTCAACACCAGCATCTTTCAGCTGTATGTTGATTTCTTGGCAAGATTACGCTCAGTAGTTTGCCATTGTTTTCTGGGCGGCCGGCTCACATACCCCGTAAGTTACCAATGCGATTCGAACCACTGCTGATTCTCACCGTCATCACGTCACCGACGAGACTATACGAGATTACGGAGAAAAGTCATAACCTCTAAGCCACGAAGCCGGCAACTAATAGAGTGCCGAAGGATAATATATCGCCAGATGTAACCTCCCATTTGGCATTTGGAAAGAAGAAAGATATATCGCCATACTAAGGTCATCGAGTTGTTTGTTTCGTTTCGCTGTATCTCCTCCAATGTCAATGCCCAGTGAACGGAAATTCCCATTCTAATACTTGTTCATTTTCATTGTGTGCCATGTTTGGTCCAAACCTACATTTTATTTGGCACTAACAAAGTTAAGAGGGGAAAAAAGGTAGCCAATGAGAAGCCTTGGCACCGGTTCATCATAATATCGATAAACATCACACAGGTTGATATGTTCTGTACAATGTCGCGAGGTGTGCACCTCTCGGTGCTAGATTACCTAGTCATGTTAATAGTGGTGAATTGGTTAATTCTGTATATACGGGATTCCGATATAAGTATCAAACATCTTTTCCCCAAGTTTTTGTTGTTGTTGTTGTTGTTGTCATGTTTCTCCCCCCCCCCCTCCCCTTACTTTTAATTCTTCTCATCCCGTTCTTATGCCTTAATATAGGCTTGGGGGGGGGGGGGAGGATTCCTCACCGGTTGATAACCACTGGTCTAGATGAAGCAAATCTGACACAGATGCATGCTGAAGTCTGACACACCAACCTGTGAGGTGTGTAACTAGGTGTGAACAACTTTCCCGGAAACAGGGACGAACGAAGAAGCGGAAGAAATCCTTTCTGACGTTTATATTTTGATGACGTCGGCGTTGCTTATACTATTATTTGTTGCTCCGCTGTTCTAGCTTTATGCTTATGCCTTTCTGTGTCATCTTCTTCTTCTTTTGCCTACTATGTTCCTACATGAGGCTAATTTGTCCATTTATCCTCTTCTGTGAATAACATTCCATCATCATCTCATCAGGTTCCTCTTGTTACACTCTTGTACCTTGCGGTGTCAAGGTGAAGCATAAACAGTGGGAGAGTGCCCGTTCATGGGCTTCATATATGGAGACTGCCATGAAATCTCTTGTTCTCTGTGTGTCTCATCTCATCTTGTACCTCTTGTTCTCTGTGTGTCTCATCTCATCTTGTACCTCTTGTACACAGCGGGAGAGTGCCCGTGTACGTGCCTCATGTATCGAGTTTCCAGTGGACTCTCTTGTTCTCTCCGTATCTCAATCACTGAGCAGTGGAGAGGCCGCCATCTGTGCCTGAATAAATGTATATGCCACCATCCTGATCACGAAAGGCATATTTCAGTAGAAGTGAAAAGTATATTCCAAAGTGGATGGGAGCAAGTACACAACCTTGCTTAACTCCACTCTTGATTTTAAACTCTTCAAAAGTTGCACTATCAAACTTGATTATACCCTTCATGCCTGTGTGGAACGATTTCACTATAGACAAAAGAGTTGGCGGGCAGCCGACCTTCTTTGGCGCTTTGAACAGAACCTCACGACTGACCAAGATCGACGAAAGCAAGAACCAGTGCTAAATTCTGTTCACAGCGTTTTTCTTACAGCTGTCGCAATGAGAATATAATATCAGTGGTAGCCAGGCTCCGACGAAAGCCAAATGTAATTCAGAATTGGTAAGTTGCCGAGCAAGGTTTAGGGCCAGGTCTGTCCTGCCATAACATTGAGTCTTTAGATAGCATTCACTTGGGGATTTAGCTGAGGATTAGCTTCTGGATTTTTCTGTCTAAATTGTAATGTATTGTTTAGTTAGTTAGCCGGTTAATTTGTTAGAGTTAGTTAGTAGTTAGGTAGATAGTTAAGTAATTAGCTAAGTAGTTAGTTAAGTCGCTAGATAAGGAGTTAGTTAAATAGTTAGTTAAGTAGTTAGTTAAGTAACTAGATAAGAAGGTAGTAAAGTAGATAGTTAAGTAGATAGTTAAGTAGTTAGTTAAGTAGTTAGTTAAGTAGCTAGATAAGAAGTTAGTAAAGTAGATAGTTGAGTAGATAGTTAAGTAGTTAGTTAAGTAGATAGTTAAGTACTTAGTTAAGTAGTTAGTTGAGTAGTTAGTTAAGTAGCTAGATAAGAAGTTAGTAAAGTAGTTAGTTAAGTAGTTAACTAGTCGTTAAATTATCCTAATTCAGATATGACTGAGCTACCGTATGGCAATAAACGGTACTACCTGCTTTCTATTAGCCCCGAATGTTTGGCGGCGCTCACCAAACCCGACATCCCACACTGTGCCAACGGTTTCGAGCGCTGGAGCGCAGTTGGGAGAGTACAAGCCTTAACCTAGTGCGAGATAATGTAACCTGCAGGGCAGACTAGGCCCTAAGCCTTGGTCGGCAACTACTCTAGGACGGAAGCTCCGATAGAAGGGTGAAGCATTGCTTTGCTGATCCGGCAACTTCCGCTGCTTGTCTTGTTCCAGACCTACTGGTGTTACCTGTCTTCTGCTGAGAAAAGAACCATACTGCATGGGCAACTCATGGTCTCTGGTAATCAGCCCGACTTTGGTGCTATGGAGAGGTAAAACTCCATTTTACAAACTATCGTCTACCAAGACCGCAAACGGTGACGGCTTTGTTCTGTTTGTGATAAGTTATCTTTGCGACTTAGCTTGCCATGACATGTCCAGAATGCTCATGTTGGCTGTCCGATGAATGTTCAGCATTCTTCTACTGAATAAAACTACATCTCCAGGGCTTCTTTAGATTGTTTCGCCTGTTTACCCATTGTCCAGGATTCGCAGCCCTATGTTACAACTGGATCTATGTAACATGCCAGCACTCTCTTACTAACTTCCAAGGATAAGGACTTATTGCATTAAATGTTCTTCATCCACGATTTTCTAGGAATTTCTCTGTAGCATGAAATTATTGTTTTTATTATTAGTATATAATTATGGTACGAAAACAATACAATACAATACGATACAATACAATACAATACAATACAATACAATACAATAACATACAATACCATACCATACAATGCAATACAATATAATCATTGTAGAAATAAAATACAATATAACATAAATTAATAATAGTAATGATAATACGAATAGCAGACAATCCCAGACACTGAAGTCATAGCAACAGCGTCCAGTATCCACACTCTAATAATAAAGAATAAGTTTCGTTGGGCTGGTCACTTGACTCGCATGCCAGACCACAGTCTCCCTAAACGAATTTTTTTAAGGCGAGCTGCACTGTGGTAAACACTCCCAAAGCGGTCAGAGGAAACACTTTAAAGACACTCCAAGATATAGCTCAAAGCTTTATGAATTCATAACGAGACATGGGAGACTGCTGCCAACGACCCAAATTCGTGACGTACATCATTACGCAAGGGTGTAGTCACACAAAGCAAACAGGACTGCAAGAGCTGTGAAAACAAGACTGGACAAAACAACCACCGCAGGAGATCGTCCTCCAGGAACGTCAAGCATTCTTTGCCCACATGGTCAAAGAACATTGTGAGACAAAATAGGCCTTACCAGCCAACTTAGAACCCACGACTCCAAACTTTCAACCCCACTGGATAAAATAAATGGTCATCACCATTCTTGATGGACAAACACCATAAGACAATAATGATGAGCAGGAGGAGGAGCAGAATAGTGATAAAGATAATAATAATAATCGTTAAAGTCATGGTAATAATGTTAAATAATAATAGAAACATAGTAATGATAATAATAATAATAATAATAATAATAATAATAATAATAATAATAATAATAATAACAGATAAGGAAATGGTAGGTATTATTCTGATCAGTAGTACGTTAGTTTTGGATCCGAAGTCTGTCCGCCTCAGATAAAGGATGAAAAAAAAATTGAATGTCTGAGATCAACTTTGAGCACGATACAGATAGACTGACAGTCGGAAGTCGTACTTACTAGGTCATGATTTACTAAATCGGGAGAGGGAGAGAGAAAGAGTGAGGGGGGGGGGGGGGGGGGGGCAGGGAGAGATGGGGGAAGAGATAGAGTGCGAGAGAAGGAAGGGAGGAAGAAAGGGAGGGAGGAAGCGAGAGAGAGAGGGAGAAAGAGAGAGGGAGGACGGAAGAGAGAGAGGGAGGAAGGAAGAGAGCGGAAGGGAGGAAGAGAGAGGGACAGTGGGAGGAAGAGAGAGAGGGAGGGAGAAAGAGAGAGAGGGGGAAAGGAAGAGACAGAGGGAGGGAGGAAGAGACAGAGGGGGAGTGAGGTGAAGGAGTGAGGGTTAACGAGAGAGGCAAGATTGAGGGGACAAGAACAAGGAAAGACAGATGTAAATGTCTAGATGGCATCGTAAATTCCGCCCGATGCGGCCTCCTCTCCATATCATAGCACGGCCCTAGGTGTGAGCAACACATCAACAAACGAGTTAGACAGAAAGGATCGAGATAGAAGAAAAAACACATGTAAATAAACAAAAAAAATAGCAAGCAAAAGACCATGAAAAGAATAACTAATATATTTTAGTATTATCTTTATAAGTAAACAAGTATTTACTATTATTATCTTTATAAACAAACTACAACACAAATATTCTAATAGTAATGTCACTAAACACAAAACTAACATATATGCTTAAAATTCCAAAACTTCGCTGAAGCCATACATCAAATAAAAATGTTAAGCTTACTTTCCGTCATCCTTAACACAACTAAACAATAAAGTGTAACACAGTTAGAAAATTCTGACGGCCAACAAGATACGTGCAAAAACATACACAAGACATACGATTAATAAATGCAAGATTTGCAAAAATAAACACGCAATACTATCTCCCCTAATTCCAAAGGGCAATAAATCACAGTGTATTTGCTTTTGAGATCCCGTGGGATTTTGTGTCAGAACCCCTACTGGGGTTTCTTTTCATACTTTCGCAATGTGGAGTTGACAAATCTGTGTATGACTGTAGGTTTAGAAAGATCTAGATGCAGCCAGGAACGACACCACACTCAGTGATTCGCTGAGAAATGTGAACTATGTCATTGTGGCAGCTTTTCGAGAAGTCGATTCAATTCATATTAGTACAAAGTTGAGGGTTTAGACACTTGAGAAGAACCATTACCCCGTATGGACAACAATCACCTTCAGATTTAATATATCATGTGGGGGTAAAACCGTGGGCTCTGCATTTGCGGCTGACCCAGTCACACGGCTATTATTCTGAGCCGGTGATGGACCCTAACTATAACTTCTCCTTGAAGTTGAACGGGGTAGGGGTAATGGTTGAATCAAAATCGACAAATTAAGACAGTTCTCCTGTCTAGAGAAGATGACTAAAAGTACATTCAGTTTTGGTAAAAGACATAACGAGACCCACACCTTCTGTCGGAGGAGTGGGCAGAGAATCTTCTACATTCAGAAGAAAACGCATGCCAGATGTGCATACCCAAGCCCACGCTTAAGGCACTACCATTTGTCCAAGAAGGCTCGGACGAGGAAGACAACTGGTACAGGAAGAACGAGCCTCGAGTTATCTTCAGGAATGGTTTCCATCAGGGGATTGCGCCAAATTCAAGAAACATGGCTGTAGCTTCTGCATTATCTGCTGTTGCCACAAAATAAACATTTGTTAAAGTCTTATAAATATCTTCTTTTTTTTTAAAGGGGGCTGCGTGGTCTCGAGGTATGGTGTCCGCCTCGAGTGCTGGAGGTCCCGGTTTCAAGCCCAGGCGAGGGCCGGGACATTTTCACGTGGACTTCTAGTAACAATATTTCCCCTGGTCTCTGGGTAGTGAGATCGGACGCTCCTGTGTATTGTTGCGCACGTAAAAAATCCCTTGGCAGTTGGAAATCGAAAACGAGAAGCCTAACGGCGTTAGTTAGTTAGTTAGTCTTTCCACTTGAGCCTAAGGCGGCGCATAGGGCAGAAGTCATGTCTCTCCATGCTTGGCGGTTCGCTGCTACCTGTTGTAGATCTTGGATATTTACTTGGCCATTGAATGAGCCTTCTCTAATGATGGTTCTACGCAGGGCCTCTCTTGGTCTTCCCCGTTTTCTTTTCCCTACTGGTGACCATATGAGGGCTTGGTAGGGGAGTCTTGTCCATTCTGAGTACATGGCCGATGTAGTTCCAACGGCGTCTTCTTATGAACTTGGATACTGTATCTTGCTTAGTCCCTTGTCTTATTTGCGAATTGGTTCTGAAGTCTGTCCAGTGGATGTTTAGAAGTCTTCTAAGACATTTGTTCTCAAAATTGTCTAATTTTTTATCTAAAGCTACCGTTGATTTCCAACTTTCACATCCATACGTTAACACTGGAATCACACAAGAGTTGAAGATATTAAGTTTTGTGTGTTTGCTGAGTGTCTTTGACTTCCAGATGTTTGACAGTTTATTGAAGGCACTAGATGCCAGTGCGATTCTAGATGATATTTCTGGTGTTGAGTCCCCTGTAGATGTCATTTTGCTTCCTAGGTATGTAAAGCTGTTGACTTTTTCAAGAACGTAGCTGTTCAATTTGGTGTCATCTGAACTGTTGGTAAGATCAATAGTCTTTGTTTTTGTGGTGTTAATTTGGAGACCAATTTGCCCTGAAACATTTTGGAGGTGGTTTATTTTCTCTTGGGCATCCGGGTGTGTTGAACTCAAAAGCACTATGTCGTCGGCAAAGTCCAGGTCTTCTAGAATTTTGTCAACCCAATGGATACCCATATTTGTGTTGTTTGTGCATTTGCGCATGACCCAGTCGATAGCTATTCCAAAAAGCATCGGTGATAAGACACAACCCTGTTTCACTCCTGTTTCGACTGAGAACCAGTCAGAGTTGCCTGTTTCTGTTCTTACGCAGCAACGTGTTTCTTTGTAGAAAGATTTTATGACGTTGGTATATTTGGTAGGAAAACCATAGATGTTAAGTAGATTCCAAAGTGAAGGACGGTGGATACTGTCGAAGGCTTTTTGAAAGTCGACAAAGTTGGTGATTAATTTCGACTGGAATTCTACGGAGTCTTCAATGATTATTCTGAGGGTGAAAATGTGGTCTATGCATGACCGTTTTGGTCTGAAGCCTGCTTGTTCTTCTCTGAGCCTTTCATCTATCGCCTTTTTCAATCTCTCAAGTAACATGCTACAAAAAAGTTTTCCTGGTACTGACAATAGAGTGATACCACGCCAATTATTGCAATCAGACATATCGCCCTTTTTAGGCAGTTTGAAAATTACACCATCTATCCACTGTTGTGGTGGGGATTCGCTTTGCCAGATTTCATTGATCAGCTGTAACAAACGTTGTAAGGTGTTCTCATCTGCTGCTTTGAGCATTTCTCCTGAGATTTCATCTTCACCAACAGCTTTGTTGTTCTTCAATTTTTTGATGGCTGCTTTAATCTCTTCCATGGTGAATGACTCGCAGGAGGCATCTAGTGGGGGCATAGTAATTTCTCCATCCAGGTTCGGAACAGTGTCAGGCTGCGGTCTATTTAATATTTCTTTGAAATGTTCTGCCCATCGTTGCTTTTGAAGGTCATCGGATAACAATTGATTGCCTTGTTTGTCTTTGATGGGTATATTTGGTGTAGGTGAGTGATTGCATAGTTGCTTCATGATATGGAATACGGCTCTGTTGTTTCCAGTTCTGGCAGCTGCTTTGGCTTCGGAGGCCAGGCTGTGAATGAAGTTCTGTTTGTCTTTTCGTGCATTTGATTTCACCTCTTTATCCAACATAGAGTATTTTTGCTTATGGGTATCATATGTCGGCGTTGCCCGGACAAAATGTCAAGTTAAAAATCTACCCAAAGTATTTCAGAATCCTCGCCGGTGCTACGGAGTTCGTGTACTGAGCTGAGATTCTACGGACTCAGGCTTGAGTTAGGAGTAGAATAGAGCACTTATGGGTTACACCCGTGTGCCGTGATGTTGATCCGACGACTAAACTAAACTGAAACTAAACCAGTAGAGGCGGTCAACAGAATGACACACAGGGACGTGGGGATCTGATAAGGGCCGCTCTGGCCCCTGGGGGAACCGCGAACCCTTCTAAAACACAAGAAAATACAATAAGATAAATGTCATTAAATGGGAAAAGAAAGAAAGAGAAAGAGATAAGAGAAACAACATTTTTAAAAAAATAAGTAAAATAAATGTCATGAAAGGTTGATAAATATACTCGTAAATCCAAACAAAGAACATGAGCCCAAATCTCTTGCAAGCATTCAACAAACAAATATTCATATCAGCTCAATTGCCACATGTTTGAAAAATATGACGCTGACTTAAGAGATAGCACAGAAGGTCACAGATCAATAACTGCACTAGGGTCAGATATACTGACTAACAGCTTTCAATTGTCCATATTTTCTCGCTTGTTTACTGTTCATCTGTTTATTTTTCTGGTTATTTTCTTGTGTTCATTTTGAATAACCGTCACAACCTCTGTCTGTCTGTCTGTCTGTCTGTCTGTCCCTGCCTGCCTGCCTGTCTGTCTGCCTGCCTGTCTGTCTGTCTGTCTGTCTGTCTGTCTGTCTGTCTGTCTGTCTGTCTATCTGTACTTGATGATAGTAGAAATCAGTAACGTATATGTTATTTTAGTGTGTGAAATAGAAACCTTTAACCTTGTATGACCGAAAAAACATTTTCTCTTTCTTACTGTATGTTTGCCTATCTACCTGTCTGTCTGTCTTTCCTTGTTTGGTCGTTTGTTTGTTTTCCATTGTTGCTTTCTGTTCTAAGAATTCACTGAAGGCATGTGATATACGTTGTGTCTGTCTTGTGTCCACGTCTGACGCTCATGTGTTAAAGGGGCCACACAAAGGAAGCAAAGACAAGTAGCACAAATAACCCCCTCACAGGGAGGTAATAGGCGAATAAAGATGATTAGTCAGAGGTTGGCTAACTCAAGCTGCAGGAAATATTAGCCAACTAACCATGAACTGGTCTACAGGGGGCTTGCGAATTTGAAGAAAAAGAGGAGGAGGGGAAGGAAGAAGAAGAAGAAGAAGAAGAAGAAGAAGAAGAAGAAGAAGAAGAAGAAGAAGAAGAAGAAGAAGAAGAAGAAGAAGAAGAAGAAGAAGAAGAAGAAGAAGAAGAAGAAGAAGAATGTAACTCCTTTAGAAGAAAGAAGAAGAGGGGGGAAGAGGAGGGAAGATGAGGAAGAAAATAAGAGAAGAAGGAGGAGGTTGAGAAGAACAAGAATAATGTGATGAGGGGGAGAAAAATAAGAAAAAACAAAGAAGAAGAAGAAGAAGAAGAAGAAGAAGAAGAAGAAGAAGAAGAAGAAGAAGAAGAAGAAGAAGAAGAAGAAGAAGAAGAAGAAGAAGAAGAAGAAGAAGAAGAAGAAGAAGAAGAAGAAGAATGTACCAAACCCATTCCCTTCATTTTACGTCCTCATCTATTGCAGATATGGAATGACCATGGGCGGAATGGGCATGTACCCGGACCAGTACGGAGCCATGGCCCGGTCCTCTCCGTACGGACCGTATGGGCATCATCCGCATCACCCGGTTAAAGAAATGGTGAAACCGCCGTATTCGTACATCGCTCTGATTGCCATGGCCATCCAGTCGGCTCCCGACAAGAGAGTCACTCTCAATGGGATTTACCAGTTTATCATGGAGAAGTTCCCGTTCTACCGAGAAAACAAGTAAGTGACAAATTGTTCATTATTTACATATTTATGTTGGGATACTGTGTGGCTGATGCGCCAGGGTTAGATGGTGTATCTCTTTTCACCTTTATGGTCGCATTATGGAGGACATTAGTTAGTAGAACTTACTGGGCAGACATTAGTTTGTAGAACATACTGGGCAGACATTAGTTTGTAGAACATACTGGGCAGACATTAGTTTGTAGAACATACTGGGCAGACATTAGTTTGTAGAACATACTGGGCAGACATTAGTTAGTAGAACTTACTGGGCAGACATTAGTTTGTAGAACATACTGGGTAGACATTAGTTTGTAGAACATACTGGGCAGACATTAGTTTGTAGAACATACTGGGCAGACATTAGTTTGTAGAAAACACTGAGCAGTCATTAGTTTGTAGAACATTCTGGGCAGACATTAGTTTGTAGAACATACTGGGCAGACATTAGTTTGTAGAACATACTGGGTAGACATTAGTTTGTAGAACATACTGGGCAGACATTAGTTTGTAGAACATACTGGGCAGACATTGGTTTTAGAACATACTGGGCAGACATTAGTTTGTAGAACTTACTGGGCAGACATTAGTTTGTAGAACATGTTGGGCAGACATTAGTTTGTAGAACACACCGGGCAGACATTAGTGTTAGAACATACTGGGCAGACATTAGTTTGTAGAGCATACTGGGCAGACATTAGTTTGTAGAACATACTGGGCAGACATTAGTTTGTAGAACACACTGGGCAGACATTAGTTTGTAGAACATGTTGGGCAGACATTAGTTTGTAGAACATACTGGGCAGACATTAGTTTGTAGAACATACTGGGCAGACATTAGTTTGTAGAACATACTGGGCAGACATTAGTTTGTAGAACATATGGGGCAGACATTAGTTTTAGAACATACTGGGCAGACATTAGTTTGTAGACCATCCTGGGCAGAGTCGCAGAAGAAGAACAAGATGAACAAGAAGAAAAACAAGAACAAGATGAAGAACAAGAAGAAGAACAAGAAGAAAAACTAAACGAACAAGAAGAAATACAAGAAGAAAAACAAGAAGAAAAATATGAAGAAAAACATGAACACAAAGAAAAAGATGATGATTAAGAAGAAGAACAGGCAGAACAAGATGAAGATACAGATGTAAAACAAGAAGAAGGATTAAAAGAAGGAGAATAGATATATAATCTATAGTATTAACAACTTTAATCTTTTTTTAAAAAATTAGTTACATATCCTTTACATCACGTTTTTTCTGTTGTGATCGCTTAGCAAGTTTACGTTCAGTAGTTTGAACAACTGCAATAACAGCACAATATAAACAACTAAAATAACAGCAGAATAGTAACAACTACAATAACACCACAATATAAACGCATACAATAATATCCCAATATAAACAACTGCAATAACATCACAATATAAACACAATATAAATACAATAAAAGCGTAATATAAACACATACAATAACAGCACAATATAATTCAGGCAATAACAGCACATTACAAACAGCTAAAATAACAGCACAATATAAACAGTTACAATAACAGCACAATGTAACCACACAATCACAGCACAATATAAACACACACAATAACAGCACAATATAAACTTATAAAAACAGCAAACTATAAACAGCTACAATAACAGCACACTATAAACGTACAATAACAGCACAATACAAACATACAATAATAGCTCAATATAAACATACGATAACAGCGCAATAGAAACACATTCAATAACAGCGCAATATAAACACATACACTAACAGCACAGTATAAACATACAATAACAACGCAATATAAACAGCTACAATAACAGCACAATATAAACACATACACTAACAGCACAATATAAACATGCAATAATAGCACATTATAAACACACGCAATAACAGCACAATATACATAACTAATATGCCAGCAAAATACACACAACTATAATAACAACACAATACAAACGACTACAATAACAGCTCAATATAAACACATAGAATAACAACACAATATAAAAACTACAATAAAAGCGGAATATAAATAACTACAATAACAGAACAATAAAAAAAACACATACAATAACAGCACACTATAGACACATATATGAACAGCGCAATTTAAACACACACAAATTGCATCATAATATAAACACACACAATAACAGCATAATATAAACACATACAATAACAGTAAAATATAAATACATACAACAATAGTACAATATAAATATATACAATAACAGCACAATAAAAACACATACACTAAAAGCACAATATACACACATACAATAACAGCAAAATATAAACCACTACAGAAACAGCACAATATAAACAACTATAATACCAATACAATATAAACACATACAATAACAGCACAATATAAACACATACAATAACATCAAACTATAAACACGTATAATAAAAGCACAGTTTAAACACATACATTAACATCGAACTATATACACATACAATAACAGCACAATATAAACCACTACAATAGCAGCACAATATACACAACCACAATAACAGCACAATATAAACCACTACAATAACAACACGATGTAAACAGCTGCAATAAAAGAAACTACAATAGCAACACAATATAAACAACTACAGTAACAGCACAATATAAACAAATACAATAGCAGTTCAATATAAACAAATAGAACAACAGCACAATATAAACACATGCAATAATTGCACAATAGAAAGAGCTACAATAACAGCAATATATAAACAGCTGAAATAACAGCACAATATACACAACTGCAATAACAGAACAATAGAAGCAGCTACAATGACAACACAATATAAACACATGCAATAACAACATAATATAAGCTCATACGGTAACAGCACAATATAAACAGCTGCAATAACAACATAATATAAGCACATACGGTAACAGCACAAGTTAAACATCTGCAATAACAGCACAATATAAACAACTGCAATAACAGCACAATATAAACACATACAATAATCACACAATATACACACACAAGCAATAACCGCACAATATAAACACACGCAATAACCATACAATATAAACAAATACAATAACCACACAATATAAACACACGCAATAACCATACAATATAAACACATACAATAACCACACAATATAAACACACTCAATAACCACACAATATAAACACATACAATAACCACACAATATAAACACATACAATAACCACACAATATAAACAAACGCAATAACGACACAATATAAACACATAAAATAACCACACAATATAAACACATACATTACATACATTGGCACCTTTCCGTCTTGACAGACGATAGTTTGGTACATTGTGCTTCAAAAAGGCTTAATAACTGTCATATGGCAATAACTACGATCCATGGCGGTGGCGAGTGTGGCTGGTAAGGCCAATTCTTGCTGCAAATGTTTGCCCACAGTAGGTGCATGTGAAAACATGGTCATTTCCACCATTTTGCACCATCTTACGTCTCTCACGCTCTGTGTGTGCTTTATCTGCAATCATTTTCTCCTTTGTCTTTATTCCATTTCTGATAGTTGCCCTCCATGCTACACGTTCAGCGGCGACATGCTCCCATTGTGCATTATCAATGCCTGTATCAATCATGTCCCGCTTGCACACATCTTTGTATCGTAGTAGAGGCCGACCCTGAGATCTCCTACCCGTCTGTAATTCACCAAAAAAGATGTCCTTTGGTATTCTACCATCATCCATCCTCCTAACGTGTCCTATCCATCTAAGTCTACGAAGACAGAGCATGGAATATACCGTCACGCAAACTGATCTTTCCGGTACTTCAGTATTTGTGATCTTGTCTTGCCACTTAATACCAATTGTTCTTCGCAGACACCGAATATGAAAGCTGTTTAAACGTTTCTCTTGGTGTGAGTAAGTTGACCAGACTTCACTGCCATAAAGAAGAGTACTAAGGACACAGGCTTGATAGACATGGACTTTTGTTTTGGCAGTAAGCTTCCTGTTCTCCCAGATTCTTTTTGCTAACATGTTCATTGTTGTTGCTGCCTTGCCAATCCTGATGTTGATTTCCTGATCGAGGGATAATTTGCTATTTACCTCTGATCCTAGATATGTAAAATGGTCTACTATCTCCAGTTCGGCGTCGTCAATAAAGATTTATGGTACACCATGTGCACCTTGTGACATAATCTGTGTCTTCTTTTTGTTAATTGTTAAACCAAATTCAGAACAAGCATTGGAGAATGCAGATAGTAGATGTTGTAATTCTTCCTCAGAGTGGGTCGTAATCGCAGCATCATCCGCAAAAAGCAACTCTCTGATTAGTACCCTGCTAATTTTGGTCTTGGCCTTCAATCTCTGAGCATTATAGAGGCCACCATCTGAGCGTGAGTGAATGTATATACCGTCATCCTGATCACGAAAGGCATATTTCAGTAGAAGTGAAAAGTATATCCCAAACAGGGTAGGGGCTAGTACACAACCTTGCTTAACTCCACTCTTGATTTCAAACTCTTCTGAAGTTGAGCCATCAAACTTGATTATACCCTTCATGCCTGTGTGGAACGATTCCACAATGGACAGAAGAGTTGGTGGACAGCCAATCTTCTTTAGTGCTTTAAACAGACCCTCACGACTGACCAAATCGAATGCCTTTGTGAGGTCGATGAAGGCAATAAACAGTGGCTGATTTTGTTCCCGGCATTTTTCTTGCATCTGTCGCAATGAGAATATCATATCAATGGTAGACCGGTTCTGACGGAAGCCGCACTGCGATTCGGGGTAGACTTGATCTCCCAGGACTTGAAGTCTGCGCAGGACAATTCTGGCAAATACTTTCCCAACAATACACAGAAGTGAGATACCCCTATAGTTGTTGCAGTCGCTCCGATCTCCCTTGTTCTTGTACAGCGTTATGATGTTTGAATCTTTGAAATCCTGTGGGACTTGTCCTTCTCGCCAGCATAGCTCTATTAGCTGGTGGATCTGTAGAGCGAGGGTGTCTTGCCCACTCCTGATCACCTCTATTGGAATCCCATCCTTACCTGGAGCCTTGCCAGATGCAAGCTCATTTATAGCACACTTAACTTCTGCTATAGTGGGAAGTGTGTCCAGGTGGTCAAGAGTTGGCAAGGCCTCTATGGCGTTGAGGGCATCATCCGCCAGCTTGGTCTCACTTGAGTAAAGCTCTAAATAGTGCTCTACCCATCTATCCATCTGCTGTTTCTTATCAGTGATGATTTCTCCAGTCAAGGTTTTCAGCGGTGCACTTCTTTATACAATAACCACACAATATAAACACACGCAATAACCACACAATATAAACACACGCAATAACCATACAATATAAACACATACAATAACCACACAATATAAACACATACAATAACCATATAATATAAACACATACAATAACCACACAGTATAAACAAATACAATAACAACAGTTTGCGATTCAATAAGCCATTTTAGGATCAATGGTTTGCATTGCTCTCTGATCGGACGAGGCTCATACCATTGTATACAATCATCGCAATGCGATCTGCTCCCAAATGGCCTGCGGCTGATTTCGAACCGCCTAAGTCGGAATTGTGAAATCGGGTTCACTGCCCTTAGGTCAGAGGTCAGAGGTGAGAAACACCGACCACTCCCATAGCAGCTTTTTAGAATGTCTGTCTATCGTAAGTCTCATGTCCTACCTCTGTTACTCGCATGTACACATTTTCTGTCGTAAGCCTCTTGTCCTACCCCTGTTGTTCTCGTGTACAAAATGTCTGTCTATCGTATGCCTCTTGTCCTGCCCCTGTTACTCTCATATGTACAAAATGTCTGCCTATCGTAAGCCTCTTGTCCTACCTCTGTTACTCTCAGTTAAAACATGTCTCTCTATCGTAAGTCTCATGTCCTGCCTCTATTACTCTCATGTCCTGCCTCTATTACTCTCATGTTCTGCCTCTATTACTCTCATGTTCTGCCTCTATTACTCTCATGTTCTGCCTCTATTACTCTCATGTTCTGCCTCTATTACTCTCATGTTCTGCCTCTATTACTCTCATGTTCTGTCTCTATTCTGCTCTCATGTTCTGCATGTGTTACTCTCATGTTCTGCCTCTATTACTCTCATGTTCTGCCTCTATTACTTTCATGTTCTGCCTCTATTACTCTCATGTTCTGCCTCTATTACTCTCATGTTCTGCCTCTATTACTTTCATGTTCTGCCTCTATTACTCTCATGTTCTGCCTCTATTACTTTCATGTTCTGCCTCTATTACTCTCATGTTCTGCCTCTATTACTCTCATGTTCTGCCTCTATTACTCTCATGTTCTGCCTCTATTACTCTCATGTTCTGCCTCTATTACTCTCATGTCCTGCCTCTATTACTCTCATGTTCTGCCTCTATTACTTTCATGTTCTGCCTCTATTACTCTCATGTTCTGCCTCTATTACTTTCATGTTCTGCCTCTATTACTCTCATGTTCTGCCTCTATTACTTTCATGTTCTGCCTCTATTACTCTCATGTTCTGCCTCTATTACTCTCAAGTTCTGCCTCTATTACTCTCATGTCCTGCCTCTATTACTCTCATGTCCTGCCTCTATTACTCTCATGTCCTGCCTCTATTACTCTCATGTCCTGCCTCTATTACTCTCATGTCCTGCCTCTATTACTCTCATGTCCTGCCTCTATTACTCTCATGTTCTGCCTCTATTACTCTCATGTTCTGCCTCTATTACTCTCATGTCCTGCCTCTATTACTCTCATGTCCTGCCTCTATTACTCTCATGTCCTGCCTCTATTACTCTCATGTCCTGCCTCTATTACTCTCATGTTCTGCCTCTATTACTCTCATGTTCTGCCTCTATTACTCTCATGTTCTGCCTCTGTTACTCTCATGTCCTGCCTCTATTACTCTCATGTCCTGCCTCTATTACTCTCATGTCCTGCCTCTATTACTCTCATGTTCTGCCTCTATTACTCTCATGTCCTGCCTCTATTACTCTCATGTCCTGCCTCTATTACTCTCATGTCCTGCCTCTATTACTCTCATGTCCTGCCTCTATTACTCTCATGTCCTGCCTCTATTACTCTCATGTCCTGCCTCTATTACTCTCATGTCCTGCCTCTATTACTCTCATGTTCTGCCTCTATTACTCTCATGTCCTGCCTCTATTACTCTCATGTTCTGCCTTTGTTCCTCTCATGTTCTGCCTCTATTACTCTCATGTCCTGCCTCTATTACTCTCATGTTCTGCCTCTATTACTCTCATGTTCTGCCTCTGTTCCTCTCATGTTCTGCCTCTATTACTCTCATGTCCTGCCTCTATTACTCTCATGTCCTGCCTCTATTACTCTCATGTCCTGCCTCTATTACTCTCATGTTCTGCCTCTATTACTCTCATGTTCTGCCTTTGTTCCTCTCATGTTCTGCCTCTATTACTCTCATGTTCTGCCTCTATTACTCTCATGTTCTGCCTTTGTTCCTCTCATGTTCTGCCTCTATTACTCTCATGTCCTGCCTCTATTACTCTCATGTCCTGCCTCTATTGCTCTCATGTTCTGCCTCTATTACTCTCATGTCCTGCCTCTATTACTCTCATGTCCTGCCTCTATTACTCTCATGTCCTGCCTCTATTACTCTCATGTTCTGCCTCTATTACTCTCATGTTCTGCCTCTATTACTCTCATGTTCTGCCTCTATTACTCTCATGTCCTACCTCTATTACTCTCATGTTCTGCCTCTATTACTCTCATGTTCTGCCTTTGTTCCTCTCATGTTCTGCCTCTATTACTCTCATGTCCTGCCTCTATTACTCTCATGTCCTGCCTCTATTACTCTCATGTTCTGCCTCTATTACTCTCATGTTCTGCCTCTATTACTCTCATGTTCTGCCTCTATTACTCTCATGTTCTGCCTCTATTACTCTCATGTTCTGCCTCTATTACTCTCATGTTCTGCCTCTATTACTCTCATGTTCTGCCTCTATTACTCTCATGTTCTGCCTCTATTACTCTCATGTTCTGCCTCTATTACTCTCATGTTCTGCCTCTATTACTCTCATGTCCTGCCTCTATTACTCTCATGTTCTGCATGTGTTACTCTCATGTCCTCCTGTGTTGCTCTCATGTCCTCCTGTGTTGCTCTCATGTCCTGCATGTGTTGCTCTCATGTCCTGCCTCGATTGCTCTCATGTAAATATAAATTACCTATCAGATCTTGACTCCATCTGTGTCATGGTCGTCCTATTTTCCTCCTTCATATACACCTCTACCATAATTATCATAATTATCGCGTCTAGATCTTAAGCTGACCAATAAAAACATTTCAATTGCAACGAGGAAAAGACTATTGTATTGCTACATACAACCTGTACTTTTATATAGTTATAAAAAGTGGATATTGAGCAGGCAAGCTGAAGAAACATCTAATGACAGTGGAAATGTGCTTTCTGAGGAGAATGTAAAGAATACCGTGGACAGACAGAAAAACAAATGAGCAAGTACTACAAGAAACAAATGAAAACCGTAAACTGATTAGAGAAATTAGACGTGGACAGTCAAGATTGTTTGGTCACGTTATGAGAAGAAATTAACTAGGGAACTTGATGTCAACTACAAGATTAGGAGGAAAAGGGGAAGGCAGAGAAGTAAATATCTAGATGGCTTGAACTCATGGCATGGTCGAGACAAGAACGCAGCGCCGATCTATGACTCTGGTGATCGTGCGAGATGGCGAAACATGACCGCCACGCTTACCGACATGGCACAATACGATGAAGAGACTTTTCTGTCTTTTTTTTTTTTTACAGGTCCAAAATTATTTCATTTACCTCATTTCTGTTTTATAACCAATGCTCTTCAATATTGACTTCATGTTTTTGCTATTCCGTCAAATTAATTTTCAAATACTCCTCTGAAACATGTATATTGAAAAGTGGATACGAGCTATTCGTCTAATTTGTTTAATAGCCAGGTTTCGCAGACATATGCTGCCATAGGCAATATACCAGCACTTTGTGTTCTGACTGTTGTTGTCCCACTGCTCCAAATCACAAAGGTTTTAATTGTTATGGTTTATGCACTATAATGTTTGTTCTTCTTTTAATTTCTGCCATTCCATTTTTCAATCGCCCTTCAGCGGAGGAATAAGATATTCAAAACAGTTCGTTTTGTGCGATTTCCCTCCATTGATAAATAAATACGTTGCCTTATTTGATTTTTTTTTTTTTTTTTGGTAGGTGGGGGGGGGGGGGCGTATTTGTATTTTTTGCTGTAGTGAGATATAAATGTTGGTTCTCATTTTGTAAGTAGAAAGTAGAGGTCTACCCGAATGTGAGGCTTAAAGGGCCTGAGCTCAAACCTCCTGTACAGTCATGGCGGTGTAGCGGGATCGTTTCCTGTACCGGACAATGGGACTTCAAAAGTGATCTCAGTGGCAAACTACCGGATGCAAAAATTCCAAGAAATCCAACCTGCAAAGAACATGAGACAATTTCCAAATGACATATTCAAAATAGCAGCCATTGAAAATGGTCAGGAGTGGTAAGTTGACAGAAGAGATCACACACACACACACACACACACACACACACACACACACACACACACACACACACACACACAGAGGCACACACACACTATAATATATATACATAAGTGTGTGTATATATATATATATATATATATATATATATATATATATATATATATATATATATACGTCTGTGTGTGTGTGTGTGTGTGTGTGTGTGTGTGTGTGTGTGTGTGTGTGTGTGTGTGTGATCTCTTCTGTCAACTTACCACTCCTGACCATTTTCGATGGTGCGGATGACTGGGAACTGACTGTGAATCTAAAGGACCGTGGCAAATACCCTAAGGTGATCTGGAAGTTTGGCTTACAATCTGACATCGTACTTCGCTCCTCGTCAGCCAAGCAGCTAATGCTGATTGAGTTGACTGTCCCATACCAGTCCAATATTGAGGAGCATTACGTGTACAAGATTGAGAAGTACGATGAAATGGTTTGAGTCTTAGGCTGAATGGGTACACTGTAAGGTTATTCGCCGTATAGGTTGGCGCAAGAGGTCTAGTCTCCCACTCTGTGTATGATGTGCTAAAAACAAAAGGACATTAAAGGACAAGCGAGAACTCAGGCACAAAAGCAACTGGATAAGGCTGCCGAAAAGGCACCTGGAGTGGGACAAGTCTCGAAACAGTGTGGTTAGAAGCCGTATGCAGAACGCCTAACAAACGATCTCTCAACCAATACCACGAACTTGCAATGTCTTGTGTCAACTCTCTAGCCTTTCCTCCGAGCGAGGGTGGCGGATCTCAGTACAGTCAAATCATGCAAATGTCGGCTGAAGTCCAACCTCCATACCAGAACGGTAATCGTCCGTAAGTCGCACTCACCTGCAGAGACCAAGAAGTGGTTCAATCCAATGGAAGAATCGGCTTCCTAGCAGAGTGTGGCGCCGTGAACGGGTCACGAGGAAGGAACACGGCAACGGAAACGGATGGAGAAGATAGAGGCCATGGCTGGGGAAGAAGCAGGCTCCCCACGACCACAGACCACAGGTGTTAAGGGGCAAGCACAGGCTGTACGGACTCGCCTCACAGAGGGAGGGGAGGTTTGAGAGTGGACATATTAACAGTTTAGGGACAAGGACAACGAAATCGACCGAACGTCTGCACGGCAGGGGAAAGACGCCCGGGGTAATGACCCGGACGGGCCCGCCCCTAGAAAGTGTTAATTGTATAATGGGCCGAAACACTTGGGGGAGGGGGTTCACTTCTGACGATCAGAAGACCCTGCCGTGATTGCTCCGCGGCGGAGTTTATATATATATATATATATATATATTTTTTTTTTTTTTCGCGTTTCCATCCTGTTTCAGGATATTGCGGTCAACACCAGCATCTTTCAGCTGTATGTTGATTGCTAGGCTAGATTACGCTCATCAGCACGCCACGACTTTCTGAGCGACCGGCTCCATACTCTCATAAGTCACAGGCGCGACTCGAACCACTTCTAATTCTCGTGCGCTCACGTCGACTACAAGAGTATTCGGGGTTAACGGAGAAAGCTGCTAACCCCTCGGCCAGGTAGCCGGCATATATATATATATATATATATATATATATATATATATATATATATATATATATATATATATATATATATATATATATATATATATATATACATAAGTTCACATGCACCCACTGTGAACGGACATTTACAGCGCGAATTGGCCTTATCAGTCACATTCGCTACCGCCATAGGTAAAAGTTATTCTGCCTTTTTAAAGCACAAACTATCGTCTGTCAAGACGGCAAGGTGCCAATATATATATATATATATATATATATATATATATATATATATATATATATATATATATATATATATATATATGTGTGTGTGTGTGTGTGTGTGTGTGTGTGTGTTTGTGTGTGTGTGTGTGTGTGTGTGTGTGTGTGCTATTTATTGTTTTCATTCCTTGCGTTTCAAGTGGTGTTGCGTCGTCGTTTCCAATTTCATTGGCTGCTATTTTGAATATGTCATTTGGAAATTGTATCATGTTCTTTGCAGGTTGGATTTCTTGGAATTTTTGCATCCGGTAGTTTGCCACTGAGATCACTTTTGAAGTCCCATTGTCCGGTACAGGAAACGATCCCGCTACACCGCCATGACTGTACCTGAGGTTTGAGCTCAGGCTCTTTAATCCTCACGTTCGGGTAGACCTCTACTTTCTACTTACAAAACGAGAACCAACATTTATATCTCACTACAGCAAAAAATGCCGGCTTCGTGGCTTAGAGGTTATGACTTTTCTCCGTAATCTCGTATACTCTCGTCAGGTAACGTGATGACGGTTCAAATCAGAAGTGGTTCGAATCGCATCGGTAACTTACGGGGTATGTGAGCCGGCCGCTCAGAAAGCAATGGCAAACTACTGAACGTAATCTTGCCAAGAGATCAACATACAGCTGAAAGATGCTGGTGTTGACAGCTAAGTCCTGTAAAAGGATATGCTAAAAAAAAAAAAAAAACAGCAAAAAATACAAATACGGATGTATTGTGTGTGTGTGTGTGTGTGTGTGTGTGTGGTGTGTGGTGTGTGGTGTGTGTGTGTGTGTGTGTGTGTGTGTGACTGAGCTACTGTATACCAGCTGAATGTTGGGCGGCGCTCACCAAACCCGACACCCCACATTGTGCCAAAGGCTTCGGGCGAAAGCGCAATTGGGAGGGTGGAAGCCTTACCCTAGTGCAAAGACATGCAACCTGAAGACTAAATGTCATTGCAGGGCTGAATTTTGCGTGTGGATTAGCTTTCCCTATTAATAGTGTCCCACGCCATCAGGCGAACCCACTCCGACTTTAGAGGTACTAGTAATGTTGTCCCCACATCAAGGACGGCAGGTCAACATTTTATTCAGCTGTACAGTGTAGGGGTTGAACCCCTTACCTCGGCATCAGTACAACATATGTTTAAGAACACGCGATCTTACCCATTCGATCATGCTGGCCTGCGGCTACTGGTCTAAGATCAAAGCTCCGACAGGCAGGCAGTTAAAGCATTGCTTTGCTGATCCAGCATATGTTTTACCTTTCCTCTGGAGTAAACTAGGCAGGGCGTGAGAGGGATCATGCTGCATGGGTAACTCATTGTCTCTACAATTCGGCCCAGGTTTTGTGCTATAGAGAGGTTATTATGTTTTTGAAGCACAATAACTATCGTCTGTCAAGACGGCAAAGTGTCAGTATATACATAGTTCAGAGTTTAAAAGTTAGTTGCATATCCTTTACAAGACGTCGTTGCTGTTGTGATCTCTTGGCGTGAAGGCTGGTCTGGTTCGAAAGATCAGTCCCATGACTTGCGTTCGTTGTCTCGGATGGCAGTGTGAGGTGCACCAAATCGGGATCTACCCGGCCTACGCATGTTAGCGAGGCAGGCGTTTCGAAAATGTAACCGCATCGTGAGGCCAGAGTCGTGGTTTGAGCGAGCAAAAGAGCAAATTTGTATCACCGTTCGACAAAGTCTTGATAAGCGGCCATTCTCTCTCGATGAGCAGTGGGCCTGCAGTCAGTAAGCTGGCATAGCTTTTCGGTCAGTCCTGCCGGCGTAGCTTGGAAGCTCGTCGGTAGGCGTCCAGTGGTTTTGCATGTATCACCGGGTACCAAGAGAGTGCGCTGAGCGATTTCTACTCTAAGGCAGTGGCATGGAGGAATATCATCAGCAGAGTTACTCCAGAACACCAAATACCGCGATCTATGGAGAGACATGAACGTCTGTGCCAGCTTGATGATGGTGATGAGTGTGCCATTATTTTCTGAATGATCGGCGCCTATACCATTGTATGAAAACCAACGCGAGGTGGTCTGTAACGAAATTGCCCGCAGTTGTTTTTCGAACACGGTAAGCGGGACTACGAATTGCGTCCGTAAATCCTTCGTCACCAAGCAGGTGATGTACTGCCCAAGTTAAATCTAAAAACTAAAAGCATTCTCCCTCGAATGGAGTGCCAGCTCATGACTACCTTGATGGTAGGCACACGTGGATGAAGGGGCTGGACTGGACAGGCACGACGATGGACATAGGACATCTCGGACTCGATGAGCATGGAAGTGTGTCAGGCGGGAGAAATAGATAGAGAGCAAGAGATCCTTCGCCGGTCCGTGAAGAAAGCCACTCCCTGCAATGGATGTGTTCCATAATAACGATATTGTAAAATACATTTGTTCATCATCATCATCTTCATAGTAATCATCATCATCATCATCATCATCATCATCATCATCATCATCATCATCATCATCATCGTCATCATCTTCTACTTTTGCCGTCATGCGTCGCGGGAAGGAATAATTGGTGCTCCAGCGCCCGATGGGTGGCACTGGATATTGTCATTTCTTGTGATTGTACAATGTCTTTGATGTCCTCAGTCCATTTTCTTTTCGGGCGCACCTCATGCTCTAGCAGCCTATCTTATTAGATGTATGGCCAGTGCTGGTAGTTGATGGTGTTGCATTCTAACGACATGGCCAAACCAAATGATCTTCTGTCGTTCAATAAATGTGGCACAACGTGTTGATCCCACTGT
This sequence comes from Cepaea hortensis, assembly GCA_963921405.1. NCBI lineage: Eukaryota > Metazoa > Mollusca > Gastropoda > Stylommatophora > Helicidae > Cepaea > Cepaea hortensis. The sequence continues at coordinate 97,507,250 of OY992876.1, read as the reverse complement.
CTGTACGATAGCATCATTTCTTACGTGGTCTCGGATAGTTTAGTTGGCAGCTCTCCTCAAGCATCTTATCATGCAGGTGTTGATTTTGCGTAAGTGTGATGTGGATAATGCCCAAGTTTGACATTGGTAGCATATGATTGGTGTGAATATGTTATTTATTATTTGTCCTTTTGTGGGCATATGTATATTTGGATGTTTCAGTATGGGTGATAGTTGATATATAAGCGCACTTTAACATCGGATTTCGATTTCTCTGTCAAATCTGCCATCTTCTGTGATCATTTTATCAGTGTATTCAGTAGACCAGGAAATCTGCTAACCTTCATTCCCTCAGCTTTGGTTGTATTTATAATCATAATGTATCTGTTGTGTGTTGAACTCGACATATTTATATTATTTACATTTGTTAAATGTTGAATTAGGGATGCTACAACAGTCAGTTGTGTAATCTTATATATAAATTAGGATGTGCGTATCTCTGTATGTATGTATGTATGTCCTTTATTTGTTCGCGAACGGCCCATCCGATTGAGATGAAATTTTCTACACGCCTTCCTTTCATTCCAGAGCTGTCAACTGTGATATTTTGTTAGTGTGAAATCGCCTGCTTACTCAGTATTATTTCATTTTTCATTTTTCATCATAATTTCATATATCTCAGGGGACCTAACTCTGTAAAAGTTATTTCAAGGGGCATAACTTTTCTGTATAACTTATAGTCATATTGTGGCATCGTTTTCAAAGATTTATAAACTCTTTGTCCATAGTTATGTACCGGCATATGAGTTATAATAAATAATGATACAATCTGTAAGGCATTTTCAAAGTTTTCATAAAAATGATGCACAATGCATAACATTGTAACTCATCTTTTTTTGCTTAAGAAGTTACTGTAGTCATGCAGGTGATTAGAAAGAGTTTTCATTAAAAATAATGGATGGTGTGTGGTAGAACGTTCTTTTAAGTTACATTTTTTGTTGTTGTATGAATTTAATGAAGCCGGACAGGGTCAGGCAGACAGATAGACAGACAGACAGACAGATAGACAGTCGGGAACAGGAACTTATATGACTACTTATATAAATTAAATGAGATGCTTCACACCAGGAGCTGGGCGATGTCGGGCCGGGTCAGACAGACAGACAGACAGACAGACAGACAGACAGATAGTCGGTAACGGGAACGGGAACTTATATGACTACTTATATGAATTAAATGAGATGCTTCCCACCAGGGACTGGGCGAAGCCGGGCAGGGTCAGCTAGTAATATATATTTGTTATTTTATATTTCTATGGATTCTACTAAAGTTAATTGTATCATAATTAATATTTGTTATTTTACATTTCTATGAATTCTATTAAAGTTGCTTGCATTATAATTTATATTTGTTATTTTACGTTTTTACTGGCGCAACTACACATTCTTGGATGATGATATAAATGTGTTATTTTGTATTTATACGGATATTGTTAAAGTTACTTATAGGAAAATATATATATATATATTTGTCATTTTGTATTTCTAAAATTCTAAGGATGTTTGTTAGTTCTCATCTCTTAGTTTTAGTTTTTTCTGCGGGCAGTACGTTCAATAAATGTGGCACAAGGTGCTGTACGATAGCATCATTTCTTACTTGGTCTCGGATAGTTAAGTTGGCAGCTTGTATAATAGAAATTTGTTGTTTTGTATTTATACGGATATGTTTTAGTCAATTGTATGATACAGTGGCACCTCGGGTTACGAACTTAATTCGTTCCAGAACTCGGTTCGTAACCAGACACGTTCGTAACCCGAAACATTGAAATCAATGAAATAAAGACAATCCGTTGAGAATCGTTCTTTTTTTATTAACATCCGGTCGTTTACCTGGCAAAACGCAAAGACTACATGTACTTCATGTTTTAAATAAAGAGAAAGAAAACAAGCACATGAATTAAATGTAAAATAAAAAGAGATTTATTATTTATTACCAAGACAACGATCATGGGAAATTTGTCACTTTCTTAGTTGTTCTGAAACATTAGTTTCAGGTGTATCTTGCGCTGTTTCTTGGCATCCGAGTGGGAATCTTTCTGCACCAAGAAACTATAAGGGACATTTATCGCTTCCTTTGCTGGAGAATCTTTCTGAAGTGGGCCATAGTGTTATCATTCACCATATATAGGGGCATAGGGCTTGTTAGCAACAAGATTGTTTGAATGATGGTTCACAATGAAGTCTTCGACATTTCCCCACTTGCTGAAAATTTCTTTAATCCTGGCAGTTGAAACAGTTACTGACTCCTCATCATCGGACGACTGCTCCTCCTTTAATGTCTTTAGCTGTTCATTCTGAAGGTCCACAAGCTCATTTGTAGTTTTGTTTGAACTGCACGCGATCGTTTGTCTCCAACGTTACACTTTGCTCTCCCTCTCTCGCTCGCCTTCGTTCGTAACCCGAGGCATTGTTCGTTACCCGAATACAATTTTCGAAGTTGTTGTTCGTAACCTGAATTGTTCGTGGCCTGAGGCGTTCGTAACCCGAGGTACCACTGTAGTTGTTTTTTGTCAGCGCCAAATGTTGGGCGGCGCTTCCCAAACCAGTCACCCCACATTGTTCCAACGGCTTCGGGCGGAAGAGCGCAATTGGGAGAGTACACGCCTTATCATGGTGCGAGGAAATGCAACCTAAAGACAAAATGTCATGGCAAGGCAGACCAGGCCCTAAGCCTTGGTTGGCAGCTGGTCTAGGATCGAAGCTCCGACATACGGACAGTTAGAGCATTGCTTTGCTAATCTGGCAGCTTCTGCAGCTTGTCTTGTTCCAGATGTATCGGTGTTACCTTTCATCTGGAGTGAACTAGGCAGACCGAGAGAGGGATCATGGTACATGGGCAATACATGGTCTCTATATTTCAGCCCAGGGTTTGTGCTATGGAGAGGTATAACTCCATCCCTGGTCTTAACCTGTCTCGGAATCAAAGCGAGAGGTAGCAGTTACGGGTTATAGGAATCGTTTTGACGACGCCGAGCTAGAGATAGTAGACCATTTTACATAACTAGGATCAGAGGTAAATAGCAAATTATCCCTAGATCAAGAAATCAACATCAGGATTGGTTAGGAAGCAACAACAATGAACAGGTTAAGAAAAAGAGTCTGGGAGAACAGGAAGCTTACTGCCAAAACAAAAGTCCTTGTCTATCAAGCCTGTGTCCTTAGTACTCTTCTTTATGGCGGTGAAGCCTAGACAACTTACTCACACCAAGAGAAACGTTTAAACAGCTTTCATTTGCGGTGTCTGCGAAGAATACTTTGCATTAGATGGCAAGACAAAATCACAAATACTGAAGTATTGGAAAAATCAGGTTGTGTGACGGTGTATTCCATGCTCAGTCTTCGTAGACTTAGATGGATAGGGCACGTTAGGAGTATGGATGGTGGTAGAATACCAAAGGACATCTTTTTTGGTGAATTACAGACGGGTAGGAGGTCTCAGGGTCGGCCTCTACTACGATACAAAGATGTGTGTAAGCGGGACATGTTTGATACAGGCATTGATAACGCACATTGGGAGCAAGTCGCCGCCGCATGGAGGGTAAATATCAGAAATGGAAAAAAGACAAAGGAGAAAAATATTGCAGATAAGTCACACACCAAGCGAGTGAGACGTAAGATGGTGCATGATGGTGAAAATGACCATGTGTTCACATGCATCCACTGTGGACGAACATTTACAGCGCGAATTAGCCTTAACAGTCACATTCGCCACCGCCATGGGTTGTAGTTATTAAGCCTTTTTGAAGCGCAATGTAACAAACTATCGTCTGTGAAGACGGCAAGGTGCCAATGAATGAATGAATGAATGAATGAATGAATGAATGAATGAATGAATGAATGAACGAATGAATGAATGAATGATATATTTGTTATTTTTCATTTCTACCAACTTCTAGTAAAGTCACTTGTATGATAGTATATTTTTTTGTTATTCTTAATTTCTACTAATAGCTACTAAACTCTCTAGTGTGATACTATATGTTTGTTATTCTGCATTTCTACGATCGCTACTACATTCACCTCAGTTATAATATATATTTGTTATTTCTTTTCATTTCTAAGGATGTTATTAGTTACTTAAATCATAACACATATTTGTTTTTATTTTGCAGGCAAGGATGGCAGAACTCTATACGCCACAACTTGAGCCTCAACGAATGTTTTGTCAAAATACCTCGAGACGATAAAAAACCCGGGAAAGGAAGTTACTGGACGCTACATCCGGACAGTTATAATATGTTCGATAACGGAAGTTATCTAAGGCGACGAAGACGCTTTAAGCGAAGCCCAGCAGAGAAAGAAAAGGAGGAGCGGATGAAAGTTATGGATAAATGCAAAGATGAACTCACAAATGATTTGGAGGAAGGGGAAATTCTCCACAGAAACCCTAGAGAAGAAGGTACTTCTTTGGCGAGTGGTATTGTCGCCCATGAAACTCCTGGTTTAATGTCGGATTCCACTTCAGCATCGTCAATGAAGCTAGAAAAGGATTTAACACGTCCTCGTAATTCATCTTCGCCAAGGGAAATGTCGAGAGGGACCAAACGAGAACCCTCAGACCAATCCAGTTCTGAATGTATAAGCGGATGTGATGTAGGAGATACTCATCACTCCATGATCGAAGGCATGGGAGGAGGAGGAGGTAGAATAGGACATCACCACGCCTCCCATGACGCTCACTCGGAATTTCACAGCCACGGACTAAGCCTTCAAAGACAAAGTCTCTGTCTAGTGACCAGCAACCCACAGCTTCTGGCTCCCGAATCCATCTCTCCCATTGAAACTTCCCCAAGCAACTTCTCAGTTGAAAACTTTCTATCCCCATCTCATATAACTTCTGGTGGTGGTGATGTCGGACTACCCGGATCAGCTGCATCCCTCTCGGCTAGACCACCCTCGCTGGTCTCCTCGGGCCATATCTTGCCATATTCCCGTTCGTCAGAAATATACCGGCCAAGCACCGCTTGCAATCATACAGCATCCCCTTCATCCGGTTCCTACAGTTACCAACCTTGTGGCTCAGGCTCTTCTAGCTCTGGATATCCTTCATCTAGCACTCCTCACATGACCACAGGTCATGGTCAGCAGTCCGCTAGCGGACTTTCTGGTCACCACCAACAAGGCATCATGAGCATGCCCACCAATAATTCCAACACGTGCAGCAGTTTGAACCCCCACGGGTGCTCCGAGGAAAGTACCGGAAGCCCACACTCCACGCCACATCACCATGTCGGACATACTCATCTATCTCCCCACCACCATTCGTCCCACCATGACGGCCTGAGCTCCACCGTCTTCTCCTCCATCTCACAACACAAGGACTTTACCTACCCTCGCACTAATGGCTGGTACATGAACCCCGCCTCCTCCATGGATTTAAACCCTGGACCAACAGACTTCGGCTCTTTTCCAGGAATGAGCATGCGGGATATGTTTCAAAGCTCGGCCAGTTGTCAACTAGCGGCGTTTCGGGCGCCACCCTGTAAGACGTCGTCTTCATCCTATTACGATTGTACCAAATATTAACACCAATACTGTTATTGTCTAACTGACATATTTCCACACACTTGGCTTGCTGCGCATAGATCACTTGGTTCTGAATGTATAAATCGAGAACACTTAGTGTTCAGAATTATAACAGTAACAAATTAATAGGTAGTGATTAACACTTACACGAGGAGACAGAAATATGTATATACCAGATAGCATATTAGAAAACAGAAACAATCTAAAGATATAAGTACACCAGAGTATTGTTTGTTTGTATTTTTTAAAGACATGTCTATTATTTCAACACTGAAGCCACAAACAATATCTTGCACTATTTATTTATTTATTTATTTTTTTTTTGCATATCCCTCACAGGACGCTGCAGTCAACATTAGCATTTGTTCAGCCTCTGTTGATGTTCTAGGCAAGATTACGCTCAATAGTTGGCCTTTCCTTTCTGAGCGACCAGCTCACATACCCCGTAAGTTACCAACGCGGCGAGAACTGCTACCGATTCTCGCGCAGGTAACGTTACTCACGAGAATATACAGGATTACGGAGACAGACGTTAACGCCTAGACCAGGGAGACCGGCAGGGCACGATTTATTGCCTGGCATATTTCGCGGCATCTCGTCATGTGCATACTGTAGAGTGATATATATATATAGATGAGATGAACAAGTGAACAATACTAAAGCATTATGTTTACAATTGCGTTCACTGGCTTTGAACTCAAGCCTAGTCCATACACGTGCTACTACTTCTAGTTGACTGGACTGATGTTTGCCTGTGGGTTAGCTTTCCCTATTACCAGCGTCCCTCGCCATTATGCGAAGCCACCTCGACTTCCGAGGCACTTGCAATTTACGTTCCCAAGTCAAGGACGAAATGTTAGCATTTTAGTCGAACTGATGAGTGTAGGGGTTGAATCTGATACATCGGCAGCAGCGCACCGGGTGTTTAAGAAAAAGCGCTCTTATCCATTCGTCCAGGCTGACCTTCTGCCAGGCAATAAATCGTGCAGCCTCTTGTCTGTGATTTCTGAGTTTAAATTCTCTAAGGGAATTATTGTTTTGAATGTCTGTTATTTATCAGAACGAACTGTAACCACGTCACTGCCCTGGAGAGAGCTAGTTAGTTGCATATCCTTTACAGGACGTCGCATTCCACCCGAGCATCTTCTGGCTTTTTGTGATTTCTGGGCAAGTTCACGTTCAGTAGTTTGCTATTGCTTTCTGAATGACCGACACTCATATCATTGTATGGAAACTAAGCAAGTGTCTCTGCTTCCAAATCTCCCGCAGCTGTGTTTAAAACGCGATATGCGGAATTACGAATTGCGTTCATAACACCAGAGCCGGAAAATGTTAGCGGGATCGGTGATTTTTCATGTTTAATCATCCTAAACTTTATTAAAGTTAACATTGTTCGGACATATTTTTTTTTAAATACCAGAGAAGAATGTTGTGGATTCCTCGGATGGTCATAGAAATTAATAGCGATTGTCCAGGAGACGCATATATAGATATTGCTTTCGTTCCTTTTGAACCCAAGCGAATTCCACACACGCGCCACCACTTCTAGCGCACTGGACTGATTTTTCATTGTATATTAGATTTCTCTATTACCAGTGCCTCTCGCCATCAGGTGAACCCACTCCGACTTCAGAGGTATTTGTACTTTACGTCCCCAAGTAGAGGACGAAAAGTCAACATTTTAATCCAATTGACCTGTTTAGGGGTTAAACCTGCTACCTCGGCATCAATACACCTGGTGTTTAAGAAAGAGCGTTCTTATCCATTCGGCCATGCTGACCTCGAAGAGACTAATGAAAGTAGAGTATCATACACAAGTATAAGAACGAGACCAATAGTATTCCCTGGACAGAAGAAGAAGAAGAAGAAGAAGAAGAAGAAGAAGAAGAAGAAGAAGAAGAAGAAGAAGAAGAAGAAGAAGAAGAAGAAGAAGAAGAAGGAGGAGGAGGAGGAGGAGGAGGTCATTGCTGTATGTCATGAGCATAGGGAATTATGGTCCATTTCCTACTTACTACGCCTATTAGACTGGACTGAACGAAAGCCAGGCTCTTTCTCCAGGGCGCATAACATCTATAGGCAACATCCACAAGCGCTTCTTTGTGAAAACAGTTATGTAATGTAATATATGCTTTGTCAAATGTCAATACATTTTGTTCTTGTGATATAAAAAAAATAATAAACTGGATGAATTATGGTTTATTTTGTATTGTTCTTCAGCTGCATGTAAAATGGCAGTATCAGTGGTTATCGCCACGGAGGTTGTAGGTTCAAATCCCGTTAGCTATAGATTAGTAAAATAGGTATCTAAATAGGCCCCAGGATATGTCTTAGGAAGGTAATTCGGCCGGTGTGGCACTGTCCACATCACCCCTCAAGTGCCGATTTATCAACATCATCATCACCAGCTTCCACTTTTGCCGTCAAGCGTCGTGGGGAGGAATAATTTGCCACCCAGCGCCCGATGGGTGGCATTGGATAGTGTCATTCTGTGTGACTGCACAATGTCTGTGATGTCGTCAATTCAGTTTCTTCTCGGGCGTCCTCTTGCTCTCGTAGCAGATGTTCTTTGATGTCAGTGCTGGTAGTTGACGGTTTTGCATTCTAGCGAGACTGCCGGACCATTCGATCTTCTGTCTTTCAATGTACGATTCAACACAAGGTGTTGAATCGACTGTCTGTATGATAACATCATTTTTTATTCGGATTTGATGCCGACTGATTTTTACAAATGTGGATCTAGCCCAACATTCGAGGGGGCTCCAAATGAAAATCTTTAAAGTGTGATAGAACTCACAATAATTATGCCATTGTCTTGTAGCCAGTCAATATTGTTGTTAAGGGTGACAAGAGCGTTAAGCACAAGGCATCACGGTTCTGACGAATACGGTGACAGCATAATGACAATTTAAAGATGGCCACCCCACTGTTGACATGCACCTAAGAGAAGCAGCGTTCTGTTATCCGTTTCTTGATCGGTGAAGGGGTAAAATATATAGAAATTCATTGCCGAAACGAAGATCCAGTATGGTGATGCATGCCTGTCAGTCCAGCAACTGTATGAGTGGAGGAGGAAGTTTCAAAATGGCGTGACGTCTGTGACAGACTTTTCCGTCCGATGAAGAGGTACAGCAGGCGGTGCATGAGTGGTTACACACGCGACCAAGAGAATGTTTTCGTGCAGGACTCCAAGCACTTTATCGGAGCTGGAGGACTTGCATTGAACGCAGTGGTGACTACATCGAAAAATGATACGTTTGTTCTTTACATTTTCAGAATATATTCCACACGCACACACACACATACACACACACATGCGCGTGCGCAGGCACGCAGGCACACACGCACTCACGCACGCACACAGACATTTAAGGTTTTCATTTGAAACCCCCTCGTAGATAATGCCTTTGGAAAGTGAAGAACCCTTGCACACGCTGTAAGACGAGTTGGACATATGGTGCTGGAAGCATGTATTTTGGTAGCCGTTGTAAGGTAGTGACCAGACGCTCGCCTACCCGCAAAGAGCCCTGTTAGAAAAGAGACCTGAGACTATTCGTACCATCAGTGGTTAAGCCAGTTCATGAACTGAAATCAAGGGCCCCAGTACTAACGGCCCAATTTGTAGTCTGATAATGTATCCGTCCGGCCTGTCCTCGGAGTGATGATTGACGTCCAGATCTTCTGGTCACTCCCTGCCGCTCTACTATGCGTGTATTTATGACAAAAGAGACCTATTACAAAAGAGACCTGTTACAAAAGAGACCTGTTACAAAAGAGACCTGTTATAGCAGAGACCTGTTACAAAAGAGACTTGTCACAAAAGAGTCATGTTACAAAAGAAAATTGTTACAAAAGAGTCTTGTCACAAAAGATACCTGTTCAAAAGAGACCTGGTACTATTATTACCTGGTTAAGCGAGTTCATGAATTGAAATCAAAACCAGGTGTACTCTGATTATGTGTCCGTCTGGCCTTTCCTCGGAGTGATGATTGACACCCAGATACTCTGCTCACTCCCTGCCGCTCTGCTATGTGTGTTTATTTATGAACTGTCTTAGTGGCCTCAAAGGCTTCCCCCAATTGATTTCCTGTGTAATACGTGTACAATATTGGAACTGACCAATCATTTCTCTGCTTTAAATATTTGTGAATATACCGGAGAGAGGCAAAATAGCTAAGAAAAAATGGATGAATGAAGATATCTTAAAACTGATGGACAAAAGAAAACAGAGTAAAAATGACAAACAAGAATACGCTAAGATAAATAAAGAAATAAAAGATAAATGTGGGAAGGCTAAAGAAAGTTGGTTAAACGAGCAATGCAAAAAAAATTGAATTAAATTCCATTAAAGATACAAAAAATATGCACAGACAAATCAGTGAGCTTACAGGAAGAAAAATAAGAATAAATACAGGGTGTTTGAAATCAAAAACAGGAAAGATAATATTAGAGGAAGATGCTATAATGAAGAGGTGGAATGAGTATATAAGAGAATTATATGAAGGAGAAAGGGAAGAATTAACAGAAGATAGTAACTTAGAAGGTCCACCTATTCTGAAAGAAGAAGTCGCTGACGCTATGAAACGTATGAAGAAAGGAAAAACAGCTGGGCCAGATGAAATCACAATAGAAGAATTAGAAGTATTGGGAGAATTTGGAGTAGATATATTAACCAAAATGTTGAATGATATTTACAGCAGTGGATATTTACCCAGTGATATGCTGAAATCTGTATTTATAGCTATATCAAAAAGACCAGGAGCAATTGATTGTGAAGATTTTCGTACAATTAACCTTATAAACCATATCACTAAGCTTCTACTCAGAATCATAATGAGAAGAACCAAAAATAAAATAAAAATGGAAATTAGTGAAGAACAGTATGGATTTGTGGAAGGAAAGGGCACAAACAATGCAATTTATACATTACGGACACTAATAGAAAGGTCAATAGAGAAACAGAGAGACATATATTTGTGCTTCATAGATTATACTAAGGCATTTGATAAAGTAAAACATGATGAACTGATTAAAATGTTGGAAGATATCAACACTGATGGAAAAGATTTAAGAATAATAAAGAATATTTACTGGAACCAAGTAGCAGCAATTAAAATGGGAAATAAAGAGGGTAGTTACGAACAGATAAAGCTAGGAGTACGACAAGGGTGTGTCTTGTCACCAGATCTTTTCTCCCTGTATAGCGAAGTAATAATGAGAGAGATCAAAGAGATGCCAGGAATACTAGTTGGAGGTTATAATATAAATAATATACGCTATGCAGATGACACAGTATTGGTGGCGGATAATTCAACAGACCTACAACAATTATTAGACGTTGTAGTAACAGAGAGTGCAAGGAAAGGACTCTCCTTGAATATCAAGAAAACAGTAACAATGGTAATATCAAAGAAAATGGTGACACCAAAATGTGACATAGAAATAGAAGGGAAAATCCTTAACCAAGTGGATAATTTTAGATACCTAGGGGCATTTATAACATCAGATGGAAGATGTACAACAGAGATTAGGAGCAGAATAGGGCAGGCAAAAGCCGCATTTCAGAAAATGAAGAGTATCTTATGCAATAAGTCACTATCACTGAATGTAAGAAAGAGAGTGCTGAAATGCTATGTAGAACCAGTTTTGCTGTATGGCAGTGAATCTTGGAATGTAAATGAACAAATTAAGAAGAAATTAGAAGCAAAAGAGATGTGGTTCCTGAGACGAATGTTGCGAATTCCTTGGACTGCCAGAGTAACTAACGACGACTGCCTGAAACAGGCTAACGAAACTAGAACATTATATACAACAATAAGACAGAGACAAACAGCTTTCCTCGGTCATGTGATGAGAAGAGAGGCATTGGAGAACATCGTAACAACTGGAAAGATCGAGGGGAAGAGAGGCAGAGGTAGACCAAGAGAAGTGATGCTGGATGGATTGAGACGGTGGCATGGAGGAATATCAGCAGCAGAGTTGATCCAGAAAACCAAAGACCGAGATCTATGGAGAGCCATGAACGCCTACGCCAGCCGGCACGGCACTTGATGATGATGATGAATATACTGGATACAGCATTACGGTCCGATGTGTTTGCATTTTTGTTATTTGGACTATGCTGGTTTAATATAAAATTCTGATAGTTAGTTAGTTAGTTAGTCGAGGCTCCAACTTCACGGTAACGGGTTGTCCCATTATGCTATGTTCCTGTGCCAGTGAATATCACACAAAATGCTCCCCATCGTCCATGTGAAAAGTGGAACAGACAGGAGTCTCGGCAATCCAACAGCCCGCACAGGTACACTGTGCATAATGCCGCCGCCAGAATGCCAACACAAAAGTCCTCCACGAAAACCACAGTTCACCGTCGATGGAATCGGCAGTCACCAGAAAGGCCTCACTGACCCGGGTTTTCTCACATGGCTCTGTCTCTATCCGCAGGACGACCCGCCGAAAGCGTCGCATTAAGCACGGACTCCGTAACTCCAGCGCCGACTCCCAGGAGTCTCCTGAAAAAATGCACTCGTGAACAGAAAAGGCAAATCAGTCAATTCAGCAACAGCCGGTGGCCATTGTTCCGAACATGCAGGACACTGTACAAACAAAAGCGGACATGTAGAAGCATTCCACGTGAATATCACAGCTCACAGAGTCGCGCCACGCACTCACTCAGTAGCAGGGCGACGGAACCATTTACTACCAGTCCAACATGACGAAAATGCGAAATGCAAACCACAGCCACAAAGATAAATATTCCAGAGGCCGTAGTGGTTCAATGCCTAACCGCCATGCTGAGAACTATGGTGCTATTTCAATTGTTAGATGCGAATTATGTCATATTCCATTGTTGTGGGTTCATGTGGATGAGAGACCTGGCTAAAAAGACATCTCTTTTAGGAGTGTTGGCTGGTCATGCGTCGTTGGTCATGGGTCGAAGTACTGCTACTACTACTACTACTACTACTACTACTACTACTACTACTACTACTACTACTACTACTACTACTACTACTACTACCACTACTACTACTACTAATAATAATAATAATAATAATAATAATAATAATAATAATAATAATACAAGTAGTAGTAGTAGTAGTAGTAGTAGTAGTAGTAGTAGTAGTAGTAGTAGTAGTAGTAGTAGTAGTAGTAGTAGTAGTAGTAGTAGTAGTAGTAGTAGTAGTAGTAGTAGTAGTAGTAGTAGTAGTAGTAGTAGTAGTAGTAGTAGTAGTAGTAGTAATTCCTTTTCGTCTTCGTCATTAGCTTCATCTTCTTTTTCTTCACCCTATTGCTGCTGCCTGTGATTATTACCCCATCTTGTCTCCCCCCCCCCCCTCCCCATCGTACAACATATCCGTATTTTGAAGTTGCCGTTTCCCCAAAGTCTTCACCCACAATTGTAATGTATCAGTCATAAGATATGATAATATATAATAATATATTTAACAGAATGCAGCTGCAACCAGCATCACTATTCTCACAATGCTTTCTCGACTACCGTGTTTAATGAACATCTCTGTTCTTATCTGAGTGCCAGTCAATACCCATACATTATGTACACATCGACAGGTCCTTATAAGGCAGCTACAGCACTAGATGAATATTCTATCAGTTGGTTACAAGTAATCAATAATCATTGTATTACACACGAAAATATCACTCTATGGAGATCTATCGGAGCGATTAAAATATGGAGTAAATATCTTCATGGATATTGGTTGTCACTTGCAGAAACACTTGTATGAAATTGACATAAGGAACACTGTAACACTTAGTTGCATATCCTTTACAGGACGTCGCAGTCGAAGCCAGCATTTTGTAGCTGTGTGTGATCTCCTGGCATGTTTACGTTCAGTAGTTGGCCATTGTTTTCGGAACGACCGGTAGCTATTCCATTTTATTTTTAAAAAATCCAACGCAAAGCGGTCTTCTGCCAAATCTCCCGAAGCTGTGTTTCGAAAGCGGTTTGTGGGGTTACGATCTGTGTCAAAGACTTAGGAGATAGCTCTAAGCTAAGAAGAGCTGAATTAGAGCATAGGAATAGGGCAAGTGACGTAATAGGATAGGAGACCAGACAGGAGAGACACTATCGCTATAAATAGCGATAACGGGACACCCTTGTGTCAACAAGAAGGGCAACCAGTGCAAATGAGCGGAGTTGCCCAAGAGACTGGGAAACCGGGTGCACGAGGAAGGACCGAGTAACTCTGGTCAGCACAACCAAGGGCCCAGCACTTAAACCAACGAACGCACGCTGAGCTAATTGCTGGTGGCTGAACACACCACGCTCAGCGAGCTCAGACGGACATCAGACGGCGTAGAGATCGGACGTGTATCCGCTAGGGATACTTTGTGGTTATTAAAGGACAGAATTATAGTTATAATAGTCTAGCTTAGCTTCAATAGTCATAATGTGTGCATCATCTCCTCATTCCATCTTATCGTCATTACATTCTATGTTCAATACCGTTATGGTATTCCGCTCATGGAGCTATTGTTGATCAGCTCCGAATAAACATGTATCCTTTTGCAAACGATACGAGTTGTCACTTCGTGTAGTGTAAAAGAAGGGAATCCTTGTACGCCTGTCGCAAGTGAGTTGCTGACAATCTGCGTCCGTAAAACCTTCGCCACGGAGCCAGCTAGAGACACTGTATTGTCTGCATATCTGAAAGATGGTTTTCATGTTGTAGATACGGTCCCTGGTTTCTCTTCCTTGTCTGAAAGCTGTGGTGTGGGCGGTGTTGCGGTGACATTCCAGGGAGACATTGAACAGTTAGTTGCTTGTCCTTTACAGGACGTTGTAATCAATCACAGCATTTATTGCAATTTTATTTTCATGGATTTCTGCTGGAAGTGCAGGTAGGTTTCCGACAGGGAAGAGGAACCTGGGGTCAAATCTGCAACATGAGAACCATCGTTCCGAAATTCAGATAATAAAATTTGAATAAAGAAGAGACGAAAAATACATTGCACGATTTCATGCCTGGCATATTTCGCTGCATCTCGTCAGGTACATACTGCAGAAATCCCACAACATTAACTAAAGTAATTAGATAAATTATTCAAGCTGAAGAGAGTAAATGTAGATCTTCATACTTGCTTCATAGACTACATTAAGGCTTTCGACTGGATTCAGATTCAGAACTGTGAAACTTTATGAGTGATGTGGGGTTTCAGCACGTCTGATCCACTTAATTCAATCATTTTGTTATGATCAAATGGCAGCTGTTAGAGTAGCCGGTGAAACATCAAAATGATTCAAAGTGCAGAATGGAGTACGGCAGGGCTACATTCTCTCTTCATACCCGTGTAACTGATTCAGTGCCCCACAAAAAGTAGGTATGGACCAAACACAGGACACAGCCACGTGATCAAGTATTGTAATGTACATTTCTGTTCACTGTGCATTGAAATTATGGAAGATACCGTGAAACGAAACAAATAACACGATGAGCCGAGTATGGCGATATATTGTCCTTCTGTCCCAATGGGTGGCGATATATAACCCTTTGTCACTGAATCAGTTATTTTATATGCAAGAATGTTAATGAAAAATATCAATAATGACGAGACCAGGGACACATTTTATGCATTCGTTATTTGTGGAAATTCAATGCCAGACCTTAGATATGCAGATGACACGGTCCTCCTCTACTTTAGCACGGAGTATTGGAGGAACTGATCCTGTCTGTCAAGGGACACGGTGAAAATAAACATCTTCTCATGAACTTAAACAAAGCAAAATTAATGGGCATGGACAAAACTGCATGCCAAACTATGACCGCAATCAATAATAAATACTTGCAAATGTCGTATAATCTTTTTTTTTTAATATTTTCGCTCCATAATCAACAGTCGGAAATTTCAGTCAGGTGGCAGTTGGAACTATTAGCAATATGACTCTTTGCTGGCTGTTGAACGAAGGGACAGAGCGTGTGTGGGAATGTCCTGAGTACAGTGATGTCGTTTATTAGCTTAACTGATTTCAACTTCTTTCGTCTGAGCATCTGCCAGATGCGAGTGTGTACGAGCCATTGTTTCAAGTAACCATTGTCAGCAGTATAATCCTTAAGTCAACACCCCCACATTAGTATCTTGGCAGAAACCATTTTAATTGTGATCCACCTGGCAGTCCCAGGTCAGTTTTAAAATTCGGTCTCTTTCGGGTTCAAGCACATGACCAGGCCGTTGCGCTAACGCGGCTCCTTGATTTGAGCTGGGTGGACAAACAAGAACAAAATAGCAAATGGTGCCAGGCCGGGAAATACTAGAGGATGTTCGAGGGCAGTCACATTTTGCGTTGAGCAGCACTTCTTCACCAGCAGGGATTAAAATTTAGCAATTTCTTCAGTGCGATATATTCACAACCTTTCTGAAGCCAAGCTTAGAAACCTTGGTGTGTGCAAGACCAACACGAAAGCTCACATCTATGGAGAGTCATCATAGAATGTAGAAGTACATCCTTCATCACAGAATGGGCTGCCGTTAGGCCTGGACTGGTAATTGCATGATTCCTCCTCAAGTTTGAATTACTCCGCTGGCGTCAGTCTCCAACACACTGTCAAAGGGGAAGAAAAAACAGACCACAAGGTGTAAGAAGATCACTGGGGTTCAGACTTTAGCTGAGCTGAAGAGAATTGTAGAGAACATGCAAGATTAGAGTTACTTGATCAGGTGACTTCAACAACGACTTCAATAACAATCTTCAGACTGGGTAACCTGAAGATGATGATCTTCATGGTCACTATCATGATCTTCCACTTTTACCGTTTGGCATCCTGGGGAGTAATAACTGACGTTCCGGTACCCGATGGATAGCACAGGATAGTGGCATTCAGTGAGATTCTACAATGTCATTGATGGCGTGAATACATTTTCTTCTGAGACGACATTTTGCTCTCCTTGCAAATCTTCTTTGGTGCAGCGCCACTGCTGGTAACTAATGGTGTTGCATTCTAGCTAGAGGACCGAACCATTAAATCTTCTATCTTTCAATATTTGTGGCACAAGGTGTTGACACCACGGTCTGACTGATAATATCATTTCTTACTCGGTTTCTCATAGTTAAGTTGATAGCTCTTCGCAGACATCTCATCTCGCAGGTATTGACTTTGATATGTGTGTGCTTGCTTGCTGCTTGCTTGCTAGCAAGCACCAGCAGATATGTGTGTGAAGTGGATCATTTACAAGTTGGAGCTCGGTTGCACAGGTTTGGTATTTTCTTCTTCTTCCTCTGCGTTCATCCGGCTGACGTGATTGCGTTGTGCCTGTTTACAGCAGAGCTGAGTTCTTGCGCCGTTAGGCCGACACATCCGACTTCTACGGGCATTTGTTGACCGGGTTAACCTTCCCGGGTGTTTCTTAGGACGTTTGACTCTCACTGTTGTGGTGTTATCCCCCATCCCAGCTAGCCCATTTAGAACAGCCCAAGATATCCTGGTCAGCCCTCAAGGGAAGGCAGGGGCAGACCATGGGCATTCCCCGCCATCCAAGGAGGGTTCCATAATTGCAGAGCCGACACACAGCGCTCTGTTACTGGACTCACCCAAGGAATCGTCACGTCTGCACATGGCTGCTTAGCCTCACTTCCGTTTATAAGGCCCACTTGTCACCACAGGCTGTTCCTCCGGAACGAGGAAAGACCAGTTTGCAGAGGAAATCCACACAGTGAGCTTTTTAGGGTATTCATTGCCTGTTCTATTTGTTCCATTTTCAGATTTGCCACCATGTATTCTGCTGCTGTCTCTGTATTACTTTGATGTGTCAGTTTAACTTTGATTGCTTTCTTCTGTTCGGTTGTAATATCAATGTAGTTTGCACTAGCATAGTGTTCCATTAGTGCATTTGCAGCCTTTTTTCCTGTAAGCAAGGCATTTTCTTATTTAATTGTTATTTGTTTGTTTCTGAGTCCTTCATTGTTCATGGCTTTCACTAGTTTCTATAGTTTGTTTCCATCTCTGTCAAAGTTCAGGTTTTCTGTTTTTCCCTCAAACAATCTCTTGTTGTTTGATTTACTGTTCTTTTATATTTTGCTGAGATGGCTTTGAGAGAGATGTTCGCTTCAGTTGTTTGTTCTCTCACTGCTGTCTTCCTAGCACCTTCAACTTTGTCCTTCAAAATTTGTAGTTCTTCAGTCCAGTATGGTTTGTAATTTTTCTTCGCTCCTCCTGGAACGGACTCAGTGGCCGCCTGTATTATTGCTTTGTTTAGACTTTCTACCATTTGCTTCATGTTGCCATATCGTGTATTTATGTTTTCACAATATTTGTCTCTTAGTGTGGCAAATCTGTCCCAATCAGATCGTTTGTAATACCAGCGAGGCAAAGGCTTTTGCTCCAGTGGAACATACTCCATATTCATTACAAGCTTGATTGGTCTGTGGTCACTACCTGCTAATTGGTCCAGCACATGGCGATCGATTTTGATGGAGGATGTCTCCTGTGCAGAAAACTAAAGTCTGGAGTAGAAGTGGTAAACCATCTTCTAGAGTAGAAGCTGGATGTGTCATCCGCTTTGTTGAGTTGATGGAGATGTGATTCTATTTCCCAGTCCTCCACTTCATCTCCTCGGTTGTCAGTATCTGGGTATCCCCATATTTCTGAATGGCTATTAATGTCTCCGACAATAATGCAGTTTGTGTCAGTTATTTTCATGTTTGAAAGTGTAAGGTCTTTATCTGCTGGGCTATACAGATTGTAAATTCTTATTTTTAAGTCCTTTATCATTATATCAACACCTATAACTTCCGTTTGGTTGTCAGAAATCACAGATACTCCACTACAAGATATTGTGTTTCGTGTTAGTATTAGAACTCCTCCTTTGTGTCATTCGCGGTCGAAACGTGTAGCCTGATAACATCTGACTGACAATCTGCCATTGGCGTTGAGGTGTGTCTCTTGAATGCATGCCTCATCTATTCTATCTTTATGAAGACGATGTGTTAAGTGGACTTTCTTATTGGAAACTCCTTCAGCATTCCACTGTAGTATGTTGAGTGTCCGGGGTGTTTGGTCAATAGCTCTTAATCTACTCTGCTGTGCTTTGACTCCACAGCACGGGAGAAGGTGACCACCAGTAGTCATGGGTTGACCCCCTCGAGGTAGGCGGCCCGGCACTATCACCGCCTGGTGGGACTTCATGGGATTAGCACCATACTGATTAATTTTAATCTGTGGCATCATTAATTGATTAAGTTACGTTGCACTACTTTGTCAAGCCTGTGGCTAAGTACAACCGATTTCGACAAGCATTTTTCGGGTGCTTTCCCTAGCCTTTGACTGTCCCCAGTCTATCTGCAAGGCAGCAGGTTTGTGTGTCTCTTCGTCTGGTTCCTCTCCCTTGACCTGTCCGACATGGGTGGCCCTACCAGTAGCTGTGATACGTCGGCATAGCCTTTGGGGTCATTGGAACACGCAAGCCCCTCCACCTCTTTACGGTGGACACACGGCAGAAGGAAAGTTTGGTATGATTTGGGTTCAGTTGAGTCAAAAACCGACATCACTACACTCAGGACATTCCTATACGCGCCCCGTCCTCATCTTCAACAACCAGCGAAAAGTCCCAATACTAACATTGCCTGCTACAATCTGATTATGTGTCCGTCTGGTATTTTCTTCATTGAGTATCGGTCAGGTCTTCTGGTCATTCCCTGCGTAACCTTTCTCGCCAGGCCATGATTGTGTATCTGTTCTTCTACACTATACGCACGATCCCAAAGGGTCCTACACTAGACGCACGATCCCAAAGAGCCCTACACTAGACACACGATCCCAAAGGGCCCTAGCCCTACACTATACACACGATCCCAAAGGGTCCTATACTATACTCACGATCCCAAAATGCCGTACACTACACACAGAATCCCAAAAGGCTCTACACAATACACATGATCCCAAAAGGCTCTACACTATACGCATGATCCCAAAAGGCTCTACACAATACACATGATCCCAAAAGGCCCTGCACCATACACACGATACCAAAGGGCCCTAGCCCTACACTATACACACGATCCCAAAGGGTCCTATACTATACTCACGATCCCAAAATGCCGTACACTACACACAGAATCCCAAAAGGCTCTACACAATACACATGATCCCAAAAGGCTCTACACTATACGCATGATCCCAAAAGGCTCTACACAATACACATGATCCCAAAAGGCCCTGCACCATACACACGATACCAAAGGGCCCTAGCCCTACACTATACACGCGATCCCAAAGGGTCCTATACTATACACGCGATTCCAAAGGGCCCTAGCCCTACACTATACACACGATCCCAAAAGGCTCTACACTATACACATGATCCCAAAAGGTCCTATACTATACACACGATCCCAAAAGGCTCTACACTATACACACGATCCCAAAAGGCTCTACACTATACACACGATCCCAAAGGGTCCTATACTATACACACGATCCCAAAAGGCTCTACACTATACACACGATCCCAAAAGGCTCTACACTATACACACGATCCCAAAGGGCCCTACTCTATACACACGATCCCAAAGGGCCCTACACTATACACACGATCCCAAAAGGGCCCTACACTATACACAAGATGCGAAAAGTACTATACTTTTCACACAACCCCAAAGAACCCTGACCACATATACCTTATCGCACACATCTAAGACGATGATGATGCTTGTCATGTCTCCTTAACGCACACCAGTACTGGTATGAATATCTAAGACGATGATGATTGTCATGAGCTGAAATGTTAGCTCTGATCACATTGAAGCGTGTACCCAGCCGTACGGCCAGAAGCACACTTTGACGCGATAGCTCTGCATGGGATCTTCCCATGTAGACTATTGCATTAAATGATCACGTGATGGTGAACAATACTGGCGAGTTTTCTAATGGTTGTTGCCTACCCGAGTGGCCATAGTCGACACAAGAACACTGAGCTGATCCATGATTCTGGAGATCGAGTGAGAAGGCAAAACATGACCGCCCAGTCTTATCGGTATGGCACACGATGAAGATGATCTGAGTGGCTAAGAACGGCAGGTTTCCGTTCGGGAGACCAGAGTTCGAAACCTCATTAAGGTGATTGATTTTTTTTCTGTTGGCAGAAAAAGGAAAACCCTAACCGGCACAGTTCGCGGCGACTGCACTAGCCAGGCGGCCTTAATTCTTCAGGCTCAAGAATCCACATCCCCCCGCCCCGCCCCCTCACTCCCATCCCCCTGTCCTATGCCGCAAGGTACTACAGTAATGACAGTTTGTTGTTGTTATTGCTGTTGTTGTTGTTTATGGATTTTTTTTTGCCTTTACTGTTGTTGCTGTTGTTTATATTGTTGTTCTTGTTGTTGCTGTTGCTTTTGCTGCTGTTGCTGCTGCTCCTGTTGCTGCTGCTCCTGTTGTTGTTGTTGTTGTTGTTGTTGTTGTTGTTGTTGTTGTTGTTGTTGTTGTTGTTGACCAGCACGACCTCACCTCAATGTACCCCCCCCCCTCTCTCTCTCTCTCTCTCTCTCTCTATATATATATATATATATATATATATATATATATATATATATATATATATATATATGCCGGCTCCATGGCCGAGGGGTTAGCAGCTTTCTCCGCTAACCCCGAATACTCTCGTCACGTGACGCGACGAGAATTAGCAGTGGTTCGAATCGCAAAAGTGACATATGAGAGTATGGAGCCGGTCGCTCAGAAAGTCGTGGCGTGCTGATGAGCGTAATCTAGCCTAGGAATCAACATACAGCTGAAAGATGCTGGTGTTGACCGCAATATCCTGAAACAGGATGGAAACGCGGGGAAAAAAAAAAAAAAATATATATATATATATATATATATATATATATATATACATTCTAGGCATATCACATGAAGAAGAAACGCAGAACACATATCACAACACAACACAAAACGTGTACTGACAACACGTGGACAACACAAAACGTGTACTGACAACACGTGGACAACACAAAACGTGTACTGACAACACGTGGACAACACAAAACGTGTACTGACAACACGTGGACAACACCAAACGTGTACTGACAACACGTGGACAACATAAAAACACATTCCTGACACCTGTCTTATGTTTCGTTAAATATTGACGATTTCTTTCGGCATTCTTTCGGGCAATGTTTTGTAACCACACAGGCCGGAAATGTAATGGGGTTGGATAAACCACAAGTAATGTTTGTCTGTCTGTTTATGTTTGTGTTTCTGGCTCTCTGTCTCTCTCTGTCTATTTATGTCTGTCTGTCTGTCTGTCTGTCTGTCTGTCTGTCTGTCTGTCTGTCTGTCTGTCTGTCTGTCTGTCTGTCTGTGAGGGCTGGTAGGGTTCGCAAGATCCAGAAAAAAAATTTACAGTCCGAACGCGTCTGGCGTTCGTTGTCTCGGATGACTGTGTGAGGTAGACCCAATCGGGAACTTCCCAGCCCATGCACTCTGTCCCTCTCTGTCTATTTATGTATGTCTATCTGTCTGTCTGTCTGTCTGTCTGTGAGGGCTGGTAGGATTCGCAAGATCCAGAAAAAAATTTACAGTCCGAACGCGTCTGGCGTTCGTTTCTCGGATGACTGTGTGAGGTAGACCCAATCGGGAACTTCCCAGCCCACTCAAGTTAGCGAGGCAGGCGTTTCGAGAATGACACAGCAACGCGAAGACGGAGTCGCGGTTTGAGAGGGCGCTATTTTTGTACGATCTTTCGACCAAGGTCTCAAAAAACGCCCCCCCCCTCTCTCTCTCTCTCTCTCTCTCTCTCTCTCTCTCTCTCTCTCTCTCTCTCTCTCTCTCTCTCTCTCTCGATGAGTAGTGGGTCTGCAGTCAGTAAGCTGGCATAGCTTTTCGGTCAGTCCTGCATGTGCGTAAATAGTCCGTCTCTCTGATGGATATCTGGTTGATCCTGCCTGGTGAGGCCCTCACATCCGGGCAATTTTTACTTAGAGGCGTTCAGCCATATCCCTCCGCTGAGAGCCATTGAACACGTGTCTGGACCAAGCAGGTAGTGGCACCTTACAAATGATTCGGACGTTACACGAAATAGATTTGCTAGCCAAGGTGTATTCCATTTTACTTCAGTTTGTCACTGGGGTTGCTAGTCGGCATCGTTTATGGTCAGAATTACAACGGTATTTGATCATCTTTGCGCCTCTGATTTTCATTCTCTGCTGCATGGAGGTGAGATGCTGAGATGGCAGCATCTGCAGCCTACCTTGTTCCTTTCGTCTGTAAAGACGGCAGGTGCCACTACTGTGTGGGCACTAATGATGAAAAAGTGTCTCAGTGACACAAAGTGAATTATTGCATGGCTAGCAAATCCCTTGCCGGTCTCTCTGGCTGTGGGGTTACAACACTTTCTCTCTGTAATCCCGTTTATCACGCAGAGTCTCGCAGCGGAGCGAGAACTGAGGTGGTTCGACCCCCGCTCGTGACTTGCGGATACTGAGCCGGCCGCTCAGAAAGCAATGGCAAACTACTGAGCGTAATCTTGCCAAGAGATCAACAGACAGCTGAAAGATGCTGCTGTTGACAGCTAAGTCCTGTAAAAGGATACGCAAAACATTTAGCAAATCCCTTACGTGAAAGTCAGAACCGAAAGCCCACGCGCTGGCTACATGAAAGATTAAGAAATGTTCAAGTCATACCAAATGGAATATTCATTGGCTAGCAAATCATTACGAGAAAAGACAGCATCGAAAGCTCATGGACTGAGCGTTATCAAAGGTTGGAAAAGCGTCCCAATGGCAAGAAATGGAATATTGTTTGGCTAGCAAAACCAGTATGTGGAAAGTCCGAATTAAAGGATCCCTGTGTGGATTTCCTCTGCAAACTTGTCTCTCCTCGTTCCGGGGGAACAGCCTGTGGTGACACGGGGGCCCAATATACGGACGTGAGGCTAAGCAGCCATGTGCAAGACGTGACGATTCCTTGGGTGAGCCCAATAGCAGAGCGCTATGTGTCGGCTCCGTAATTATGGAAGATTCCTTGGATGGCGGGGAATGCCCATGGTCTGCCCCTGCCTTCCTTTGAGGGTTGACTGGGATGTCTACTGCCGTTCTAACTTGACCAGTGGGATGTAGGTGACATCACAACAGTGAGATTCGAATGTCCTTCGAAACACCCGGGAAGATTAACCCGGTCAACAAATGCCCGCAGTAGTCGGATGAGTCGGCCGAAATGCGCAAGTATGGCATTTCTGCGGAAACAGGTACAACGCAATAACGTCCGATAAATCTTTCCGGGTGAACACAGAAGAAGAAGAAGAAGAAGAAGAAGAAGAAGAAGAAGAAGAAGAAGAAGAAGAAGAAGAAGAAGAAGAAGAAGAAGAAGAAGAAGAAGAAGAAGAAGAAGAAGAAGAAGAAGAACAAGAACAAGAACAAGAACAAGAACAAGAAGCTTGGTTGTATATCTGTATGTAGGCATGTCTGCCTGTCTGTCTGCCCGCCTGTCTGCCTGTCTGTCTGCCCGCCTGTCTGCCTGTCTGTTTTTCGGCAATTTCAAAGCTCAGTAAATGAAAATGTACATGACAATAGATGTTCAATTGATTGTGCACCATGTTTGGTCCAAACCTACTTTTTGTTTGGCTCTAAATCAGATAAGGAAAATAAGAACGCGCTCTTTAACTTCTCATTCATTGCTCTACGTCTGATATTGTCAATTAGCATCTATCGCGTGTAAATACCGGAAACAGTAATTTTTCGGGTTAGTTAGTTGCATATCCTTTACAAGAGTAGCAGTCAATCCCAGCATTTTTTGTGTGTGTTTGTTTTTACTGTTTGTGATCGTTTGGTAAGTTAATGTTTAGTATGAGGGCGAGTCAATAAGTAAGTCACACAGCTCCGTGAGATGACAGGTAAATGTACTTGGTGTTTTCTACAGGTGCCATTAGGTGACAGCAACATCGAACTTTATATTCCCGTTCGTCAGGTGTCTCATGCGCATGCGCAGCGCATAAACAAAATGGCGACTGTACTTACAGAGGTAACACCAAAGAGCAACGTACTGCTTGCTATTTCTGCTGATAAATGTTTGTCTCGTAAAGCGGTGCTTCATGATGCAATTCGAAGATAACTTCCAGGACTGCTGACTAGAGGCGTGTTACTTCTTCATGACAATGCCAGACCATATACGGCGCGATTAACTCAGGAAAAAATGAACCAACTAAGGTGGGAAGTTCTGAAACATCCACCTTACATTCACGACTTAGACCCTAGCGATTTTCACCTTTTTGGTCTACTGAAACCCCACCTTGACGGGAGACATTTCGCGAATTTCACCAAAGTTAAATGTGAAGTGAAAACATGATTTAGACGACAGCACGCATGTCTATGCAGCCGGTATGGGAGGACTGATAAACATTTGGATAAGTGTATCAATGTTGGTGGAAATTATGTTGAGAACTAAAGGGGCAATGTATGTATAAAAATAAACTCGTTTCAAGTTGTTATTATATTTAATTATTTTTCCAGAGCCATTTGCGACTTACTTATTGACTTCCCCTCGTAATTTGCAATAGCTTTCTGAACGATCAGCACCCATACCATTTCGCAAAGTACCAACGCAAGGCGGTCTGCTGCCAACACTCCTGCATTTGTGTTTCGAACGCGGGTATGCGGGATTGCGAACTGCATCTGTAGCCGTTTCGCCACGGAGCGGGCCTTCGCCTGGTAAAAATTCAAATAGGACTTTGACCAGCATCGTCCATTGATACTGGCCAATGAGGAAGATGGCGAGAAATGGTACTAGATGGGCTGAGAGGAAGAATTCTAAGCGTGGATTCTATAGAAGCAAGATGAGATGATGTTCTGTAGAAGAATGATGAGATGTGGTTCTATAGAAGAATGATAAGATGTGGTTCTATAGAAGAATGATAAGATGTGGTTCTGTTGAAGAATGGTGATATGTGGTTCTATAGAAGAATGATAAGATGTGGTTCTATAGAAGAATGATAAGATGTGGTTCTGTTGAAGAATGGTGATATGTGGTTTTATAGAAGAATGATAAGATGTGGTTCTATAGAAGAATGATAAGATGTGGTTCTGTTGAAGAATGGTGATATGTGGTTCTATAGAAGAATGATAAGATGTGGTTCTATAGAAGAATGATAAGATGTGGTTCTGTTGAAGAATGGTGATATGTGGTTTTATAGAAGAATGATAACATGTGGTTCTATAGAAGAATGATAAGATGTGTTTCTGTAGAAGAATGATGATATGTGGTTCTATAGAAGAATGATAAGATGTGGTTCTATAGAAGAATGATAAGATGTGGTTCTGTTGAAGAATGGTGATATGTGGTTTTATAGAAGAATGATAAGATGTGGTTCTATAGAAGAATGATAAGATGTGGTTCTGTTGAAGAATGGTGATATGTGGTTCTATAGAAGAATGGTAAGATGTGGTTCTATAGAAGAATGATAAGATGTGGTTCTATAGAAGAATGATAAGATGTGGTTCTATAGAAGAATGATAAGATGTGGTTCTATAGAAGAATGATAAGATGTGGTTCTATAGAAGAATGATAAGATGTGGTTCTATAGAAGAATGATAAGATGTGGTTCTATAGAAGAATGATAAGATGTGGTTCTATAGAAGAATGATAAGATGTGGTTCTATAGAAGAATGATAAGATGTGGTTCTGTTGAAGAATGGTGATATGTGGTTCTATAGAAGAATGATAAGATGTGGTTCTGTTGAAGAATGGTGACATGTGGTTCTATAGAAGAATGGTAAGATGTGGTTCTATAGAAGAATGATAAGATGTGGTTCTATAGAAGAATGATAAGATGTGGTTCTGTTGAAGAATGGTGATATGTGGTTCTATAGAAGAATGATAAGATGTGGTTCTATAGAAGAATGATAAGATGTGGTTCTGTTGAAGAATTGTGATATGTGGTTCTATAGAAGAATGATAAGATGTGGTTCTATAGAAGAATGATGATATGTGGTTCTATAGAAGCAAGATGAGATGTTGTTCTGTAGAAGAATGATGAGATGTGGTTCTATAGAAGAATGATAAGATGTGGTTCTGTAGAAGAATGATAAGATCTGGTTCTATAGAAGAATGATAAGATGTGGTTCTGTAGAAGAATGATGATATGTGGTTCTATAGAAGCAAGATGATATGTGGTTCTATAGAAGAATGATAAGATGTGGTTCTGTAGAAGAATGATAAGATCTGGTTCTATAGAAGAATGATAAGATGTGGTTCTATAGAAGAATGATAAGATGTGGTTCTGTTGAAGAATGGTGATATGTGGTTCTATAGAAGAATGATAAGATGTGGTTCTATAGAAGAATGATAAGATGTGGTTCTGTTGAAGAATGGTGATATGTGGTTCTATAGAAGAATGATAAGATGTGGTTCTGTAGAAGAATGATGAGATGTGGTTCTATAGAAGAATGATAAGATGTGGTTCTATAGAAGAGTGATGATATGTGGTTCTATAGAAGAATGATAAGGTGTGGTTCTATAGAAGAATGATGATATGTGGTTCTATAGAAGAATGATAAGATGTGGTTCTGTTGAAGAATGGTGATATGTCGTTCTATAGAAGAATGATAAGATGTGGTTCTGTAGAAGAAAGATGAGCGGGGGTTCTATAGAAGAACGATGAGATGTGGTTCTTTAGAAGAATGATGATATGTGGTTCTATAGAAGAATGATGATATCTGGTTCTATAGAAGAATGATGAGATGAGGGTTCTGTTGAGGAATGATGAGCTGTGATCCCATGAAAGAATGAGCCAGACTGGAATAAGTTGGGCTAAAGTAGAATGATGTCATGGGGTTCTATAGTAAATTGATGCGATGAAGACTCTATAGAAAAATTAGTCAGATAGAAAGAAATGGTATTGGGTGGACTGAGAAGGTATCAAGGAGGAATATCATCAACAGAGTTGATCTAGAACATAAGTGACCGAAATCTGCAAAGAGACATGAGCGGCAAGGCACCTGATACTGATGATGATAACACGGCAGACATTCATTCCACAGACGCCATCTCTAGAAAGACCCCGGGTGCACACATAGTCCGATATCATCCGCTGAAACAGGTTAGCCTAGAAGATCACAAAAGGCGCAATGTTGACGACGCGCACAACAATTTGTAATCTCTCTGAGAAAAAGTGAATACGAACCCCCGCCGAACCCTTTCAGTGGAAGCTAAAATAGCTAGATCAAGTCACCTCTTCGGGTTGACTGCTTCAAGTATGTGAAATTTGCCAGAGATTTGGAGCGACAAATTGCTCCACCATGTTCTGAAACGTGAAGTATGTCACGTGGTCGATGTTGCGGTGACACTCCAGGGAGATTATCTCCTGCATTATCTCCCGACAGTGTCGTCATTGAGGGGGATGGTTCTTTAGAAATCAAGGATGAAAACGTAGGTTAGGGTTACGGTGGGACTAGAGGAAATCAGTTTCTTGGATTTATGTCGGCTTTAGTTGTGCCTGGTATGGAGGAAATTTAAAAGTTGTAGAATTAGTCTAAAACGATAGCTTAAGGAATACAGTTTTGTATATTTCGGAGATGTGATTTTATAAAATAATAACACGAAAATTAGCAAAGGTAAAACAGAGGTAATGACTATAACTAAAGAAGAAAAACCAACAACAATTCACCTAAACGAACACCCACTGAAAAAAAGTAAAGAGTTTCAAGTATCTTGGAAGTTTAAATATTGAGCACAACCCACTACTGGCAACGCCGATCGCATTCTGGTATGAACCTAAGGCCTATCCACGTCAATATGGAAGCACTCATACCAGAATGCGATCGGCGTTGCCAGTAGTGGGTTGTGCTCAATATTTAAATTTCAAATCCCGAAACAACCACATAATCAATCTTGGAAGTTGTTGTTGGCACCTTGCAGTCTTGACAGACCAAAGTATGTGAGTTTAAATATGGCCAATATTCCATCACAATGCCTGGGCAGAGCTTCAGAGAAACATGTGGTGCCCAAACGACATGATCCCTCTCTCGACCTAATCTTGTGTTATCCAGAGGAATGGGTAACCAATACGTCTGGCACAAGGTAGGCTGCAGACGCTAGCGGCACAGCGTCAACCACCGAGACCTCGCCACCACGAGCAGTTGGCGTGTGATGGCCAGACCCTGACACCCAAGGGACCCGGCTTAGAGGCGTTCAGCCAAGTCCCCCAAGTGAGGGCCTCGTACGAGCCCGGACCGTAGGGGCGCGCACATCTGTTAATCACAAGTGTCCGGTCCTGTTTAAAGCGTGCACTATCGTCAGACTCTCCACCTGACTTTAGCGGACCCCGCGACCAGCGGGAATAGGCCCGCCAGAGCTACCGCAGGAGATATTGCTAGTCTATTGCGAGCAAATCCCCCGTCCTTCCACTGTGCGGATCTCGCGACCGGCGAGAATAGGCCCGCCGGAGATTACGCTCGTCTGCTGCGAACAAATCTCTACCGAGAGACTGAATAAGTAAAGAAACGATAAAAGTAGTGGTATTTCAATTTCGCTTGCGCTCCCACCTATGTTACACCCTTCATGTGTCTTCACAAAGTCGGACTAGAGTCAAGCTCAACAGATGCAATAAGGCAAACCAGCTCATTGGACAAACATGTATCAATAGTTACTAAGAAAGAACTTTACAACACAATCTTCCTACCAACTCTATGCTACCAATGCCAAACCTGGGCAATGACAGAAAAAGATAAAAGAAAAATCACAACAACAGAAATGAGATTCCTGAGAAGAATACTCAATGTATCAAGAAGAGATACGATCAGAAATGAAGAAATCAGGACTAAAGTGGGGTTATAGCTGCGCTAGATTTTATTAGAAGGCAGCTGGTCAAATGGTTCGGCCATGCAACTAGGTTACAACTAACTGTATACCACAACAAGCAATGATGTACAGACCAGAGGGAAGCAGAGGAAGAGGCCGACCACGTAAACTATGGACGGAGGGAATAGCATAGTCCATGGGAATATCGATACATGAAGCCCATAAGCGGACACTCTCCCGCTGTTTATACTTCACCTCGACACCGCAAGGTACAAAAGGAACATGATGTGATGGGATGAGATGGTTTTATAGAATAATGCTGAAAATTATTTGGGCAACCAAAATGAGCAATCAGGACTTTTTAAGGGAAGCTGAGTCGCAAAGACAACTTATCACAAACATCAGAAAGAGGCAGTCATAGCTTTTTGGCCACGTTATGAGAAGACAAACACTGGAACATGTTGTGACAACCGGAAAGATTTGCGAAAAGAGAGACATAGGAAGACAGCGTGAGAAGATTCTTAATAGTTTTGTGTCATGGCAGGGAAGGGAGTCAACACACGAACTGATCCTTGCCGTCGGAGATCGTAATTTGCGGAGAGGCATGATCGCCGGCACGGCACTTTAGTATGATGAATTGTATAAATGTATGTTTGTTTCTTGTGTGCTGATGAAGGCTTCATCCGTGTGAGGTGAAGAAATTTTAGACTATGAGATACCTAAGGGGTTCCCAGTTGGGAGGGGCTATCATCCTCTTATGCCTTCGTTATGAAACCTTGAAATGGCTCGTTGTCCCCCACGTGAGGACCCCTACTACTAAAGCAAGTTCCCTTCACGAAAACTTTTAAAGATAGGTATCTTTGGAAGGCGTTGGTGGGCCACGGAAAGTTACAACTGACCCTCAGGGAAAGATATTTCCTCTATAAAGTATATGGAATTGGACCAGTGTGTAGTCACCCGCCCTCATCAAATCCCCAACAGTCTACAAAATAGATTATGTATGCACAGGGCATATGGTGTGTGACTGAACATACACTGACATCATTAGACAACCACTGTGTGGACTAACAGACATGGTTATTACATAACAACTGCTAACCATAATCAATCGTGTCTTGAGTTTAATATCAACTAGATTAGAACACGCAATAATGCATGAGAAGTAGTTATAACTCTTTCAGTTATCAAATACACAACATGACAAAACTCAACAGTTATAGAACAGATTAGTCTCACAAAACACCACAATAATATATGCATATGGTAAGGCAATATTCCAATACAGTTAGCTGTGGATAAATAAGTGTTTCTAAGGTGGATGGTCTCTCATTCTGTAGAGCATCTTAAAACTTGCACCCTTTGACTGACAATCTATTCCCTGTTATTGGTGGGCTTGGCTGGGTATTGGTCTTCCGAAAGTCCATCATGGCTTGGTTTCCCCAATAGTGAGTCATATTTTCTCCCCAGTACTCAAGCTGTGGATGGGTTGTTGAAGGAAGACTGGTAGCGACGATTACACTCGTTGCATCTGAGATTAGCCAAGTCTACATCCATGGAGGATAATTTCTTGTTTATAAACAGGAGTGGTTCTCCGTGAGTCCTAGAAGAACTAAGATAATAGACAATACCATATAGCATAGTCTTTGGGCTGGTATCTCTTCGCCGCTGACAGTATTCGGCATCACCAAGAAGTATGAGCTTCAGCTCCTATTGATAGGCCAACAAATCTACCACTCATCTGGACAAAGCAAACAATATACCACCTGTTCAAGCATTTCATAAAATCATACAATATTACAAAACAAACATGAAAAAAAAAAAACAAGGGGGATGGGTGTTAATAATGGGAGGAGGCAGGAATGTGGTTCCACTCCCATGTGAGATCATTATCCTCTTCTCTTTAAATGGAAGGTATTAAAACATATGATGGAGTGAGACCAGGATCTACTGATGAGTCAGCATTTGTTCTCCATTGATGTTTTACTTTCATGATGAGATAAACTCAAGATGATATAAGGACAGTAAGATCAAGTAAAGTCATCAAGGTGTGATCAAGTCCAGTTGAGATGAAGGTATGATCAGACCAAGGCAAGCCGTGAGAATACAGATTGTGACAGATGTATGTTATAACAGATATATGATATGACATATATATGTTATGAGAGATACCTGGTGGAACACTGCCTGTGGAAATATTGTATGTTGAAATGGATGCAGATTGTGACAGTTTTATATTAAGGTAAAGCATGTTGAGATGAATGTATATTAAGACAAGACATGTTGAGACCTTGCCCTCTCTATAACTCTCAGCATCCTACTTCTGTCATCTCTAATCTGGCCTACATTCTTCTGAAGTTAGACTTGACTCTCAAGTGCCCTTCTCATCTTATATTATTATTATATATATATATATATATATATTACGAATTATATATATTATATATATATTACGAATATGAAATTCGTAGGATAAAAAAAAGACCATTTTAAAAATTTGATTGTAGATAATTCAAACAGTACAAATATATGGAAGGCTATTAACTTGCTAACCAATAAGAAACGCCCTACAGAATCAGCAATACCAAATTCTATAACTTGCGATGAATTCAGTTGGTTCTTTCAATCAGAAATAGAGAATCTAAAGTCTTCAATACCAGACTCATCGTGTAATTTAAGTTCACTGGCATCATTCTGTGAGGAGAAGTGCACCAGAAATATTCCCGCTGAGATTCCTTTAATGTCTGTTGCAGACGTTTATAAATATCTCTTAAACCTCAAATCAACAAACTCACACGGCCTAGATGGTATCAGTAATAGAATTCTTCGTTGTGCTGCACCAGTCATTAGTGAGTCCTTAACATTCATATATAACCTCTACCTGGCCAAAAACTACTTTCCATCTGCATTTAAAATTGCTAAAGTGTTTCCGCTAATTAAAAATGGCTCAATCGATAATAGCGTTTTGGGTAATTATAGACCTATTTCCTTACTATCGTCGCTATCAACACCACTAGAAAAACACATTCATAAAATAACGTTACACCATTTAATTAACAACGATCAAATAATTAACAGTCAATCTGGGTTTCGACCTAAATATTCTTGCCATAGTGCTCTAACAAAAATGACCGATAACTGGCACTTAAACATCAACAACGGTAGAATTTGTGGAGCGGTGTTTGTAGACTTTAAAAAAGCTTTTGATATGGTAGATCACGATATTTTAATTAGAAAACTAAAACAAATGAAGATAAGTACCAACATGGTGAACATACGTCATTTCTATCCGACAGACAACAAGTCGTGTCCTTCAACAACTGTCTATCAAGACCAACACAGCTGAATATTGGTGTGCCTCAGGGCTCAATACTAGGTCCGCTGCTTTTTGCAGTTTATATTAATGATCTTCCTTTATATATCAATACAACTTGTGATCTATTTGCAGACGACTGTACTATATATACTAGTCAAGAAACCCGTAGTGAATTAGAGAATTCTTTACAAAAGGAACTCGATACTCTTACTAAATGGAGCAATGAAAACCGCATGCAAATTAACATCGACAAAACCAAATCCATGCTAATAACGACCAGACAAAAACTACAGACACTAGCCATAACTGGATCACCGCTCGAACTCCGCATGGGCACGTTACCTATAGTTAATGTGAATGAACATAAAACACTAGATCTTTTAATTGACAGCCATTTGAGCTGGAGCTCTCATGTTCACGTTCTTACCAAGAAAATAGCACAAAAAGTTTACCTACTTGCTAAAATTCAGCACTTTCTGGAGGAAAGCACACGAAAAATATTCTATACATGCTATATCCAATCACATCTCGATTACTGTTCCACAGTTTGGGATGGTTGCCCTAAATCTAATTTAAAACGACAATGTTCTCTACAAAACCGTGCTATTCGTCTGGTTTCTGACATAAAGCACGTTGAAAGTAATAATTTGTACAGTCATCTAAGACTTCTACCACTTCAAAAGCGCTTCCTTTTCAACAAAGCCAAATTAGTGAACAAAATTATATCTCAAAATACCCCAGAGTATCTTCTGCCGCTGATTCAATCTAATGCAATGAACAGCAAGCGCCTAAATTTGTTACATGTCTCAAAGCCTAGATTGGACCTATACAAAACATGTTTCGCCTATTCTTGTGCTCACTTATGGAATGATCTGCCTCCAGATCTGAAAACTCCAATGAGTCCCTACACATTTAACCGAAAACTCTTTCCATACTTAATCCATACCGACTATATGCCACCATAATTCATTTACTGGTATAATTGTTCATTATAATCGTTTAACTATAATTGTTCACTATATATGTGTGTGCGTGTGGGAGCGAGAGAGAGAGAGAGAGAGAGAGAGAGAGAGAGAGAGAGAGAGAGAGAGAAAGTGGGTGTCAGAGAGAGAGAGAGTGAATGTGTGTGTGTGTGCGTGTGTGTGGAGAGAGTGATTGAGCGAGAAATGGAAGGGGAATGTGTCAGTGCATGCATTCGTACGTGTATGTGTGAGAGTGAGTGAGGGAGTGTGTTCGTGCGTGCATGCGTTCATGCGTATGTGTATGTGTGAGAGAGTGTGAATGAGAGAGTGAGTGTGTGTGTGAAGGATTGTGTGTGAGAGTGAGACAGTGCGAGAGTTGATGTGTTAGTGTGTGTGTGTGAGCGCGCGCATGCGTGTGAGTGTGTGTATATGAAAGAATACAGAGAGAGAGAGAGAGAGAGAGAGAGAGAGAGAGAGAGAGAGAGAGAGAGAGAGAGAGAGCTGAGCAGATGCATGTCATGTAACACGCATGTTATGTAACACGCGAATCCGTATGTTTGTGTGTTCTCATCTGTCATATTATCAGTTAAATACCATTTGATTTTATCATGTATAATATAAACTTATGTACATTACTGTAGTTTGAGTGAGAGAGTCAGTGAGTGTGAATGAGAGACAGAATGAGTGAGCATGAGAGTGAATGTGTGTGTGTGTGTGTGTGTGTGTGTGTGTGTGTGTGTGTGTGTGTGTGCCTTCTCTGTGTGTATCTCTGTGTGTGGGAGCATCACTATGTTTACGTCACATACTTTTTATGTACACATTTTTCTCCATGTTTAACATTTTTATGAGACTGCTCATGACAATTGTCAGTGTATGTGTGTGAGTAAAGTGTGGGAGTTTGTTCATACTAGTTTCAATGCTAACGCGAGACATTTTGTATGTGTCTAGATGTGAGGAGGTGTGAGTGTGTGTGGAGGATGTGTGTGAGTGTGGGGATATGTGTGGGTGGGGGTATGCGTTTGGATGGGTTGGGGTGTGTGGGTTTTTGTGGGTAGTGATATTTGTGGGTGTTGGTGGGATGTGTGGATGGATGTGTGGGGGTGAAAGTAGGGATGTGGGAATGGGTGTGGGGGATGTGTGTATGGGTGGAGGATATTGTATGGGATGGGTGTGGGGTGTGTGTGTTTATGTGGGTGGAGATGTGTGGGTGGTTTGAGGAAGTATGTGTGGGTGGCGGGTTGTGTGGGTAGGGGATTGTGTTGGGTGGATTGGGGATGCAAGGGCGGGTGGGGAGAAGTGTATGGTGTGTGGGTTTGAGATATGTGTGCGATGTGTTGGTGGGGGATGTGTGCATGGTGTGTGGGTGGGGGTGTGGTGGTATGGGTGAGTATATGTGTGTGGGTGGGGGATAATGTGTGGTGTGAGGGATGTGTGTGATGGGTGCGGGGAATGTGTGTATGGGTGGGGTATATGTGTGGGTGAGTAGGGGATGTGTGGTGGTTGGGGGAAGTATGTGGGCGTGAGTGGGTAGGAGATGTGTGCGTGGATGGGGAATGTGTGGGTGGGGTGTGTTAGTGGCTTAGGGATGTGTAGGTGGGTGAGGGATGTGCATGTGTCGGGGTGGGATGCGTGAGTGGGTGGAGGATAAGAGTGGGTAAGGGGTATTGTGATCGAGAGATGTTTGGTTGGGGGTGGGTGGGTGGGGTTGTGTGGGTGCATAGTGGAGGATGTGTACGTGAGTGAGTGTGTGTTGGTGGACGGGTAGGGAATGCGTGTGTGGGTGGGAAGAGGTGTGTGGTATGTTGGTTAGGGATATTGTGTGGGTGAGGTATGTGTGTGTAGATTGGGGATTTTTGTGGTGTGTGGGTGTGGTTATGTGGGGTGGATGGGTAAGGGTATCTGTGTGGGTGTGGGTGGGAATATTGTGTGGTATGTGGGTGGGGGATATGTGTGTGGTGTGTAGGTGGGGATGTGTGGTGGTATGTGGGTGTGGGATGTGTTGGTGAGGGATATGTGTGTGTGTGTGGTGCGTGGGTTGGGAATATTGCGTGGTAGGGGATGTATGTGATGTGCGGGTGGGGGATTGTGTAGTGTGGGATTGGGTTACGGCATGTATGGGTGGGTGGAGGATGTATGTGTGGGTGGTGGGGTGTGTGTGTGTGAGTGGATTGGGGATGTATGGGTAGTTAGGGAGATGTGTGGGGGGGGGGATTGTGTGCGTGGGTGGGAAATATGTGGTCAATGGAGATGTGGCTGGGGGATGGGTGGTTTGAGGTGTGGATGGGGAGAGGATGTGTGGGTTAGGATGTGTATGTGGGTGGGCGTGGGATATGTGGGTTGGTGGGGGAATGTTTGTGGGTGGTGAGTGTGTTTTGGTTGGGGGACAAGGTGAGGGGAGTGTGGGTGGGGGATGTGAGGGAGGGGATGGGTCGGTTGGTGGGGTATGTATGTGTCCCTTGGTGTGCGTATGTGTGGTTAGGTGGGGGTGTGTGTGGGTGGGGTGATGTATGGGTACGTGGGAGATGGGCCTCATAACATGGTAA
Source organism: Cepaea hortensis (assembly GCA_963921405.1). Classification (NCBI taxonomy): domain Eukaryota; kingdom Metazoa; phylum Mollusca; class Gastropoda; order Stylommatophora; family Helicidae; genus Cepaea; species Cepaea hortensis. Next base: position 97,471,121 of record OY992876.1, on the reverse strand, counting down.
TTTGCCTTGTTTATGTTTAAAACATTCATTTCACAATGTTCATTTTTCTTCCTATGTAAATGTATAATGCTCTTGATGAACGAAAGACGAGTGATTGAAAGAGCCGAATGTAAGACGGGCCTGCGCGCCCAATTTGTGACCCTAATAAAGTTGATTTGATTTTATTTGATTTGATTAGGTTTAGTTCATGTGCCTTTCATGATTGGGGGAAAATTCGAACAACTCATCCAGCATGGAAAGTAATGCTCATGAACAAACACAAATGTAAAACACTCGCAATGCAAACATTTAATTAATTTCATGAAGCAATGCATTAGCCTTTATATAGATATGCATCCAATATATGCAGTGATTCGAATACAATGACATATGGTCTCAAACCTACCCACTGTTGCAAGCAATTTTTGTGCACACATTTCAGTAATAGTCTGCTGTACGGCTATTTGTTAGAACACATTTAGGAAGAGTACTGAACGTAAAAGTCACCTAATCATCATCATTATTGGTGTAATGCTGGTAATGAGTGCAACGTCTGGCAGCATTTGAGTACATAGTGCATCTATTTTTCCTTGTCAATGAGCATTAAATCTCGTGGAAAGAACATGGCAAATTCATATGCATTCTCATGAAAGAAACAAAGGAATCACATGATATATTCAGAATGATGTAAGTCTGTGAACAAGAAGTCGAAGAGATAGACTCTTGGTATTTTTTTCTCTGTAGAAGCAACAATGCATAGAAGGTGCATTTGAAATGTGCATTTAGAGTGCAAAGAGAAAAGTGATCATATATGCATTTAAACTGTGATAGCTTGCTTTTGCATATAGAAGTATCATTCCTAGCAGACATGTTTTTGCAAGGTGTGATGCAGCGATGGAACAAGTATGGCATTTTGCAAGATTTCTCTCTCGCACAAGCGCCTTTGTTATGATCATTTTTCTGAAGCATAAATATCATAATTACACAAATATATACAGACATGATGTTACCTTCCTCTAGGGAAACATTGTTAAAGACTTGGGATGGCTGAGCCTCCCTGGACCAGTCCAGAACTCTGGGAACATCACCTCCTAAACGAATTCACTAGTGGGCCATTTGAAATTTTGACGTGGACTGAGCTGGCCCTACCGCCATTTTCTATCCGGGGATTTCAGTTGAAAGTTCAAATCCTTCCAGCCAATCACTTCTCTGCTTTTCAAACACCCACTCGTCCTCCGTATTTCGTCATGCGGCTGTTGTGTTCCTTTTGATTATTTGTGGAAATAATGTCGGTAAACTTGGAATGTCTGTAAATATGTCACAATCTGGAACGTCCATTCTGTCACTGGCGATCGTATTCTAACAAAGCTTACAGATTCTGCTTCCCATTTTCATTAATTCACTCATAACATTTTGTATACACACGCGGGAGTGCGGGGGAATGAACAGGAGAGAGGGTGGCAGGGAATGCAACTCTTGGTGGTAGATTACCTATGGACAAGGGCGAGGTGGTCGAGCGCCTATGGGATCAAGTGGAGAAGGCGGGGGAACAGATTGAGAACCCGTATGTGGAAAGAATGATATTGCGAGGAATCGGCTGGGGTGTTGGATGTATCTCTAAACTGAGAGGGAAGACCAGGAGAACTTTCAATCAGATAGCGGTGGGAACGATTAGTAATATGATTCTTCGCTGTCTGTCGAACAAGGTGACGGAACGCGTGTGGGAATGTCTTGAGTGCAGTGATGTCGGCTCTTAGCTCAACTCAACTGAATTCAACTCAATACACTGAAAGAGAGTAGGAAAAGTCCTGTGAAATAGCACACCATAACATTTTTTTTAAAGTTAGTTGCATATCCTTTACAGGACGTCGCAGTTAACCCCAGAATGTTTTTGGCTGTTCGTGATTTCTTGGCAAGTTTATGCTCAGTAGTTTGCCATTGCTTTCTAAACGACCGGCATCCGTGCCATTTTCAGAAGAAAAAAAATCCAACGCTAGGCGGTCTGCTGCCAAATCGCATGTAGCTGTGTTTCGAACGCGGGTATGCGGGATTACGAACTGAGTCCGTAGCACCTTCGCCACGGAGCAGGCGTACAACATAACATAGACACCATAGAAGATCTAAAAGAGGCGATTAGTGATTTGTGACTCCTGACTTGTGATTAGTGGCTAGAGATTTGTGAGTAGTGATTAGGGAGTAGTGATTACTGATTTGTGATAAGTGATTAGTGATTTGTGATTAGCAAGGATCATCACCATCACACTCCTGACAGGTCCACGGGTACTCTATCTCCCCCTGAACATCTCCTCCGGCGTATATCGGTTGTACGTACCAGTTCTGTGTTAATCAAATGTTTTGTGTTCTTGACAAAATGTTTATGTCTGGCGGATCCCCGCTTCACCCCCATCTCCCTGACCATGAACAACCATGCAGATTCCCAAGTGTCCTTAAAGTCATATGTTCGTCCAGCATCTCTGACAGCCCTGATGATGTCTCACCCATCAGTTACCCTTCCGACCTCGATCACAACCATACCCACTGACAGATCGGCTTTGACGCCCGGGTGTCCCGCTACATAGATGAAAGTTAGCTTGACGAAGACACAAAGAAAACATACTTTAAATGCTTGACAAGAAATGTCCTCGGGGCCCTGCACAACGTTCTATTTCCTTGGTATTCCTCTCCTTCGAGACGCAGCAAAAGAGAAATGGAAAAAAAAAACAGCTCTTCAAAAAATTGCACCACCAGTGATATATTACATTCAATGAACTCAGCATGAAATGAACAACCTCAGCCATGTAATTATCCGAACAAACGGGCGTGAAACGACGTAACGCCATGTTTTCTTACATTCATATCTTTGACATAATGACTTTTGATACTACGAATTTGCACCCCATTATGAACTCTACCCGACTACCCAGCTAAATAATGCTTCAGCAATTACGACTCACCAGACATGCTTGAAAAGGCACACTTCATAAAAGATTTGCATACAGCTTATGTAAAGTTCTTCTTAGCAGTTGTTCCCATAAACGCATCAGAGAACGCAAACAACATCTCAGCTTCTTAATCCCGGAGATTTCTTTATGTGTGATATTTTCTTACTTTTTCTGGCTCGTTGCGATGTTCTTTCTTGCCCGGAGCGTTCCGCTTAAGGTGTTCTCGACATAAGTGGTATATGAAGGTTAAAACAGGACACATGCTTAAAAAAAAAAAAATAAAGTATAGCTCCATCCATCCATCATGTGCCATGCCGGTAAGCGTGGGCGGTCATGTTCTGCCATCTCACTCGATCAACAGAGTCGTGGATCAGTTCCGTGTTTTTGTCTCGACCATGCCACAAGGCCAAGCCATCCAGATACTTGTTTCTAGGTCTTCCCCTTGGTCTGTTCCCCTCGATCTTACCAGTTGTCACCAAGTTCTCCAAATCATTTCTTCTCATAACATGCCCAAAAAATTGTGACTGTCTACGTCTAATGTCTCTGATCAGTTTACGATCTTCATTTGTTTCTTGAAGGACTTGTTCATTGGTCTTTCTGGCTGTCCATGGTATTCTTTGCATTTTCCTCAGAAACCACATTTCTACAGCCATCAGATGTTTTTCAGCCTGGCTGCTCATTGTCCAAGCTTCACATCCATATAAAAGTACAGGTTCTATGTAGCATCTCAACACTCTTTTTCTCGTTTCAATTGACATCTTTTTATTGGTCAGTATGTTTTTCATCTTGCTAAAGGCTACTTTTGCCATGGCGATTCTTGTTCTAATCTCTTCAATGCATCTCCCATCAGATGTTATTACTGTTCCGAGGTAATTGTACCTATTCACTTGTTGAAGAATATTCCCATTTACTTGTATATTACACTGTGGTATTTCGTTCTTCTTAGTGACGACCATAATCTGTGTCTTTTTACAATTTAATTCTAACCCTTGTTGTTCACTGTGTGTAACAACCGCATCTACTAAATGTTGCAGGTCCTGTTCATTGTCTGCAATCAAGACTGTATCATCTGCATATCTAATGTTATTGATGCATCGTCCCCCAATGTTGATTCCTTCCATATTTTCAATATTTCTGAAAATATTTTCACTGTACAGGGAAAACAGATCTGGAGACATTACACATCCCTGTCTCACACCTCTCTTAATAGGCTGATATTGGCTTACTTCATTATCAACTCTTATGGCAGCTTGTTGTTTCCAATATATGTTTTTTACAAGTCTAAGGTCTTTCCCATCAATTTGTAGTTCTTCAAGCATCCTTATCATGTTGACATGTCTCACTTTATCAAAAGCCTTTGTGTAGTCAATGAAGCAAAGGTGTAGATCTTTGTTTACTTCTATAGAACGTTCGATTACGGTTCTCAGTATATACACAGCATTTACTGTACCCTTGCCTACTACAAACCCACATTGTTCTTCTCCTATTTCAGGTTGTATTTTCCTCCTAACTCTTTGCATGATAATTCTTAGCAAAATCTTCGTGATGTGACTCATTATACTAATTGTTCGATGTTGATCACATTCCAAGGCTCCTGATTTCTTTGGGATTGCAATAAATACAGAATTACATAACTCATGAGGTATGTTTCCAGTATCATATATTGTATTAAGCAGACTGGTAACTTTATCTATTCCATATTCTTCTAAAGCATTAATCATTTCTGTTGTGACGCTGTCTGGACCGGGGGTTTTGCCAGATTTCATATGATTAAGAGCATTCTGAACCTCCATCTTCAAAATTGCTGGCCCTTCATTGTTATTTTGAACAATATATTGTTCGTCTCTGCTATCGTCATACAGGTTTTTCACGTAATCTGACCATTCATGTAATATCTGATCTTTTTCTATTATGACTCTTCCATCTTTTGTCTTTAGGCAGCCTGCTGATGTACGTGTTCTTTGATTAGTAATCTCCTGAATTCTTTTGTGCATTAGTTTTGCATTTTTACTGTTGTGTTGTTTTTCAATTTCTCTGCAATTTTTCTCAAGCCATGTTTCTTTAGCCTCCTTACATAAGGTTCTGACTTTTCTGTGAATTTCTTCATATTTGGCAGGATTATTTTTGTTCTGTCTTCTTGTTTCCATTAGTTGTAAAATTTCTTCAGTCATCCATGTCTTACGGCCAACTTTCTTTACTTTTGGAATAGTTTTTTCTGCTGCACAACTGATTGAATTCTTCAGCATTTCCCATTGATCATCTACATCTTGAAATAGGATCTCTAGATCAGACAATAAATCAAATTTGTTCTTTACTTCTATGTTAAAATTATCTTGTATTTCTTTGTCAGTTTTCAATTTGCACAAGTCATATTTAGGGTTTCCTGCTGTATACTTGACTTTCTTTAACTTTACCCTCAATGTGCCAGTAATTAATCTGTGATCACTGTAACAGTCTGCATTTGGAACTGTTTTTACAACTGTTAATGCATTTCGAAACCTTTTGCTTATCAGGATGTAATCTATCTGGTTTTTAATCCTGCTGTCTGGACTCCTCCATGTCCATAATCTTCTAGGATGTTGTTTAAACCAGGTGTTTCCTACAACCAATTCTTGTTCTTTTGCCCATTCTACAAGTCTGTAACCTCTTTCATTCCTCTCTCCCAAACCATGGTTGCCTACACTGTATCCATCGCTTTGCTTTCCTATTTTTGCGTTGAAATCACCCATTATGATATTTATTTCTGATTTTTTACAGTTCTTCAAAGCAGACTCCATGTCATTATAAAATTCCTCTATACTTTCTTCACTGCTTTCACTTGTTGGGGCATATACTTGAATTACATTTATTTTAAAAGGTCTTCCGTTTAATAGCTGGCGGAAAGGAATATTCAGTCCCCCACGCGAAGCTGCTTGTCTGTCAAAGGACACAAAGTGTCTCTGTTGTGTACAAGAAGCAGGAGACGACTCGCTCGACCCACAGCCTCGTCAACTTAAACACGGGAGGTGCAGGAAGCGCAGTACTTGTCGGCAGATGACACTTACCTGTCACATTGATGTCTGCAACAACTACTGCTCCAGTTTTTTTACACTGTCACATCTCAGGTTCGTCACCCGAGAGCTGTGAGGTTTGGGTAGCGGGGCTGTTGCAGCTGTGAAAGAGCTGTGTAGGGATTGTGTATTAACTGTCCTAGCCAGAGTGGGTTAATGTAACATATGTCTGGTGTAGAGTGGGTTAAATGTAACATATGTCTGGTGTAGAGTGGGCTGGTTAAAGCAACATATGTCTGGGATAGGGTGGTTAATATAACATATGTCTGGGATAGAGTGATTAATGTAACATATGTCTGGTGTAGAGTGGGCTGGTTAAAGCAACATATGTCTGGGATAGGGTGGTTAATATAACATATGTCTGGGATAGAGTGATTAATGTAACATATGTCTGGGATAGAGTGTCTAATGTAACATGTTTCTGGCAAGAGTGGGTTACTGTAACATCTGTCTGTTGTAGAATATGTTAATGCAATATATGTCTGGGATAGAGTGGGTTAATGTAACATATGTCTGGGGTAGAGTAGGTTAATGTAACATATGTATGGGGTAGAGTGGGTTAATGTAGCATATGTCTGGGTTAGACTATGTTAATGTAACATATATCTGTGGTACAGTGTTTAAATGTAACATATGTCTGGGGTACAGTGTGTTAATGTAACATATGTCTGGGGTACATTATGTTAATGTAACCTATGACTGGAGTACAGTGTGTTAATGTAACATATGTCTGGCTTACAGTGTTTTAATGTAACATATGTCTGGGGTACAGTGTTTTAATGTAACATCTGTCTGGAGTACAGTGGGTTAATGTAACATGTGTCTGGGGTACAGTGGGTTAATGTAACATGTGTCTGGAGTACAGTGGGTTATGTTAATGTAACATATGTCTGGGGTAGAGTGTTTGAATATAACATATGTCTGGGGTAGAATGGGTTAATGTAACATATGTCTGGAGTACAGTGGGTTAATGTAACATATGTCTGGGGTACAGTGGGTTAATGTAACATATGTCTGGGGTACAGTGTGTTAATATGTAGCATATGTCTGGAGTACAGTGGGTTAATGTAACATATGTCTGGAGTACAGTGGGTTAATGTAACATATGTCTGGAGTACAGTGGGTTAATGTAACATATGTCGGGGGTACAGTGTGTTATTGTAACAGACGTCTGGGCTAGAGTGTTTGAATGTAACATATGTCTGGAGTACAGTGGGTTAATGTAACATATGTCTGGAGTACAGTGGGTTAATGTAACATGTGTCTGGGGTAGAGTGTTTGAATGTAACATATGTCTGGGGTACTGTGTGTTAATGTAACATATGTCTGGGGTAGAGTGTGTTAATGTAATATATGTCTGGGGTAGAGTGTGTTAATGTAACATATGTCTGGGGTAGAGTGTGTTAATGTAATATATGTCTGTGGTACAGTGTGTTAATGAAACATATGTCTGGGGTACAGTGTGTTAATGTAACATATGTCTTCGTCCCGTAAAATGGAACGTGTTTTTTTCCGAAATGTGTATGGATTAAGTGTTTTTTCGTGGTGAAATGGAGTTCGGACCGTGCAACGGAGTTCGTGCACGCGCGTCCGGTCTTCTTTCGGCGTATCATCGGCGCCCGGTGGCGATAGTTAAGCCTAACATGACGGCCAGACGACCAGCTAGGACACAACGTGGTAAGAGGGCGGGCGCGCGCAGAAGGCGCTTAAAATGTGACAGATTGGGTATCGGAAATGTTCGAGTACTGTACTGGAACTGTGCATCATTTAGTCAACGCCGACCCATTCTTGAAAAACTACTCTACGGAAACGATATTGTAGTCTTGCAAGAAACACACCTCACCGACGGAACAGTCAATGTGTCGGGATTTCAGGGTTTCCTTAACAGGCGGCACCTCGGACAGGCCATTCTGGTCCGCAACAACATACTAGTGTCTGAGATCGATATGTCCGCCTGGAACAGCGATGCCCTGCAAGTGCAGGCATTAAGAATAATGACACCAGTGCAGCTTGTAATCGTTAACGTCTATGCGCGAAATGGGAAGGTCGACGTGCGACAATGGCAGAGTTTGTTCGATATGGATGAAAGGCATATCATCTACTGCGGGGACTTCAATGCCAGAGGCAGTCAATGGGGGAATTGCATCACCAATAGACAGGGAGAAGATTTGGAGGACGCCCTGGCATCTGCTGCCCTAATCTGTCTGAATGATGGGAAGGTCACTAGAATGGCCACTCGACCAGGCGACTCTGACAGCATCATTGACTTGGCTCTGGTGTCGCCCACCATCGCACCAAGGTGCCGGTGGGGCACACTGGGATACCACGATAGTGACCACTACCCTTGTGTCATCCTGATCAAGAAAGACGGGGCCATGAGTCAAAGAAACAAGACCAATGCCTTCCCGTACGACACCACTGGTCAAGACGCCATAAGCAAGATCAGAAGAAGGAAACTAACTTCCTCCCGTAGGAGACAAGAAAGATGGCTGCAGCCACCATGGTGGAATGGAGAGGTCGAGAAGGTGTGGCTGGGAAAGAGGCAGGCTGTCAAAGACTGGCAAAAGGCCAGAAAGGCTAACATGCCACAGGTTGAATTGGCGAACCTGAAGACTGAGGTCGTTAGGACGACGACTTTATTCAAATCCTGCGCCAAACAGGCCAAGGCCGACAAATGGGACGAGTTCTGCAGGAAGGTGTGCTCCGAGCAATCTCTTACGACATTCTGGCGCCTCCACAAGAGCATGAACGGTGCTGCACAACGTAGGGGTATTCCAGACTTTCAAGGCACAGACCTCGCATGGAAAAAGTCGGATGCGGATAAAGGTAAGGCCCTTCTTGCACGCTACATAGAACAGACTGACCAGAAAGACGAGCCCGCCAGACAGAGGACCACAACAACACTCTCTCAGTTGTGCGAGGGGGTCGGGACAGACGAAGAATGGACGATCACAGTTGACATAGTGCGTGCGATGCTCAAGAAATCACCTAACACCGCCCCAGGCCCAGACGGCAGCCGATATGGTGACCTAATGGTGATATCAGATGATGACATGGAAGAACTGGCCAGAGAATTCAACACCAGTATCCAGAGGGGTCAGGTCAAAGAAGAATGGCTACACAGCTACCTGCTGCCGCTGCCAAAACCGAACAAAGACCACTCCAAGATAAGCGGCTACAGAATCATTACGATGCAGAATACTGTTGGCAAGCTACTGGAGAAAATTGTAGCACACAGACTTGCTTGGGACTTGGAACAGCTCGGCTGCTTCCCGCCCACACTTGGAGGATACAGACGCAACAAAGAGTCATGGCTGAATGCGGCGGTCTTTGCTCAAGATGTTTACGAAGGATTTCAGGTCAGAGAAGAGACATGTGCGGCCGCCATAGACTTAGAGGACGCATATAACAGAGTATCCTTCGAGCACTTGATGCAAACCCTCCTCAGACTGAAAGTGCACCCTCACCTTGTACGATGGATAGCTGCAGTTCTACTCCAAAGGAAGGTGGTGCTAAGATGCGGGAGTTGGTCTTCTGAGCCGATAACGATATGTCCAGGATTGCCGCAGGGTTCACCACTGTCACCAGTACTATTCAACGTGTACACGGTGCCGATCACTGAACAACAGTTGGATGGGAGGGGTAGGACTCTATCATTCGTTGACGACATCCTCGTGTATCGACAGGGTCGAGATAGACAGGCGGTTGCCAACTATATGCAGGGCGAACTAGATCGAATTTCCTCATGGTGTGCTGATGCCGATGCCCTTGTCAACCCTGCAAAGGCAACGGTTACATGGTTCTCACTAAACAACCATATTGTGAAAACAGACCTGCCGGCAGTAAGAATGGATGGGAGCATTCTGAGTAGAACCCAGTCAATGACATATCTTGGCGTGAGGCTTGATCGTAGCCTGTCCTTCAGAGATCATGTCGATTATGTCATAACGAAGGCTCGAAAAGGTTTGGCAGCAATGAGAGTCATGGCGAGTGCCAATATCGAGCAAAGACTGCTATTACTTCTGTTCCAAGGACTTGTGCTTTCACGCATCGAGTATGCCCTGGCCATCCTCACTGTCAGCCCTACACAGATTGGAAGACTTGAAAAGGTACAAAACGAAGCCATGCGCATCATTTTGGGCTGCACGAGAGACACCAGCTGTGTAGCAATGAGATACCTCCTTGACTTCCCGACAATGGAACACAGGATCAAGATCTGGAGAGCTCGTGCATACTTAAAAATAAGTGCAGATGAGCAGCACCCTCTGCATGACGCTGTATTCAGAGAAAAGGGTGACAGGCTAAAGAGGGGCAAATCATGGATGGGTCGGGCGGAAGATGTCGTCGGACAGGTCTGCAGTCTTACCAGTATCAACCCCGGCAAGGAATGGGTGCCGGTGCCTCCAGCTTTTAAGTGTACCTTCTCCTGCATTATCACACTCGACAGACGGTGCAGAGAGCAGAACCCTGCCGCTGTCAATGCAGAGGTTAACGCGCTCATCTATGATCACTCAGATAGTCCCGAAGTACTCATCTATACAGATGGATCTGTTGTAAAGCAGCAGAGAAGTGCGTGGGCATTTACAGCCCGCTCAGCGGGCCGAACCGTTCAAGAATCCAGTGGTGCCCACTCCATGACCACGAGCAGCATGACGATGGAGGTGATGGCAGTTACACAGGCTTTCATATGGCTGGAATCACAGCATTATACCAACGTGTGTGTACTAAGTGATTCAATGAGCATGATTCAGAAGGTCGAAGCTGGATCTGTACGTAGACAGTGGACTGAGTCGCTGCGGAAGTCTGTTGTCCGCAAAGTCACCTTCATCTTCGTCCCGGGACATGCGGGAGTCGAGGGAAATGAACGAGCTGATAAATTGGCTGGCTCTGCACCCCCTGTAGATGGCCAGCCCATGGATCGTGCCGATGTTATTAACGCCCTTAAAGATATGGCGAGAACAGAGGATTTTGACGCCAGTGATTCCACATCGCTTTCCAGGATGAAAGACCTGGGAGTAAGAATCGGCACAGCCAGACGCGAGAGGTACATCGGGAAAACAAAGCGCCTCGTCAACCAACACAGAACTGGCACTATTAGCCACCGGACGCTGATGCATATGCTGGGGGGAGGATCTGAGCACCTATGGACATGTCCGGAGTGCAACGAAGATACCCCAACTGATAACTAACTAACTAACTAACTAACTAATGTCTGGGGTACAGTGTGTTAATGTAACATATGTCTGGGGTAGAATGTTTGAATGTAATATATGTCTGGAGTACAGTGGGTTAATGTAACATATGTCTGGGGTACAGTGTGTTAATGTAACATATGTCTGGGGTAGAATGGGTTAATGTAACATATATCTGGGGTAGAATGGGTTAATGTAATATATGTCTGGGGTACAGTGTGTTAATGTAACATATGTCTGGAGTACAGTGTGTTAATGTAACATATGTCTGGAGTAGAGTGTGTTAATGTAACATATGTCTGGAGTACAGTGTGTTCATGTAACATATATCTAGGGTACAGTGTGTTAATGTAACATATATCTAGGGTACAGTGTGTTAATGTAACATATGTCTGGGGTAGAGTTTTTTAATGTAACATATGTCTGGAGTACAGTGTGTTAATGTAACATATGTCTGGAGTACAGTGTGTTCATGTAACATATATCTACGGTACAGTGTGTTAATGTAACATATGTCGGGGGTACAGTGTGTTAATGTAACATATGTCTGGGGTAGAGTTTTTTAAAGTAACATATGTATGGGGTAGAGTGTGTTAATGTAACATACGTCTGGGACAAAGTAGATTAATGTAACATTTGCCAGGGGTACAGTGTGTTAATGTAACAGATTTCTGGGGTACAGTGGGTTAATGTAACATATGTCTGGGGTACAGTGTGTTAAGGTAACATATGTCTGGGGTACAGTATGTTAGTGTAACATATGTCTCCCATATAGTGTAACATATGTATCCCAGAGATATGTTACATTAACACAGTGTACCCCAGAAATTGTTTGATTGATTGATAAATCAATCAATCAAACAATGTCTGGGGTACACTGTGTTAATGTAACATATCTCTGGGATACAGTGGGTTAATGTAACATATGTCTGGGATAGAGTGTGTTAATGTAACATATGTCGGTTGTACAGTGTGTTAATGTAACATAAGTCTGGGGTGGAGTGGGTTAATGTAACATATGGCTGGGGTACACTGTGTTAATGTAACATATGTCTGGGGTAATAACCATGCAGAATACAATAGGCAAATTGCTGGAGAATTTAATTGCCAGAAAAAATTGCAGACATGCTGAATGCACTATGAGAAGTACGTCGTTTACGAAAACCATGCGATGACTGTAGATCTACAACCATGGTCAGGCTGCGAGAACAGCAAATTAACAGAGGTGTGACCAAACAAGAACACTACACAGGAAGCCAAAGAAGATTGATAAACCAACACAGAACTAGCGTCGTTAGCCGCTACACGCTGCGGGATTTACTGACGAGGGGATCTGAGCACTTATGGACTGAATGATTGATTGATTGATTTAGGAACTGACATCACAGCATATGGACTGAATGATTCGATGTGTAATGAGGATGATCTGTCGACTAACTAACTAACTAACTATGTCTTCGGTAAAGTGGGTTAATGCAACATATGTCTGGAGTAGAGTGGGTTTGTGTAACATATGTGTGGTGTAGAGTGGTTAATGTAACATATGTCTGGGGTAGTGTGGTTAATGCAACAGCAGTCAGAGTGGAAGAATTTTCAGTGGCTGAAAGGATCAGTGTAATAACGGTACAAGACAGAGTGGACTAAAGTAACAACTGTAGGGGGGGGGGCTAGAGTAAATTTGTGTAACAACTGTCTGGTGGTCAGACGGAAACAATTGTCTCGGGCAGATTCGGTTAGTGTAATGAATGTATGAGACAGAGTGGGTTAATGTAATACATGTATGTGGCATAGCTGTTTTATGTAAAAACAATATGTTTGTGTTATCTGCCCCCCCCCCCCCCATCATTGTCTACTCTGCCATGCTAGCTCACCACCCTACCTCATTATGTCATGACCCAGAATATGTGAAGGTGTATCATTTCACACCCACACGGCTGTATCTACCTTACCACTTTATCTACTTTATTTTATACCAAATTAGACCAGACAAGCTGAAAATCATCTGATGGCTATGGACATGTTGTTTTTTTTTTCTTAGGAATTTGCAAAGAATACTATGGACAGACAAGAAAAACCAATGACCAAGTCCTACAAGAAACAAACGAAAACTGGTTAAAGAAATTAGACGTAGAGAGTTACAATTTTTTTTAATTTAGGTCATCCTGGCTGAATGGATGAGAAAACTTAAATATCTTGTGTGCTGATGCCGAGTTAAGGGGTTCAACCCCTACACCGGACAGTTGGACTAAAATATTGGCCTATCGTTCTTGACTTGGGGACGTTAATTACAAGTACTTCTGAAGTCGGAATGGGTTCGCCTAATCGCGAGGCACACTGTTAATAGGGAAAGCTAATTGTCGCGGAATTCTTGGAGTTGTCGATCGATGAAAGACTGTCGCGCCATTCGTCTACAGGCAGCCGCCATTCTTTGATGTTGGGGACAGCCTGTCCTGATGAGAATCGGCAAGATCTTTTGTTGTGGGGGAAAGATTTCTCCAGATCACAAACCGGCAAGACTTTTTGGAGTACCGGGAACAATTTCCCAGATCAAAGCGGGACAGCCGGCCGGTTGTTTACATCGAGTCGGAAAAGGAGAGAAAAAAAAAATAGTTTCTCGACGCCTAGTGTCTAGTCAGATTTGTGACGTCATTCAGACACAGTTGTAAAACAGTCTGGACAAACACCTTTGGCAGGAGTCGACCAAAAGTTGTGAGGCAACAAGGACGTGTTTGATGTTCCTGTTCTGATTATGGAAAGAGACCACGGTGTCTTATGTTGATTTACATCGGCGGACATTTGTCCATTGAGTGATTTAGTGGTCTCGATTTCAGACGGGAATAAATATATGGTATTTAATTAAATAGACCCAAATTAGATGATTCTTAGGAGTCGAGCGTAGTAATGTGCGTTGTGAAAACTGATTATAGGAACGTCGGCAGCAGTAGGCTATCACGTTGCTTAAACTAGCTAGTGTGAGATATAAATTAACTCAGTGAGTTAAAAACAAAGTAGAGGGAAAAGGGAAATCTGGTAGGATCTTCCAGTAGTGTATCTACTGGGTATCTGCGCTTTTCCTTTAGTCTTTCCTTGTCTTACCATGACTCAGACCGATGTGATGAGCTCCTCCGCCTTATGCCAGAGTTTAGTTCTCTGTTCAATATCTGAGTGCGGCCGTCGGCCTACACTCACCTAATGAAGGTCGGAATCGTGTTCTCTCTTCAACAGGTTCCACTATGTTTTCCAAAAAAGCTAGCAGACAAGTCATAGAAGAAGATTATGGCTCGATCATTGAAGGCAGTTTTTACTCAGCGGCCTTTGCACTGGGCCCATAACCCAGAGGGTCTGCAAGAACCTGGCCTCTGATGAGCAGGAACCGACGATCATCTAAGAGTGATTCCTCCGTGGTAGTTCCCATCATATTAGAGTGGAGATACTTCAATACCACCAGTTTTTTTTTTGTTTGTTTTCCGCGTTTCCATCCTGTTTCAGGATATTGCTGTCAACACCAGCATCTTTCAGCTGTATGTTGATTCCTAGGCTAGATTACGCTCATCAGCACGCCACGACTTTCTGAGCGACCGGCTCCATACTCTCATAAAACAGGAACAACAGTATTTATATAGAGAAATTAACAATTAACATTGCGTTTTCCAAATGGTGAATTCCTGTGAGAAATTAACAATTAACATTGTGTTTTCCAAATGGTGAATTCCTGTGAGAAATTAACAATTAACATTTTGTTTCAAAGTGACAGTAAACATTTATTTTACTGTACAAGGGTTATCAGATCACAGAACTTTTAGTGACATATTAGTTACACTGTGTGTGTCGGATTCATGATCAGTATTGGACTACATCCACCATCGGTGACCAGGCATCCGGACTATCCAAGAGCCACTGGAGGAAGTCGACACCTGGCCGGAGAGACGCATCATTTGGTGAGGTCCTTCTGTACTAGATCTATTGTGCTGTTGTGTGGCCGGTACTGTAGAGAGAGAGAGCGAGAGAGAGAGAGAGAGAGAGAGAGAGAGAGAGAGAGAGAGAGAGAGAGAGAGAGAGAGAGAGAGAGAGAGAGAGAGAGAGAGAGAGAGAGTGATCCAAGGACTGACGGAGTGTTGTGGACAGAGATCCAGGAGATCCTCAAGATAATGATATGGAGTTAAAAGAATGTGGGTGTTGACTCCCCTCACCCCAGGGACGACACTTATTACGACACTAATCCACAGGCAAAATTCAGTCCAGCACTACTAGAAGTGTGTACGGACTACGCATGAGTTCAAAGCTAACGAGCGCAGTACAAAATTATTAGTGAACTTGGTGACAACTGCAATATTGCGAGAAAAAGTACCAGGGGAATTCGGAGAAGTAAATACCTGGATGGCTTGTCCACGTGGTATTGTCGAGTCAAGAACACAGAGCTGATCCACAACTCTGCTGATTACGTGAGATGGCGAAATCATGACTGCCCACGCTTATCGCTATAGCACATGATGATGGTGATGAATGAAGAGCTTATCAAGACGTCAAGGTGGTCGAGAAGACAAGAGCGCTCGCTCTTAAACTTCCCCTGCGCTGATGGCGAGATAGGCGGTTCAAACCCTACACTGGCATTACATTTGACTGACTTAGACGTTGACTTCTCGTTCAGAAAGCAATAGCCCACAACTGAATGCCCATCCATCCATCATGTGCCATTCCGATAAGCGTGGGTGGTCATTTCACTCGATCACCAGAGTCGTGGATCAGCTCAGTGTTCTTGTCTCGATCATGCCACGTGGTCAAGCCATCCAGGTATTTACTTCTCTGCCTTCCCCTTGTTCTCTTCTCCTCAATCTTGCCAGTTGTCACCAAGTTCTCTAATTTATTTCTTCTCGTAACGTGACCAAAAAATGTTGACAGTCTACGTCTAATTTCTCTAATCAGTTTACGGTTTTCATTTGTTTCTTGTAGTACTTGGTCTTTGGTTTTTCTGTCTGTCCATGGTATTCTTTGCATTCTCCTCAGAAGCCACATTGTCACAGCCATCAGATGTTTCTTCAGCTTGACTGCTCATTGTCCACGCTTCACATCCATACAAAAGTGCAGGCTCTATTTATTACCTCAACACTCTTTTTCTCGTAGCAATTGACATCTTTTTCGGTACTGAATGTACAATTGCCAAGACAAACGACCTGGTGTTGAACGCACCCGTTGCAAGGGTCATCCAACATGTTTAATTCATCGCTGAGTGAATGGCTAAGAATGTCGGGTGCTCCTTCAGGAGACCCAGGTTCGAATCTTGTCGGGGGTGGCGGGTGGCGGGGGGGGGGGGGGGATAAAACCCTAACCTACACAGTTCGCGGCCTCTGCACTAGCCAGACAGCCTTAATTCCTCAGACCCAAGACCACGCTATCCTACACCGCTAGGTACTATAGGCATTAGATGACAGTCTGTGACATGACAATGCCGAAGGATAATATATCCGCCAAATGTGACCTACTATTTAGACAGAAGGACGATATATTGCCATACTAAGGTCATCGTGTTATTTGTTTTGTTTAGTGGTATCTTTCACAATTTCAATGCTCACTGGGCAAAAATTGACATTATAATACTTGTTCACGTGATTGTATGCAAACTTCGGTCTAAACTTACTCTTTATTTAGCACCAGTTCATTTAAGGGTTTGTCAAATCAAGGAACTTTAAAAAGACTTCACGGCCTTAAAGAGTTAAAATACGTCTTTCATTATACCTTTAACATCAACGGCCTTGTTTATACGAATATTTTTGTCGTCGCTGGCATAAGAAAGTAGGTAGCTTATTTTTGTTTGCGGACATTTTATCGAATCTTTCATCTGATACCGCAGTTAGCTATCGCACTGCGAGCAGACGTCCTTTCTCGCGCTGCCATCAGATCGAGGCGGTAGGCGAGCTAGATAAACATGGCGTCGTCAGCATGGCAACCAACGAGCACGTGACCTATCTCCACCAGGGAAAGAACTCCGGGAATTGTGCCGCAGCCGTCTGGCCTAAAGGTCGTGTTTACAACTCGGCCGAATGAAGGCAGCAGATATGTAAATTTCTCTAGGTGGCATGTTGTGTTTTTTCACCACTGGAGAGCGGTGAATAAAGACACTGATCACCTCGATCGGGTTGCGTGTCGAGCAGCGCGGGCGATCTTCCTCAGCGACAAACCGCTGTGATCTCTGATCCAGGCGTGCCAAAAGGTGATAGTTTTCCGTGCTCCTCTGCCAACACACTCAGCATATTCTCACTTGAGTTCAGCTAAGCTGAGTCAAGAAACGACATCATTGCACTCGGGGCATTCTCATAAGTCCCCATCTTCAACAACCAGAGTAGAGTTCTTAATGGTGCCAGTTGCAATCTGATTATATGTCCGTCTTGCTTTACCTATAAGTGACGACTGTCGACCAGATCCTCTCACCACCCCTTTCTGCTGCATTCTCTCTGGACCATAAATGTCAGTCTGTTCTCCTTGCATTTTTGGCATGCTCACAGAAGGCCTTCACACATCTGCCTTATCATGCATCAAATCACCCCTTAACGATGCAACACCAGCCAATCTGCCTGCCTGTTCATTTCCAACCTCACCAGAGTATCCTGGAAACAGGATCAAGCGAATCCTCACAACCCGCGACCTCTAAATCGATGTAAATCATTCTGCGCGAAGGATGCCAGTCTATATATATATATATATATATATATATATATATATATATATATATATATATATATATATATATATATATATATATATATATATATATATATATATATATATATATATATCCAAACTCACCTAACATCAGCTAACCTCGGATAACCTCGCCTAACCTCACCCCACTAACTTCACCTTACCTCGCCTAACCCCACCTAATCTCATCTCATCTAACCCCATCTATCCTCACCTAACCTCACCTAACGACATCTCGCCTACCCTCACCTCATCTCACGTTATCTCCTCACCTAATCTCATCTAACCTCACAAACCTCATCTCGCCTTATCTCACCTAACATCAATTCACCAATCCTCACCTAACCTCACCTCACCTCACCTAACCTAACCTCACCCAACCTCATCCCACCTAACCTCACATAAACTAGTCTAACCTCACCTTACCTCACCTCACCTAACCTCAGCTAATCTCACATAACCTCACATAAAATCCCTCAACTCACCCCGCTTAAACTTACATAATCGCATCTCATCTCACATAAACTTACTTATTCTCGCCTAACGCCAAGTCACCTAACCTCAAGTAACCTCAGATGACTTCACCTAACCTCACCTAACCTCATTTAATCTCATGTAACCTCACGTAACCTCACAAAACATCACCAAACTTCAACTAACTTCACTTAACCTCACATAACCTCACATAACCTCACATAATCGCACCTAATCTCACCTCACCTAATCTCACCTAATCTCACCAATCTTACCTCATCTAACCCTACCTAAGCTCACCTAACTTCACCTTATCTAACTTAACCTAATCTCACCTAATTTCACCTCATCTAACCTCACCTTATCTAAAACCTCACCTCGCTTAATCTCGTCTAACCTCACCTCACATTACCTCACCTAACATCGCCTAATCTCGCCTAACACCACCTAATCTCACCTCAGCCCTCTTCCAACGGAAAGTAGTTTTTAGATGTGGCAGTTGGACTTCGGAACCAACAACAATATATCCTGGCCTACCACAGGGATCACCACACCATTATCTCCGGTACTGTTCAACGCCTACACAGTGAGAATCACCAGTGAGCAGATCACTGGACCTGGCAGGACATTGTCATATGCCGATGATGTTTTAGTGTATCGTCAGGGGAAGGATAGAGAGGAGGTTGCTGTGGAACTACAAACCGAACTCAATCGCATAAGTACTTGGTGTGATGAAGCTGTGGCAATGGTCAACCCAACAAAGGCAACAGTGACTTGGTTCTCGTTGAATAATCATATTGTCAACACTCCAACACCAACTGTAATGTTGTGTTCAGAGACGGTGGAAAGAACGCAGGCAATGAATTACCTGGGGATACGGTTTGATCGAAGCCTTGCTTATAATGTGTACATAGACCAGGTGATAACAAAGGCCAAGCGGGGTTTGGCAGCGATGCGGGTGATGGCGGCAGCAAACTGTGAGCAGCGCCATCTATGTCTTCTGTACGAGGGGTTGGTCATGTCTGTTTTGGAGTATGCAATGGCAATCCTGACTCTCAGCCATAAGCAGATAGAACGGATGGAAAGGATACAGAATGAAGCTATGCGCATTATTCTTGGATGTACAAGAGATACAGCATGCAGGGCGATGCGCTACCTTCTTGGGTTTCCAACCATTGAAGAGAGAATACAAGATTGCAGGGCACGCGCCTACCTCAGAATTAACGCAAACACACAACATCCACTGCATAGTGAAATTAGGAAGGTGAAGGGCAGCAGGTTAAAAAGAGGACGGTCGTGGATGGGTCAAGCCGAAGACATTCTTCAACAGGTGTGTTCACTTGAGGACTTAGAACCTGGCGAGGAGTGGGTGCAAGTGCCAACAGACTTCTGCACATCCTTTTCAGTTTGCATCCAACTTGACAGAAAATGCAGACAAGAAAATCCGGCTGCTGTTGAGGCTGAAGTACAAGCGTTGATTTTCGAGAATTCGCTAGACGGTGACGCGGTCATCTACACAGATGGGTCGGTCGTCCGACATGTGAGAAGCTCATGGGCCTTTACAGCTCGGGCCGGAGGGAGAATTGTGAAGGAGGACTCTGGTGCTTTTACTGAAACCACAAGTAGCCTGACCATGGAAGTCATGGCAGTAAGTAAATCAATAACATGGCTCGAGACACAGACATTCACTAGGGCTTGTTTCCTTAGCGACTCAATGAACATGATCAAGAGGATAGAAGAGGGGTCGATCCGAAGAGAATGGTTGCTGCCTCTGGAGCGGTCTCGACTGGCAAAGATTAGTTTCATCTTCGTGCCAGGGCATGCGGGAGTACAAGAAAATGAGCGGGCTGACAAGCTCGCAGGTGAGGCTACTGTGGAGGGCGGACGCGCCATGGACCAGGCTGACATTCTGAATGCTCTACGAGAAGTAAGACTTTTGCGAGAACCAAGTGATGACTGTGAATCTACAACAATGGCCAGACTGCGAGAGCAGCAAATTAAAAGAGGTGTGGCCAAACAAGAACACTACGCAGGAAGCCAAAGAAGATTGATAAACCAACACAGAACTGGCGTCGTTAGCCGCTACACGCTGCGGGATTTGCTGAGGAGGGGATCCGAGCACTTATGGACTGAATGGTTCGATGTGCAATGAGGATGATCTGTCGACTAACTAACTAACTAACTAACTAACCTCATCTAACCCAACCTATCCTCGCCTAACCTCACCTAACCATACCCCACCTCCCCTCACCTCATGTCACGTTATCTCCTCACCTAGCCTCACAAACCTTATCCCGTCTAATCTCACCTAACATCACCTCACCAATCCTCACCTAACCTAATCGAGCTAACCTAACCTCACCTAACCTAACATCACCTAACTTAACCTCTCCCAACCTCATCCTACCTAACATCACCTTGCCTCACATAACCTTACCTCACCTAACCTCACATAACCTCATCCCACTTAACCATACCTTACCTCGCCTAACCTCACCTTAGCTTGCCTAACTCACCTATCCTCACATAACCTCATCTAACCACACATAATCGAATCACACCTCACATAACCTCACATACCTTCGCTAACCTCAGGTCACCTAACCTCACATATCCTCACCTAACCTCACATAACCTGACATAACCTCACCTAACCTCACTTAATCTCACATAACCTGACATAACCTCACCTAACCTCACTTAACCTCACCTAAAATTACCTCACCTAATCTCACATAACCTAACCTAACCTTACATAACCTAACCACACCTCACCTAACCTCACCTAGTCTCGCCTCATCTAACCCTACCTAATCTCACCAAACATCACCTAACTTAAGCTCACCTAACCTCACCTAGTCCCACCTCACCTAACCTCACCTAGTCCCACCTCGCCTAACCTCGCCTATTCTAACCTAACATCACTAAATTTAACCTCACCTAACATCACCTCACCTAACATCACCTAATCTAACTTCATCTAACCTTTCCTAACCTCACCTAACTTAACATCACTTTATCTTGCCTAACCTCACCTTACCTAACCTCGCTTAACTCACCTCACATCACATATCTTCGCCTAACATCGGCTAACCTCGTGTTAACTAACCTCACTTAACCTCACATAACCTCACCTAATCTCACCTATTCTCACCTAACCTCACGTAACCTCACCCAACATTACATAACCTCGCCTAACCTCACCTCACCTAACATCACTTAACTTAACCTCACCTAACCTCGTCTAACTCACATAACCTCATCTAACCTCACCTTATCTAATCTCACATGACCTCACCTAACCTTACATCACCTAAACTCACTTAACCTCACCTATGCTCACCTCACCTCACCTAAGCTGACCTAACCTCACTCAACCTCACATAACCTCACCTCACCTCACCTAACTTCACCTCATCTAACCTCGCATAACGTCACCTAAACTCACCTAACATCACATAACGTCACATAATCTAAACTCAACTAACATCACTTAACCTCGCATAACTTCACCTAATCTCACCTAACCTAACCTCACCCCACCTAACCTCGCATAACGTCACCTCATCTAACCTGGCATAACCTCACCTCACCTAACATCACCTAAACTCACCTAAGCCCATCTATCCTCACCAAACCTGACCTAACCTCACATAACATCACCTAACCTAATCTAACCTCACATAACCTCGCCTTACCTCTCTTCACCTCACCTCGCCTAACCACACCTCACCTAACCTCGCATAACCTCCTCTGACCTCACCTAACTTCACCTAAACTCACCTAACCTCACCCAACCTCACATACCATCTCCTATCCTAAACCCAGCTAACATCACCTAACCTAACCTAACCTCAACTACCCTAACATCACCTAATCTAACCTCACCCAACCTCATCCCACCTAACCTCACCTTACTTCACTTAACCTTACCTAACCTCAATTAACCTCACCCAACCTCATCCCACCTAACATCACCTTACTTCACTTAACCTTACCTAACCTCTATTAACTTCACTTAACCTAACCTAACCTCACCCAACCTTACATAACTCGCCTAACCTCACCTCACCAAACATCGCCTAACCTCACCTCACCTAACCTCATCTAACCTCACATAACTTCGCCTGACCTCACCTCACCTAACCTCGCCTAACCTCACCTCACCACACCTAAACTCACCTAACTTCGCAAAATATCACCTAACCTAAACTCAGCTAACATCACCTAACCACACCTAACCTCACATCACCTAATCTCACCTCACCTAACCTCACCTAATCTCACCTAACCTCTCCTCACCTAACCTCACCTCGACTAACCTTGTGTAACCTCACCTAATCTCACCTTATCTAACCCCGCATAACCTCAAATAACCTCACAAAACCTCACCTCGTCTAAACTAACCTAGCATCACTTCACCTAACCTCACCTAACATAACCTCACCTAAATTAACCTCACCTAACCTCACGTAACCTCACTTCACCTAGCCTCACCTCACATCACTTCGCCTAACCTCACCTAATCTCACCTCATCTAACCCCACATAACCTTATCTAACCTCACCTATACTAAGTTCACCTCACAGATGACGTACGGTCTTTGTGGCCAGGGAGTAGCGAACGACATGCGTAACCCCGCATACCAGGTTGGATATCAGTTTAGGGCGGTTTGGAATCACCTTGTGTGTGTGGTTTTTAATTTTTATTGGAAGCAGGAGAAGGGATGTGGTGGAGGAGCATAAGAAAGAAAGAAAGAAAGAAAGAAAGAAAGAAAGAAAGAAAGAAAGAAAGAAAGAAAGAAAGAAAGAAAGAAAGACTCAAA